>CM060315.1:61088865-61103865 GCA_030674185.1 Monoplex corrugatus | reverse complement strand
AACTAATGGAGAAAATAATCTTAAAGAGACTGATGCACTATTGTGAAAAGAATAAAATAATACCAGTAAATCAGGCAGGATTTCGAAAAGGCAGGTCACCAGTAGAAATCCTAACAAAGCTAACTACTAACATAAAACAACAATTTGCAAGACGTCAATGTGTTTTAGCTACATTTTTTGATATAACGAAAGCATACGATCAAGTGTGGCACTCCAGATTGTTATTTAAATTTAAAAGTATTGGGCTGACAGGTCACATTTTTGACTATGTTAAGTGTTTCTTAGAAAACAGAGTATTTCAAACGAGGATTGAAAATGTATATTCCACGAAACGAATTCTTCAAATGGGTATCCCTCAGGGATCCGTTATAGCTCCCCTTCTTTTCATGATATTAATGCACGACTTACCCAGAAAATATCTAAGCATGTAGTTTTAGCTCAATATGCTGACGATTTATGCATGTGGATGCAGGTAAATATGAAAAGGAAAACTCCTTTGCGCTGTATTAATTATACACGCAAATGCTACCAATTAGAACTTGATAAAATAGCACGATACATGGTAGAAAATGGGTTACATCTATCCCTGGAAAAATCGAAAATAGTTTTATTTAATAATGGAGCTAACCCAGTAAATATTCCCACTTCAAACTGGGAGATACTCTTCTTCAGTTTAATGAGTCAATTAAATTCTTAGGAGTTTTTCTTACGGCAAAATTATCTTGGAATCAGCATATTGAATACTTATTAACCAAAGCTCAAAAAAGTTTAAATTTCTTAAAAATAGTTCGCAAACAGGCATGGGGTCAAGATTCATCAACACTTGTTCATCTTTGTAAATCGCTTGTTAGATCTAAATTACCCTATGCCCAAGAAATCTTCTTCAGTGCACCGAAACACTTACTGAAAAAACTGCAGAGCATAGATTGTAAAGGTTTCAAACTTGCACTGGGTCTTCCAATGCATGCTTCCTGTCTTCGTCACATATAATGAAATCAAACTGTTGCCACTTGATGAGCAAAGGAAAGTCGCTTCTACTAAATTTTTGTTAAGACACACCACTGTAGAAAACATCTCTGAAACAGAAATTAAACTGAGATCAGATACCGACTTTCCAAAAAGAGCTAAATCAATATCTTCACAGGTCACTCTTGCAACATACACATCTGACGTCATGAAAGGTTCAGGAATTGATCTACACGTAGATCCTGTATCTATAAGACCTTCCTTTTCGCCAGTACCCAGTTGGGAACTCCAAAGAGCACAATTTGACGTACATCACACTAACTTAAAAAAAGGAGACAATGTAAACTTACTGGCAAGTCAGGTTAAATGTCATATTGACGACTTATATTCCGATCATTTGAAAATTTACACTGATGGATCAGTAATTGAAAGAAAAGCAGGCTCAGCGTTTTTAATACCTGCTCTCAAAATTGAAAAATCTTTCTACATAGGACTTGATAAATCTGTCTTTCAGCTGAACTTTTTGCAATATTAATGGCTTTAAACTTTATGATAAGTCTTCCTAGGACAATTTTTCAAACACTTTTTTGCGTTGATTCAAAATCAGTACTTCAGGCTCTTGAATTATCAAAATTACAAACAAGATCAGAAATGATTCTGGAAATTAGTCACTTGATTCATAATTTATCTTTAAGAGGCACTGATATTACTTTCTGCTGGATACCTTCTCATAGTTCTTTTCGTTATAATGATAAAGTTGACAGGGCTGCCAAACGGGGAGCTAATAACTCACCAGATTCAAACAATATCCAGCTTTCTCTCTCGTTGCACGAGAATTACACTTTAGTAGACAACTACGTCTGGAAGCAGTTCCAATTAAAACAGAAAAAGTATGATAACTGTCACATGAACTTTGAAGTTAGCAAAATACTTAAGCAGCTTCATGCCAGCAGAATTATACAATCCCTTATGTATAGATGGAAACTTGATGCATTCAAAACAAAATACACCAAAAACATAGTATGTCTGTGTGGAAAGAAGATAACACATAGTCATATTCTTTCTTGCGTTAAGGTAAAACGACATATTCCAACACTATCTATGAGTACAGTTTCTGATATATTTGCCTCATCATCATTACTGTATGAATTTTTTGTTAGCCTGTCAAAAAGTCCTATAGCGAATTACCTTTAAAATGTTATTTCACTTGTTCACTGTTATGGTTAGTCAATTATTAGTTTTATTTTTTTCTTCGTTTCTTCCAGATATTTTTCAATTTTGTTTGTTAGTTTGTTTGTTTAAATCGTTAATTATGATAACATTATTTGTTAGTTTTACCTTCCCCTCTTCAAAACAGTTGTTTTCTGGATCATCTTTTCTCAAGTTCAAAATTGACAATTTTCAAATATCTCTTCACTCCTCTTATCATCCCCCCCCCCCCCCCCCCCCCATTTTTTTTTTTTTTTTTTTTTTTGTCTAAAATCACTTTAGTGAATAGACATTAAATCAAAGACCACCACACACACACACCAAATTACAACTTACAGAGAGAGAGAGACACACACACACAGACACACGTACACACAAACACACACACACGCGCACACACACATACACACACAGACACACGTCACACACACACACACACACTTACAAACACACGCACACATACACTTACAACTGACAGAGAAAGAGACACACAAACACACGCGCGCACACACACACACACACACACTTACAACTTCCAGAGAAAGAGACACACAAACACACGCACACACACACACACATACACAAACAAACACACAAACAAACAAACAAACAAAAACACATGCACACACACACACATACACAAACAAGCAAACACACAAACAACAAACAAACACACACACACACACACACACACACACACACACAACACCACACACAACACACACACACACACACACACACCGTCTAATATCACTTTTAGTGAAAAGACGTTAAATCAAGCAACGAACGAACACACACACACACACACACACACACACACACACACACACACACACACACACACACACACACAACCACACACACACACACACACACACACACACACACACACACACACACACACACACACTCACACAAACATATTTTAAGACATTTCTGTCTAATATCACTTATAGTGAAAAGACGTTAAATCAAGGAACGAACGAACACAAACACATTCGCACACATACCATATCACTTTTTTCTTTTTTTTTAATTTTTCTTTTTCTTTTTCTTTTTCTTTTTTTTTTTTTTTTTTTTTTGAATCGAGGGAAACTTTGCCAGAAGTTCCAGAGTTGGATCAACATTGCAGACAGGGGCATAATTGGCTCTGGCCAAGACCACTGTGTATGCGACATGCGTCAGTCTCTGGAGACAGTGGCTCTGCACACTCCTCTTTGCTTCTTATGTCTTGTTTGCAGTACAGGGTCTTGTCTGTTGTGACCGTAGACAGGTCACTGTTGTAAGCGATGTCCTGTCAGTCTTTGCCTCTTTGTAGAAATGGTGGTTCTGAAGAATGAGGCTCTGTGTGTGTGTGTGGGAGGGGGCGGGGAGGTAGGGGGTTGTGTGTGTGTGGGGGTTGTGTGTGTGTGGGGGGGGGGTTGTGTGTGTATGTGTGTGTGCGTGTGTGTGTTGTGTGTGTGTGTGTGTGTGTGTGTGTGTGTGGAAGGGGGGAGGTTGTGTGTGTGTGTGTGTGTGTGAGTGTGTGTGTGTGTGTGTATTTGTTTGTTTGTATTGAGTGAGTGTGTGTGTCAGAGAGATAGAGAGAGTGTTTGTGTGTGTGTGTGTGTGGCGTGTTTATATGTATGTGTGTGTGTTTCTCTGTGTTTCTGTGTGTGTGAGAGATAGATAGAGAGAGAGAGAGAGTATGTGTGTGTGTCCATGTGTGTGTGTGTGTGTGGTGTGTGTGTGTGTGTGTGTGTCTGTGTGAGTATGTGTGTGTTTGTGTGTGTGTGTGTGTGAGTGAGTGTGTGTGTGAGAGAGAGAGAGTGTGTGTGTGTGTGTGTGTGTGTGTTTGTGTGTATGTGTTGTGTTTGTGGGTATGTGTGTGTGTTTCTCTGTGTTTCTGTGTATGTATGTGTGTGTGTGTGTGTGTGTGTGTGTGTGTGTGTGTGTGTGTTTGAGTTTGTGTGCGTGTGTGTATGTGTGTGTGTGTTTGTGTGTGTGTTTGTGTGTGCGTGTATGTGTGTGTATGTTTGTGTGTGTGTGTGAGTGTATGAGTGTGATGTGATATGTGTATGTGTGTGTGTTTGTGTGTGTGTATTATGTGTGTATATGTGTTTATGTGTGTGTATGTATGTGTATGTATGTGTGTGTGTATGTGTGTGTATGTGTGTGTGTGTGTGTGTATGTTTGTGTGTATGTGTGTATGTGTGTGTACGTGTGTGTGTATGCATGTGTGTGCATGTGTGTGTATGTGTGTGTGTATGTGTGTGTACGTGTGTGTGTGTGTATGCATGTGTGTGTATGTGTGTGTTATGTGTTATGTGTGTGTATGTGTGTGTGTATGTGTGTGTGTTTAAATGTGATGTGATGTATGTATGTGTGTCTGGTGTGGTGTGGTCTGGTCTGGTTTGGTCTTGCCTTGCCTTGTTGCCTTGCCTTGCCTTGCCTTGTCTTGCCTTGCCTTGCCTTGTCTTGTCTTGTCTTGCCTTGCCTGCCTTGTCTTATCTTGCCTTGTCTTGCCTTGCCTTGCCTTGTATTTTCTTGCCTTGCCTTGTCTTACTTTGCCTTGCCTTGCCTTTGCCTTGCCTTGCCTTTGCCTTGCCCCTTGCGCCTTGCCTTGCCTTACTTTGCCTTGCCTTGCCTTGCCTTGCCTGGCCTTGCCTTGCCTTGCTTGCCCGCCTGGTCTGGTCTGGTCTGGTCTGGCCTTAACTTGCCTTGTCTGGCCTGATCTGGTCTGGTCTGGTCTTGTCTTGCCTTGTCTTGTCTTGTCTTGTCCTATCTTGTCTTGTTACATCAAATACGCGTTCAGCCTCGATGCTTGTGTAGCTCTGATTCCTAAGGTCGAAGGGTCAGGGGACGACCTTCATCTTATTGCGTTTGCGGTGAATTGCGCGTTAGGTTGACCTGGGTGGCATCGGATAACTTCAATCTATTAGAGACTGAAAAAAACAACCCACGTCCTCCTCTCCCATTACAACGCGCAATTGACAATGCTGGAGGAATCTGATGAAGAGTTCTTTCAGTGCGGCGCCCTCGTTACCCTACATGAAGTCAAGAGAGAAGTTGAAGAAGATGATGATGAAGATTCTAAAGGAGAAGGAGGAGGAGGAGAAGGAGGAGGAGGAGGAGGATGAGAAGGAGGAGGTGGAGGAGACGAAGAAGACAACAAAAGAAGAAGGAGGAGGAGGAGGAAAAGTAGGAGAAGATGAAAAAAGGAGAAGAGGGAGGAGGAGGAGAAGAAGAAGAAAACAAAAAAAGAAGAAGATGATGATGAGGATGATGATCATCATCATCATCATCGTCGTCGTCGTCATCATCATCATCATCATCATCATCATCATCATCAAAAAAGAAGAAGGAAAAGAAGAAGGAGGGGAAGAAGAAGAAGACGAAAAAGAAGAAGACGAAGAAGGAGAAGTAGGAGGAGGAGAAGAAGAAGAACGGGGAGGAGGAGAAGACGAAGAGGAAGATGGAGAAGGAGAAGGAGGAAGTGGAGGAGAAGAAGAAGAAGTAGTAGATGATGATGATGATGATGATGATGATGATGATGATGATGATGATGATCAAAAAGAAGAAGAAGGGAATGAGAAGAAGAAGGAGGGGAAGCAGAAGAAGAAGAAGAGGAGGAAGAAGAAGAAGAAGAAGAAGAAGAAGAAGAAGAAGAAGAAGAAGAAGAAGAAGAAGAAGAAGAAGAAGAAGAAGAAGAAGAAGAAGAAGAAGAAGAAGAAGAAGAAGAAGAAGAAGAAGAAGAAGAAGAAGAAAAAGAAGAAGAAGAAGAAGAAAGGAAAAGGAGGAGGAGAAGAAGAGGTCGAACAAGAAGAAACAAGAAAGAAAGAAAAAGGAAGAAAGAAAGAAGGAGATTTTTTTAAAAATAGGAAAAAAAAGAGAAATGTCTGCAGCTTGAACAGTATGCTGTGTTTATACATTCAAATATCACAGAGGTATTTAATCTTATTCATATTAGAACTTAGGCTAAGTTCGTATGGACTTTGAGCTCCTGCTCTCCAGTAGTCTCAAGGCCAGTGTTTGACTCCGACTCGAGAATAAAAGATAATGTGCCTGATCGTCATTTTATCCAGATGTGATTGGAAACCTGAGCCTTTGTGTATAAGTTGAGAAAAGAAGAGCACTTCGAAAGACGCTGACTTCATAATGCTGTCCCCAAGAAAAGTTGAGGTCTTTCCCGGTTCAGTGTTCTTTGTCCTCTAGGTGATAAGACAACTTTCACATTCTTTCAGTTTCACATTGTTTTGTGCAACAAGTTGTCCTTGGTGGCATGCGAGAGCTCCCTGTGTCCATAAAGGAACTCTCAGAAAGGTGATGGCACGCAGCATTCTTGCTTGCAAATGTCACAGGATAGTGATACGTTATACTCGAGACAGTTTATTTTAAAACCAGGTGGTATAGGTCAGGTGGCATGAGGTTCAAGGCCGGCTCAAGTTATCATCAACGTCTTGTTCTTGTTCTTGTTCTTGTTCTTGTTTTTGTTCTTGTTCTTCTTGTTCTTCTTGTTCTTTTTCTTTGTTCTTCTTGTTCTTCTTATTCTTCTTTTCTTCTTCTTCTTCTTCTTTCTTCTTTTCTTCTTCTTTTTCTTCTTTTCTTTTTCTTTTTCTTTTCTTCTTCTTCTTCTTCTTCTTCTTTTCTTCTTCTTTTCTTTTTCTTTTTCTTTTTTTCTTCTTTTCTTCTTCTTCTTCTTCTTCTTCTTCTTCTTTCTTCTTCTTCTTCTTCTTCTTCTTCTCTTCTTCTCTTCTTCTTCTTCTTCTTCTTCTTCTTCTTCTTCTTCTTCTCTCTTTTCTTCTTTTTCTTCTTCTTCTTCTTCTTCTTCTTCTTCTTCTTCTTCTTCTTCTTCTTCTTCGCAATTCTTCTTCTTCTTCGCAATTCTTCTTCTTCTTCTTCTTCGCAATTCTTCTTCTTCTTCTTCTTCGCAATTCTTCTTCTTCTTCTTCGCAATTCTTCTTCTTCTTCGCAATTCTTCTTCTTCTTCTTCTTCTTCGTCTCTCTCTCTCTTCTCTCTCTCTTCTCTGTCTGTCTGTCTGTCTGTCTGTCTGTCTCAGTCTCAGTCTCTGTGTGTCGGCCGGTCGGTCTGTCTGTCTGTCTCTGTCTGTCTCTCTCTGTCTCTGTCTCTCTCTCTCTCCTGTATCTCTGTCTGTCTGTCTCTGTCTATCTGTCTCTCTCTCTCTGTCTGTCTTTCTCTTTTTTTTATCATTCTCTCTCTCTTCTTTCTGTCTGTATCCCTCTCTCTCTCTCTCTCTCTCTCTTTCTCTCTCTCTCTCTCTCTCTCTCTCTCTTCTTCTCTCTTCTCTCTCTCTCTCTCTCTCTCTCTCTCTCTCTCACTTTACCATTTTGGCATTTTGTGTGCAGATTATCAATCTGCTTGCGGTACATCACACTACTGTGTAAAAATCCTATATTACCACAACTCAGACACACACCCATAATGCCATAAGATAAATAGATAACGCAGGAATCAGCGATACTTAAAATCGGGTCTGTTTAAAAATTGCTCCCTTTCGTTTCAAGTAGTTTTGATTGTCCCCTCAAGATTTGACAAGTGTGTATGGTATGTGTGCTGCCAACTGGCACTTGTCATTGTTGTTGTTGTGGGGTTTTTTTCTGTTGTTGGATTAAAAGTTGGAGGGAAATGATAAACAACATTCGATACGCAGATGACACCGTGCTAATTGCAGAAAGTGAAAGGGACCTACAAAACCTTGTGAATATACTAGAAATAGAAAGCAAAGGTAAAGGGCTAGAAATAAACAGCGGGAAGACTGAAGTCATGTAGTGATCAGTAAAAAACATGAAATCCCCTCATGGAAAATGACATCAAATGGCACAACTTTAACACAGGTTGATAAATTCAAATACCTGGGAACGATCATTTCATCAGACGACAAAGAATGTTAAGAGTTCCATGGACAGCAAAGAAAAGAAACGAGACAGTCTTGATGGAGGCAGACACAAGTAGATCACTCATAAGGAAGATTAGGAAAAGACAGGCAACATTTATAGGCCATTTTATGAGGAAGGGGGATTTGGAGCACCTGGTCACAACGGGAAAGCTGGAGGAAAGAGAGCACCAGGTAGACCCAGGGAGAAAATGCTGGACGGACTTACAGAGTGGCTGGGGACGAGGGGGGTGGGAGAGGTGCTAGGGGCAACGAGAGATAGAGACAGATGGAAGTCCATGATCGCCAACGCCATGCGGCAGGGCACCTGATGATGATGATGATGATGATGATGATGATGATGATGATGATGATGATGATGATGATGATGATGAAGATGATTATGATGTTGGTTTGTTCTTTTTTTATGTGAACTGGTTGGTTCTTTTGATAAAGTTGCCCGCTCAAAATCTGATGTCTTGAGTTTAATTCCAGCCCGCAGCATTGAAACTGGGCTGTGTTTTTGCCGCCTATCTGAATGTTCCAGTCATTTCATTCCGGTGATGTCAGTTTAGTGTTTCATGGGTCCTTCCCCATTCTCTTGCGAACGCATAATATTATGCTTCTGCTTAAGCTCAAGGACTCTTCAATCTAATTGTTGGCAGTTTGGGGAGTGAAACGCGTACGGGTTTGTCCAAATGCGATGACCTCCTTTGACACAAATTGTAAACTGTAAACGTGAGGGGTCTTGTTGTTGTTGTTGTTGTTGTTGTTGTTGTTGTTGTTTTGTTTCCTTTTTGTTTTGTTTTCTTTTCTTTTCTTTTGTTTGGGGGGGGGGTTTACAGGAGTTTTCTGGCGCATGTGGAACCACCCGAGCATGTGATACCATCTTGATGACATCAAATTGAAGTTAAGTCAACTTCCTGATTACAGAGAAGTAATGGCATGTCTTAGCACTCGACTAACTTTGTTTTAAATCTAAAATAAGCAGGAGACGCAAGTGTCACCGATTTTAGGCAGGATTGCGTCCCCTGCTAGCAACTCTTTTTCGATAGAAGACGGAAAGTGTTAGAGAGGAAGTGCAAACACGTCCATCTGGGTATTGGTGAATGACAGTTCAGCAGCTGATTCTACGTCGGTTACTCACCCACTGTTCTTTCTAACGTCTGTCTATCTGTCTGTCTGTCTGTCTAGTCTGTTTGTCTGTATGTATGTCTGTCTCTGTCTCTCTGCCTCTGTCTGTCTCTCTGTCTGTCTGTCTCTGTCTTTCTCTCTCTGCCTCTGTCTGTCTGTCTCTCTGTCTGTCTGTCTGTCTCTCTCCCCTTCACCCTCTCTGTCTCTTGCTCTCTCTCTCTCTCTCTGTCTTTCTCTCTCTCCCTCTCTCACTGTCTCTCTCTCTCTCTCCCTCCCTCTCTCTCTCTCTCCCCCTCTCCCTCTCTGTCTCTTGCTCTCTCTCTCTCTCTCTCCCCCTCTCTTAATGTCTCTGTCTCTCTCTTTGTCTCTCTCTGTCTCTCTTTGTCTCTCTCTCTCTCATTCTTTGTCTCTGTCTCTCTCTCTCTCACCCCCTCTCTCTCTCTCTCTCTCTCGCTCTCTCTCCCTCTCTCTCTTTCTGAAGTGAGTCATTTCCCCCCTGCAGAGGCTGTCTGATGTGTTGTTTATGCGCAAGCATCTGTCATTGTTTATGTATTTATTTATTTATTTTGATAATAATAATAATAATTACAATATTTATATAGCGCAAAATCTCGATAAAAATCAAATCTAAGCGCTGAACATACACTTACGCACGCGCACACACACGCACACACACACTTACACATGGCTATAAATGGGGAAAAAGAATAAAAGCAATGGAAAATTATAGAGAGCATATTATATACAAATATATATTACAATGTGATTCCCCTCCGAGTGGAGACAGGCTACAGAGGGGGGATGAGTGAGGACAGGATTTTATGCAGAGGAGAAAAGGTGAGTTTTGAGAGCGGACTTGAAGGAGACAAAAGTAGGTTGCTGACGGACAGAGAGAGGAAGTTTGTTCCAGGAAAGTGGACCAGAAACAGAGAAGGCTCGTGGACCATAGGTATTGAGCTTGGTGCGTGGAAAGCGAAAAGTCAGAGGATCGGAGGCAGAGCGGAGGGTACGTGAGGGAACATAGATCTCAAGTAGGCTTGACAGGTAATCGGGGGCTGCGTTATTGAGGCTTTTGTAGCACATGGTGTCTAGTTTGTACTGTATGCGCTTTGATACAGGGAGCCAGTGAAGTTGTGCCAGGAGAGGAGATATGTGGTCAGCTTTTTTCTTTTTGAGTACAAGGCGTGCAGCATTGTTTTGAATGCGCTGTAGGATGTGAATGGTGGAGGCAGGAAGACCAGACAGGAGTGAATTGCAATAGTCAATGCGAGACATTATGAAGGAGAGAACGAGTTTTGCAGTTGTTTCGACAGAGAGATACTTCCTCATCAAGCTTATACGATGGAGGTGATAGTAGCAAGATCTGGCAGTTTGAGAAACAAAGTTGTTCATGGAGAGGGTAGAGTCAATGCAGACACCAAGGTTTTTAGCTGAATCAGAAATTGGGACTGATGTGTTACATAATGGGAGAGAAAGAGGAGGCAACTGAGAAAGTTTCTGACGGGTGCCAATGAGGATAGCTTCTGTCTTGTCGTCATTAAGCTGAAGTTTGTTGAAAGTCATCCAGTTCTTAATGTCCGAGTAACACTCAGTGGTGCGAGTCAAGAGGCGCTGTATATTGTCTGGTGTGTCACTGTCTAGAAGTTGGGTGTCATCAGCATAGAAGTAAATGTAACGCATATACAAATATCATCGCGCAATGACTCCTTCTGGAACGAGCTAAGGCCTGTGTTAAAATCTGTGAAAAATCGAAAAAGAAAAAAAAAGTATTGGCAACGCTCTGCGCACTCAACGAACTGTGTTCTAAAGTGAGCAGGGGTACACAACTGTCGCCGATTCAGGCAAGATTGCTGTCCCCTGATAGCATCTGCTCTCGCCTGAGAGATGAAAGCACAAAACGGCAAGTGCGAAACATTTCCATGTGGGTGTAGTTGATTGACAGCCTGGGTGCTGCGTCTGATTCGGCTCCTTGCTCACTGCTGTCTGTTAGTGCGTCTGACTGTCTGTCTGGCTTGTTGACTGTCTGTCTGTCTGTCTGTCTGTTTGTCTGTCTGTGTGTGTCTGTGTGTCTGCCTGTTTGTCTGTCTGTCTTTCTCTGTCTGTCTTTCTTTGTCTGTCTGTCTCTCTCCCTGTTTTTTTCTCTCTCTCTCTCTCTCTTTATTTCCTCATCTCTCTCTCTCTCTCTCTCTTTCTCTCTGTTTCTCTCTCTTGTCTGCCTGTCTGTCTCTGTCTCAATGTCTCTCTCTGTATCTCTGTACTTGTCTGTCTCTCTGTCTCTGTCTCAGTGTCACTCTGTTTCTGTCTCTGTCTCTGCCTGCCTGTCTGTCTCTCTCTCTCTCTCTGTGTCTCTCTCTCATTATCTATCTGTCTCTCTCTCTCTCTCTCTCTCTCTCTCTCTTTATCTCTGTATCTGTCTCTCTGTCTCTGTCTCTATCTCTGTCTGTCTTTCTGTCTGTCTGTCTCTGTTTCTGTCTCTGTCTCTGTATCACTCTCTCTCTCTCTCTCTCTCTCTCTCTCTCTCTCTCTATTTGAGTGAGGCCGTGGGGTAGCAGGTGTGCAGGCGCGTGTGTGTATCTCTGTTTGTGCGCGTGCGTGTATGTGTGTTTGTGTGTGTATGTATGTGTGCTTGTGTACCTCCACGCATACAGAAAGAGAGAGAGACACACACACACACAGATGGAGAGAGACAGACAGACAGAGGGATGAGAGGGAGGGAGAGAGAGGGAGATGGAATTATGATGCCTATCTCTGGAACCTGAGGGAATTGTTGTTACATGAACGAGACAGATCCCTTTTGCACTGAAATGTCATAGATCGATGGCATCGTTAAACTCATTTACCTCAATGCTACTGTCTTCTAGGTGAAGAAATAGAACTTTGACCATAATAATCACATCTAAACATTGTCGTTACTTCCTCTGCTACGGAAACAGCAATGCGAGAAGTGTATTTCTTATGATCATCTCTGTTTCATATCTTTTCCCCTTAAAGGGTGCCCTACGTGTGGACGTCGGGAATTCTTTCAGTGTAAATAGTGTCCCGACAAAGAAGACAGGGGCTATAGAATGAGAACTCCATCGCACAATCAGTTTGATGTGTCATGTAACAAAAATCCTGTTAAGAATAATCATGATGAGGACAAGGAATAGAATCAAAAGAGAAATAGCAGAAGAACAGTGTGGATTTGTGGAAGAGAAAGGAACTATTAATGCCATATACATCCTAAGAACTATCATAGAGAGGTCAATTGAGATGAATAAGGATTTGTATTTATGTTTTGTTGACTACACCAAGCCTTTCGATCGGGTAAGACATGATGAATTGATCAACCAACTGGAGAGACTCAATGTTGATGGAAAAGATCTACGAATAATCAAAATATGTACTGGGAACAAACAGCTGCAATGAGAATAGAAAACAATGTAAGCTCTTTCCAAAACATCAAAAGAGGAGTCCGACAGGGTTGTGTTTTGTCACCAGATCTGTTTTCACTTTACAGCGAAAACATTATGAGAAACCTAGAAGAAGACCCTGGATTAAAGATTGGAGGGAAAATGATAAACAACATTCGATACGCAGATGACACCGTGCTAATTGCAGAAAATAAAAGGGACCTACAAAACCTTGTGAATATACTAGAAACAGAAAGCAAAGGTAAGGGGTTGGAACTAAACAGCAGGAAGACTGAAGTCTTGGTGATCAGAAAAAAATATGAAATCCCCTCATGCAAAATAACAGCAAATGGCACAACCTTGACACAGGTTGATAAATTCAAATACCTGGGAACGATCATTTCATCAGACGGCAGATGCACATCAGAAATAGCCGGCAGAATCGGCCAAGCCAAAACAGCATTCAAGAAGATGACAAGCATTCTTACCAACAAATGCCTATCAATTAACATCAGGAAGAGAGTTCTTGAATGTTATATAGAAACAATACTGTTGTACGGATGTGAGGCGTGGACAGTCAACAAGCAAAGCCAGAACAAGATTGAGGCAGCCGAGATGTGGTTTCTAAGAAGAATGTTGAGAGTTCCATGGACAGCAAAGAAAAGAAACGAGACAGTCTTGATGGAGGCAGACACAAGTAGATCACTCATAAGGAAGATTAGGAAAAGACAGGCAACATTTATAGGCCATGTTATGAGGAAGGGGAATTTGGAGCACCTGGTCACAACGGGAAAGCTGGAGGGAAAGAGAGCACCAGGTAGACCCAGGGAGAAAATGCTGGACGGACTTACAGAGTGGCTGGGGACGAGGAGGATGGGGGATGCTAGGGGCAACGAGAGATAGAGACAGATGGAAGTCCATGATCGCCAACGCCATGCGGCAGGGCACCTGATGATGATGATGAGTGTCCCGACCTTTTGGAAATTCTGTGCCAGAAATTTCCTCTTTTCTGTCACTCTCTTTGTTTCTGCCTTGTCCCTTTGCTTTCTGTCATTTGTTTCTATCGTTTTCTGCCTTGCTGGTTCATTCACCTGTATGTGTTCGATAAAGTGTTATGTACTTACTCCTAGGATTGCTAACTGAGTACATGTACTAAGTGCATTTTTAGCTATAGGGGAATGAGATATACGGAAGCAATTTTTAGGTAATTCAGGCTTGTTTTTATATATGTTTTAGTGTCCTTAATAATGTTTAAATTTGTGTTCGGGTTTGTTGTTGTTTTTTTTAAATCCCTGTGTGATAATATGGACAGAGTGGTCAACGCCAGGGGCATCTCCTTAAATGATGTGCGCGAATGCATTGATATGTGTACTTAATTTTCTTTGTCTCGAAACCTCAAATAAGCTGGGGAGTTTTCCCACAAAGTTTTTGGGCATTCATTCTTTGTTGTCTTATGTATACGTTTGACAAAGGCCAGTTGGTTAAAAACTTTGCGCCTGCTTTGTCTTGTCCTATCTTGCACCTGTCTTGTCTTTGTCTTGTCTTCTCTTGTCTTGTCTTGTTTTATTATGTTTTGTGCATTTCTGGTGTCTGTTTGCTTGAACGCTGGCAGTCGTTTTGATTCAGGGTTTTTTTTTTCATGTCCCTCGTTTAACGCTTTGACTCGTGCACCTTATCTACCCACTGCAAAAACTTAACCCTTTGACTTCTCACCTTATCCATCAGCTTCCTGCATGAAGCTGGTGGACAAAGTGAAGGAATCAGAGATAAGGTTTTTGCTTTGCTGACAAATGCTGGATGGCTGGTACACAGGGTGTGGGAGTCAAAGGGTTAAAATCTTGACAAGTGCGGAGGAATAACGACAAGACTAATGACGAATGTCAACTCTCTTAGCACTCCAAGAACCTTACTAACTTCAAGCAGGGTAAACAACCGTCGCCGATTCAAGGCAGGATTGTGTCCCCTGATAGCATCTGCCTCTCGCCCTGAGGGCTGAAAGCGCAAGACAGCAAGTGCAAAACTTGTCCCGTTTGGGTATTGATGATTGACAATCTGGCAGCTGCTTTTGAGTGTCCTCCTTTCCCATTCTTTCCTTTCCTTGTGTGTGTGTTTGTGTGTGTGTGTGTGTGTGTGTGTGGTGTGTGTGTGTGTGTGTGTGTGTGTGTGTGTGTGTGTTTGTGTGTTTCTATGTGTGTGGGGGGAGTGGGTATGTGGTGTGTGTGTGTGTGTGTGTGTGTGTGTGTGTGTGTGTGTGTGTATGTGTGTCTATGCATCTGTGTGTATGTGTGTTTGTGTCTCTGTGTGGTGTGGTGTGGTGTGCTGTGCTGTGTGTGTGTGTATGTGTGTGTGTATCTGTGTGTCTGTGTATCTGTGTGTGTCTATGTCTGTGCCTGTGTCTGTGTTTGTCTGTGTGTTTTTTCGTTAGT
>CM060315.1:61078865-61081365 GCA_030674185.1 Monoplex corrugatus | reverse complement strand
GTAGTAGTTGTAGTTGTTGTTGCAGTAAAAGTAGTAGTAGTAGTAGCAGCAGCAGTTGTAGTAGTAGGAGTAACGGTAGTAGTAGTAGTAGTACTAGTAGTAGTAGTAAGTAGCAGCAGCAGTGGTAGTAGTAGTATCAGCAGCAGTTGTAGCAGTAGTAATAGCAGTAGTAGTAGTAAGTAGTAGCAGTAGTAGTAGCAGTAGTAGTAGTAAATAGTAGCAGTAGTAATAGCAGTAGTAGTAGTAAGTAGTAGCAGTAGTAGTAGCAGCAGTGCGGACACGAAGCTTGGACAATCAACAAGCAAAGTGAGAACATGATTGAAGCATCTGAAATGTGGTTTCTTGTAAGAACGTTAACAGTTTCATGGACAGCAAAGAAAACAAAAAAGACACAGTCTTGAAAGAAGCAAACGCACAGACAAATATATTATCAATGAAGACGATTGGGAAAAAGACAAGCAACATTTATAGGACATTTTTATGAGTCGAGAGAAATTTGAGCAATTAGACACAACAGGAAAACTGGATGGGAAAATAGCAGAAGATAGACCCAGGGAGAAAATGTTTGACTTTTTTTTTTTCAGAGTGGGTGGGGACAGAAAGGGGTGGGAGATGCACTTGCAGCGACAAAAGATAGATTCGTATGGAAGGCCAGGAACACCAGTTCCATGCAGCATAGCACATGATGATGATGATGATGATGATGATGATGATGATGATGATGATGATGATGATGACGATGATGATGATGATGATGATGGTGATAATTAGTAGTAGTAGTAATACTAACAGTAGTAGTAGCAGTAGTAGTACTAACAACAGTAGTAGTAGAAGTAGTAGTAGTAGTACCAGAGTAAGTAGAAAAAGTAGCAGTAGTAATACTAACAGCAGTAGTAGTAGTAGTGGCAGTACTAACAGCAGCAGCAGCAGCAGTAGTAGTAGTAGTAGTAGTAGTACTAAAAGCAGCAGCAGTAGTAGTAAGAGTAGTAGTAGTAGTAACAGCAGTAGTAGTAGAAGTAGTAGTAGCAGTAGTAACAACAGTAGTAGTAGAAGAAGTAGTAGTAGTACTAATAGAAGTAGTAGAAGTAGTAGTACTAACAACAGTAGTAGTAGAAGTAGTAGTAGTAGTAGTAACAGCAGCAGCAGTAGAAGTAGTAGTAGTATTAACAGCAGTAGTAGAAGTAGTATAGTAGTAGTACTAACAGCAGTAGTAGTGGTAGTAGTACTAACAGCAGTAGTAGTAGAAGTAGTAGTACTAACAGCAGTAGTAGAAGTAGTATAGTAGTAGTACTAACAGCAATAGTAGTAGAAGTAGTGGTAGTAGTACTAACAGCAATAGTAGTAGAAGTAGTAGTAGTAGTAGTACTAACAGCAGTAGTAGTAGAAGTAGTAGTAGTACTAACAGCAGTTGTAGTAGAAGTAGTAGTAGTAGTACTAACAGCAGTAGTAGTAGTAGTGGTAGTACTAACAGCAGTAGTAGTAGTACTAACAGCAATAGTAGTAGCAGTAGTAGTAGTAGTACTAACAGCAGTAGTAACAGTAATAGCAGCAGCAGCAACAGTAAAAGTAGTAGCAGTAGCAGTCTCTCCTGTCAGCGTTCGGTGATGGCCGCTGCACATCTGGACACCGCCGTCTCCCTCCAGGCCTCTCTGTCTTGACTTTTTGTGGACAGTTTCTCGAATACTTAGGCCACTTTGTGCTGGTTATGTTCTCGATGTCTGAGATTGGAGGTCTGCCTTTCTTCCTTTTTTGCCACTGTTTTTTTTTTTTTTTCTTGAAAGATGGTTGCCATGAGGTCCGTGTTCTTGTTGCGTGACACATGGCCAACGTATTTCAGTCTTCTCACGATCAGGCAGCAGCACAAGCAGCAGCAGCAACAGCAGCAGTAGTAGTAGTAATAGTAGTAGTAGCAGTAGTAGCAGCATCAGTAGTAGAAGTAGTAGTAGTAATTTCTGCCCCCTCCCCCATGTAACGTAATGTTGGCTTTATAATGTCTTAGTGTCAATGTGTCATTGCATTTGCATGTCGTGCTGTGTGTGTGTGTGTGTGTGTGTGTGTGTGCGTGTGCGTGTGGTGTGTGTGTGTGTGTGTGTGTGTGTGCTGTGTGTGTTTGTGGGCGTGTGTGTGCGTGCTTGTGATTTCGGTTATATGTTTTGCCATTGTTAACGCCTAGGGCATTAATTTGATTAGGCGTACTAAATGTTCATAATAATAATAATAATAATAATAGCAGCAGCAGTAGTAGTAGTAGAAATAGTAATAGTAACAGCAGCAGCAGCAGCAGTAGTAGAAGTAGTAGTAGTAACAGCAGCAGCAGTAGTAGTAGAAGTAGTAGTAGTAATAGCAGCAGCAGCAGTAGTAGTAGAAGTAGAAGAAGTAGTAGTAGTAGTAGCAGCAGTAGCAGCAGCAGCAGTAGTAGGTAGTAGTAGTAATAGTAGTAGTAGTAGTAGTTATAGTAATAGCAGAGGCACTGTTATCATCATCGTACGAACAGCGGTAG
>CM060315.1:61068865-61071365 GCA_030674185.1 Monoplex corrugatus | reverse complement strand
ATGACGACAGAGGACCGTGAAAAGGCCGAGTTACCGTCCTTTGGTCCCACCATTTTGCCAGAACCCGACACCTCCCCACCCCCCACCCCCATCAGTGAGGGCGTGTGTGTCCTGTCCTCCTTAGGTACGTCTTCATGCAGTCAAATTCTAGTGAATGTGTGTTTGTCAAACATATTTGTATGTTCCTATAGTATCGTTGAAGTATGACTGTGTGTGACCCATATTGTATTTATTCCGAAATATTTGAAGTACGCATTTATCCAAGAACGAATGTGATCATATTTTGTGTTCGTATATTGTGTTCACACCTCTTCAAATAGGGATTTGGCTTTACTGAATAAATTTCTGATTCTGGTTCTGTTCCTGAAGGAAGACCAGTGTGTCAGCTTTGAGTGGAGTGTGTTGGGTAAACGTCGATGGGGAGAGGAGTGTGTTGGGTAAGGAACGA
This sequence comes from Monoplex corrugatus, assembly GCA_030674185.1. NCBI lineage: Eukaryota > Metazoa > Mollusca > Gastropoda > Littorinimorpha > Ranellidae > Monoplex > Monoplex corrugatus. The sequence goes on along the minus strand of CM060315.1, from coordinate 61,070,917 downwards.
TGGGGGAGTATGCAGGATAAGGGACGATGGGTGGAATGTGTTCGGTAAGGGACGATGGGTGGAGTGTGCAGGATAAGGAACGATGGGTGGAATGTGTTGGGTAAGGGACGATGGGTGGAATGTGTTGGGTAAGGGACGATGGGTGGAGTGTGCAGGATAAGGAACGATGGATGGAATGTGTTGGGTAAGGGACGATGGGTGGAGTGTGCAGGATAAGGAACGATGGGTGGAATGTGTTGGGTAAGGGACGATGGGTGGAGTATGCAGGATAAGGAACGATGGGTGGAATGTGTTGGGTAAGGGACGATGGGTGGAGTGTGCAGGATAAGGAACGATGGGTGGAATGTGTTGGGTAAGGGACGATGGGTGGAGTATGCAGGAAAAGGAACGATGGGTGGAGTGTGTTGGGTAAGGGACGATGGGTGGAATGTGCAGGATAAGGAACGATGGGTGGAGTGTGTTGGGTAAGGGACGATGGGTGGAGTATGCAGGATAAGGAACGATGGGTGGAATGCGTTGGGTAAGGGACGATGGGTGGAATGTGTTGGGTAAGGGACGATGGGTGGAGTGTGCAGGATAAGGAACGATGGGTTGAGTGTGCAGGATAAGGAACGATGGGTGGAGTGTGCAGGATAAGGAACGATGGGTGGAGTGTGCAGGATAAGGAACGATGGGTGGAATGTGTTGAGTAAGGAACGATGGGTGGAGTGTGCAGGATAAGGAACGATGGGTTGAGTGTGCAGGATAAGGAACGATGGGTGGAGTGTGCAGGATAAGGAACGATGGGTGGAGTGTGCAGGATAAGGAACGATGGGTGGAGTGTGCAGGATAAGGAACGATGGGTTGATGTGCAGGATAAGGAACGATGGGTGGAGTGTGCAGGATAAGGAACGATGGGTGGAGTGTGCAGGATAAGGAACGATGAGTGGAGTGTGCAGGATAAGGAACGATGGGTGGAGTGTGCAGGATAAGGAACGATGGGTGGAGTGTGTTGGGTAAGGGATGATGGGTGGAGTGTGCAGGATAAGGAACGATGTGTGGAATGTGTTGGGTAAGGGACGATGGGTGGAGTGTGTTGGGTAAGGGACGATGGGTGGAGTGTGCAGGATAAGGAACGATGGGTGGAATGTGTTGGGTAAGGGAGGATGGGTGGAGTGTGCAGGATAAGGAACGATGGGTGGAATGTGTTGGGTAAGGGAGGATGGGTGGAATGTGCAGGATAAGGAACGATGGGTGGAATGTGTTGGGTAAGGTACGATGGGTGGAGTGTGTTGGGTAAGAGACGATGGGTGGAGTGTGCTGGGTATGAGTGGATGGGTGGAGTGTGTTGGGTTTGAGTCGATGGGTGGAGTGTGTTGGATATGAGTCGATGGGTGGAGTGTGTTGGGTATGAGTCGATGGGTGGAGTGAGTTGGGTATGAGTCGATGGGTGGAGTGTGTTGTGTTTGAGTCGATGGGTGGAGTGTGTTGTGTTTGAGTCGATGGGTGGAGTGTGTTGGGTATAAGTCGATGGGTGGAGTGTGTTGTGTAAGGGACGATGGGTGGAGTGTGTTGGGTAAGGGACGATGGGTGGAGTGTGTTGGGTAAGGGACGATGAGTGGAGTGTGTTGTGTAAGGGACGATGGGTGGAGTGTGTTGTGTAAGGGACGATGGGTGGAGTGTGTTGGGTAAGGGACGATGGGTGGAGTGTGTTGTGTAAGGGACGATGGGTGGAGTATGTTGGGTAAGGGACGATGGGTGGAGTGTGTTGGGTAAGGGACGATGGATGGAGTGTGTTGGGTAAGAGACGATGGGTAGAATATGTTGGGTAAGGGACGATGGATGGAGTGTGTGTGGTAAGGGACGATGGGTGGAGTGTGTTGTGTAAGACACGATGGATGGTGTGTGTTGGGTAAGGGACGATGGGTGGAGTGTGTTGGGTAGGTGACGATGGGTGGAGTGTGTTGGGTAAGGGACGATGGGTGGAGTGTGTTGGGTAAGGGATGATAGGTGGATGTGTTGGGTAAGGGACGATGGGTTGAGTGTGTAGGGTAAGGGACGATGGGTGGAGTG
>CM060315.1:61051365-61053865 GCA_030674185.1 Monoplex corrugatus | reverse complement strand
CTCCCCGCTCTCTCTCTCTCTCTCTCTCTCTCTCTCTCTCTCTCTCTCTCTCTGTCCGCATCTGTACCCATGCTCATGATGAACTGATCAGCATCAGTATATAAGACATTTATCCAAGAGCATAACAGGGATGATAAGATGATAATTCTGTTAACACTGCATGTGGCTCCAATCAGAGCAAGTAGAGAGGGTGTAGATGTTTTGGTGTGGAAGGAGAGGGGGGGTCAGAATTGGAAGGTAAGGGGAAGAGGGAGAAGAGGGGAAGTGCAGAGACCTGTAATAAGAGGTCTGTGGGGAGTAGAGGTGTCATAAGAGTTCTTGATAAGCGTTGTAATGCATCTTGCGGAGGTGTGAAGGTGCTGTTTCTATAAGCAGCTGTGAGTAAACGATCATGATAACAGCGATGCGGTGAAAAGGCCTAAGAGCTTATATCAGACAGAGGGGGGGGGGGGAGAAATGTATGTATACATGTCTGGTAGCTGAGTGATAAGGACCAGGGAGGGACACATGGCTGGTCTCCCCTGATAGCAGGATTATCAGGACCAACATATAATTATTTTTAAGCTGTTTGCTTCCAGCTTATATTAGTTAGGCGTGGTTGGTAAAACTCTTCTATTTTTCCACTCCAGGCTGACTGCATGAGTTCGAGCGTGCCTCAATAAATGTTTTTACGCGTGACACCAAAGAGATTAAGCCCATCCATGCAGGCACTATTCTCTTTTGTGACACCGTCAGTCCACCCGACTTTAATGTGTACCAATCTCTCATATTAACCAGTCGCCGTGGTGCAGTGGTTAATGCAACGGACTACGACTGGAAGGTTGTGGCTTCGATCCCATCAGTCCTCAAAATCATCGTGGGATTTTTCGGCTCTAACCGGCTCCTACCAGAGTTGGGCGTGCTAAGGGCCCATTGGGAAGACTGGAACCACACAGTCGAGTCTCATCCACTTCATGGATGCGTCATTGAGGGTGTTGCTCAAACCTTCTGACCAGCACCGCAGGTGTCTGTATCTCTCAGGCCTGGTTGACGCCAGGATATATTATGATAGTAAGCGTAGAGACAGTCTTCATGGAGGCAGACACAAGTAGATCGGGAGTGATTAGGAAAAGACAGGCAACATTTACAGGCCATTTTATAAGGAAGGGGGATTTGGAGCACCTGGTCGCAACGGGAAAGCTGGAGGGAAAGAGAGCACCAGGTAGACCCAGGGAGAAAATGCTGGACGGACTTGCAGAGTGGTGGGGACGAGGGGGGTGGGAGAGATGCTAGGGGCAACGAGAGATAGAGACAGATGGAAATCCATGATCTCCAACGCCATGCGGCAGGGCACCTGATGATGATGATGAAGCGTAGAGTACAGCCCTGTCACGCAATCTCAATCCTAGATGGAACTCCATAGCATTATGATTATCTTCATCATCGCATTGTAGAAAAGTGTGCCAGCTTCTGTGGCCATTAAGGTGGCGTAGAAAATGGGACGGGAAAAAAAGAAGGTGAGCGCAAAGATAACCTCCCTGAGTGCGAATGATCCTTTAAAAACAAAACAAACAAAAAAACCTTGTTCATATTGGGAAAATCAAGTAGTGATGGAGAAGTTCCTCTGGTTTCATGGTCGAGAGAAACGTTGAGGTCACCTTCGCCTAACTCCTCTGCGACTTGAAGATTATGGGGCAACCTTAACCTTTTAGTTCAAAATTCAGAAGAACCACGCAAACTTACAAGCCTAGAGAGCACAAGTGTTGTTTTATGCATAACCTGTGTTATGTCAGTTTGGGGCGTTTGTTTAAACCACTGTCACTCGTGTCATGGTCAATTTGGGGCGTTTGTTTAAACCACTGTCACTCACTCTCAGTCCTCATCACTCCTGGTGGGGCATACAACAACAACAACAAATCTCCTCCACAGACGATGGTCTTGAGCGAGCCAGGACAACGTATTCCGTGTCTTCCAGGCTTCCTTCGTCTGTTGCTGAATTGTGTGCCGCCACGTATCTGTTGGTCTGCAAACTGTTTCTTTTCCCAGCTGATGTAGAGCGGTGTTAGGGTGCCTGATATTGGCGTTATTGTTTATAGCCCAGCCGACTTCGTAGAGCCATATCAGGGTTATAACCGTTTCAAAACATACAATACTTCAACAGCAACAAAAACACAAAAAAAAAAAAGAAAAAAAAAAAAAAAATGAAAAGAAAATTAACTGAATATATCAATGCATCCGTGTCACATAATCGAAGAACACGCCCCTGGCGTTGATCACTCCGTCCAACTTATCGCACAGGGGATTTAAAAAACATACTGAATACAAATTTAAACGTACCTAAGAACACTAAAACATATATAGAAACGGGTATAAATTACCGAAAATTGCTTCCGCATATATGTCTTTCTCCCTATAAGGAAAAAATGGGGGGAAAATTATCAATCCTAAAAAAAGTACGTAAGATTTTATCGAACACGTACAAGTGAATGGACCAGCAAGGCAGAGAGTGATAGGAAGAAAT
>CM060315.1:61038865-61043865 GCA_030674185.1 Monoplex corrugatus | reverse complement strand
TGCCTGTCTGTCTTTCTCTCTCACTCTCTTTCTCTTTCCTCCTGTCTCTCCCCCTCTCTCTTTCTTCTGTCCCTCTCTCTCTCTCTCTCTCTCTCTTTCTGTCTGTCTCTGTCTCTCTTTGTCTCTGTGTCGGTCTCTCTCTCTCTCTCTCTCTCTCTCTCTTTCTCACACACACACACATTCTCTCTTTCTCTCTCTCCCCCTCTCTCTCTCTCCCTCTCTCTCTCTTTTCTCTCTCTCATGACCCCCCCCCTCTCTCTCTCTCTCGGTCACTCTCCTGCTCACTTGCTTTTGTTCAAATTCTCCAGACAGGATCAACAGTTGTTATTTATTACTGTGATCAGATTGTTCGCCAGTGTCATAATAATGAGATTGGAATGGGTTCTTCCTTGTTCGATAGCCTGTGCCCCTTATTACTGTTTAATCAAATCTCTGACAATGGTCGTACTGATACGTTTCTTTCTCCTCCATCAAAATCTCCCACTGTTACACGGAGGAACCGACGTTCCCTGCAGTATTAGTTAACGATGATCCATCCAGTCAAGTGGTAATGAGCCACGTTAGTCATCTTGTAGTAGACTAACTTGGGGTGGAAGCTGAGGAGAGGTGGTAGTTTGTTGTGATTTTGGGAGTCGCTAGGATTACAGAGAAATAAAAATGAGTTATCATGGAAAAAAGCCAGTGGAAGGAAATTCATTAATTAAAGTGGGGGAAAAAACAGAGCTGAATCCAAACCTTGGTGTCTGTCTCATTCTCTGGCTACTGTCTGCCTATCTGTGTGTTTATTTATCTGCTTATCTGTCTGTCTTTCTCTCTCTCTCTCTCACTCTCTCTAGCCTCGCCCGCTTGCTTTTTTTTCTTCTCTCTCCCCCTCTCTCTCTCTCTCCTCTCTATGTCACTCTCTTTCTGTCTCTCTCTCTCTTTCTGTCTTCTCTCTTCTTCTCTCTCTCTCTCTCTCTCCCTCCCTCTCTCCTCTCTCACTCTTCTTTCTCTCTCTCTCTCCTGTCTCTCTCTCTTCTCTTCTCTCTCTGTCTCTCTCTCTCCATGTCTCTCTCGGTTACTCCCCACTCGCTCTCTGTCTGTCTCTATGTCTCTCTGTCTCTCTCTCTGTCTCTCTCTGTCTCTCTCAGTCACTCTCTCTTGTCAATCTCTCACCTTGTCAATCTCTCTGTCGATCTCTCTCTCTGTCTCTCTCTGTCTCTCTCTCTCTGTCTCTGTCTGTCTGTCTGTCTGTCTCTCTCTCTCTCTCTCTCTCTCTCTCTCTCTCTCTCTACACTCTCTCAGCCACTCGCCCGCTTGCTTTCGGTCAAACAATTCTCCAGACAAGATCAAACGCTGTTTTTATTTATTACTATGATCAGATTGTTCGTCAGTGTCATAATAATGGAGATTGTGAATGGGTCTTCCTTGTTTGATAGCTGTGCCCCCTATTACTGTTTAATCAAATCTCTTGACAATGGTCGTACTGATACGTTTCTTTCTCCTCCATCAAAATCCCCCCACTGTTACACGGAGGAACCGACGCTCCCTGGCAGTATTTAGTTAATGATGATCAATCCAGTCGGGTGGAAACGAGCCACGTTAGCCATGTTGTAGTAGACTAGACTTGGGGGGTGGAAGCTGAGGAGAGAGGTGGGTAGTTTGTTGTGATTTTGGGAGTCGCTAGGATTACAGAGAAATAAGAAATGAAGTTACCGTGGGGAAAAAAGCCAGTGGAAGGAAATTCATTAATTAAAGTGGGGGGAAAAAACAGAGCTGAATCCAACCGTGGTGTCTCTCTCATTCTGTCTGTCTGTCTGTCTGGCTGGCTGGCTGGCTGGCTGGCTGGCTGGCTGGCTGGTTGGATGTCTGGCTGGCTGGCTGGCTGTCTGTCTATCTGTCTATCTGCCTGTCTTTTTCCCTCTCTCTCTCTCTCTGTCTGTCTGTCTCTCTCTCTTTCTCTCTCTCTCTTTCTTTCTGTCTCTCTCTCTTCTGTCTTCTCTCTCTCTCTCTCTCTTTCTCTCTCTCTCTCTCTCTCTCTCCTTCTCTCTCTCTCCATCTCTCTGTCTCTCTGTCTCTCTGTCTGTCTGTCTGTCTCTTCTGTTTCTCTCTCTCTCTCTCCCCTCTCTCTCTCTCTCTCTCTCTTCTTTCCTTCCATCCAGCCGTCTTTCAACCATCTATGGTAACGTGCTTTACACTAGCACAACGGCCTGACTTTCACGCTGGGAAAAAAATCCGTTGTGGCAAAAAGAATGTTTGCCAGTACAATCCAATCCAATACTTCCCTCCATCCTTCCATCGTTCTAACACTAATATACACACATGCGCGCGCGCACGCACGGACACACACACGCGCAGACACACGTGCACACACCCACACACTCACGCACTGTATGCTTGTATGTATGTATGTATGTATGTGTGCATGTATGCGTGTATGCGTGTATGTATGTATTTACAGTATAATTAGTTAGTATGTATGTATGTAGTATGTATGCATGCATGTATGTATGCATGCATGTTTGTATGCATGTATGTATGTTTGTGTTTTGTATGTATATATGTATTTATGTGTGTATGTATAGAACATAGATAGATAGAAGATAGATAGTAGATAGATAGATAGATAGATAGATAGATAGATATAGATAGACAGATAGATAGATATTATGATTATATACAACACAAACACACACACGTACACATACACACACAAACAACACACAAACACACATGCACACACACACTAACTCAACACCACACACTACACACACACACAACACACACACACAACACACACACCAACACACACACACACACACACACTCAAACACACACACACACATACACACACACACACACACAAAACACAACACACACAACACACACACACACACACACACACACACCACACACCACACACAACAGCAACCACTAGTAACTAGCTTTACACTAGCACAACCTGACTTTCAGCGGGAAATAAAATCCGGTGCAAGAATGTTTGCCAGTGACATCAAAGTCAGATACTTCTCTCTACTGCCTGTCATCTTCTGACACTGAATTTCAACTGCGGTCGCACGCTGACACTACACTCGCAGCACTTCGTTGCACAACACGTCCATATCTGCTGCACTGTATCTGTGTTTGCTGTTGTATGACTGTTGCTTTATATGCTGTGTTTCTGCGTTGCTGTATGCTTGTATCTGACTGTGTTTGCTTCTGTATGGTGATGCTGTACTGATGTTTGCTCTGTATGCGGATTGCTGTCTGTATTGACGATGTTGCTTCATGTTTTGTTCTGTATTGAGTGTTGCTTGTATGTGGTGTTTGTATGTATGTATGTATTGATTGTTTGCTGTCTGTATTAGAACTGACGTTGCTGTTGTATCTGACTGTGTGCTTATGTATTACGTGTGTTTAGCTGTTGAGACTGTGTATGCTGATGTCATGTACTGATATCTGATTTGTTTTCTCACTCGAACGACGCTTCTAGCACCATACATACTGACTGATTGCTCACTCACTGTACCTACACTGTGTACTTCGACTACCCTCGTAATCCATCACCTTTGCTGACTCTCATCTCACTAACTACTGACTCAAACTCACTATCTACTCTCCTCACTACCTCTGTATCTGACTGAGTTTGCTGTCTGAAATCTGACTGTTTGCTCTGTGCTGTCGTACTGATGTTTTTGCTGTCTGCTATCTGACTGTGTTTGCTGTCTGTATCTGACTGTGTTTGCTTCTGTATCTGACGTGTCTGTATCTGACTGTTGCTGTCTGTATCTGACTGTGTTTGCTGTCTGTATCTGACTGTGTTTGCTGTCTGTATCTGACTGTGTTTGCTGTCTGTATCTGACTGTGTTTGTGTCTGTATCTGACTGTGTTGCTTCTGTATCTGACTGTGTTTGCTGTCTGTATCTGACTGTGTTTTGCTGCTTGTTGCTGTCTGTATCTGACTGTGTTTGCTGTCTGTATCTGACTGTGTTTGCTTCTGTATCTGACTGTGTTTGTCTCTGTTGTCTGTATCTGACTGTGTTTGCTCTCTGTATCTGACTGTGTTTGCTGTCTGTATCTGACTGTTTGCTCTCTGTTGCTGTCTGTATCTGACTGTGTTTGCTCTCTTCGTATCTGACTGTGTTTGCTGTCTGTATCTGACTGTGTTTGCTCTCTGTATCTGACTGTGTTTGCTCTCTGTATCTGACTGTGTTTGCTCTCTGTATCTGACTGTTGTTTGCTGTCTGTATCTGACTGTGTTTGCTCTCTGTATCTGACTGTGTTTGCTGTCTGTATCTGACTGTGTTTGCTGTCTGTATCTGACTGTGTTTGCTTCTGTATCTGACTGTGTTTGCTGTCTGTATCTGACTGTGTTTGCTGTCTGTATCTGACTGTGTTTGCTGTCTGTATCTGACTGTGTTTGCTGTCTGTTGCTGCTGTTGACTGTGTTTGCTCTGTTGCTGTCTGTATCTGACTGTGTTTGCTGTCTGTATCTGACTGTTTGTGTTGTTGCTGTCTGTATCTGACTGTGTTTGCTTCTGTGCTGTCGTATCTGACTGTGTTTGCTTCTGTATCTGACTGTGTTTGCTGTCTGTATCTGACTGTGTTTGCTGTCTGTTGCTGTCTGTATCTGACTGTGTTTGCTGTCTGTATCTGACTGTGTTTGCTGTCTGTATCTGACTGTGTTTGCTCTCTGTATCTGACTGTTTTGCTGTCTGTATCTGACTGTGTTTGCTCTCTGTATCTGACTGTGTTTGCTGTCTGTATCTGACTGTGTTTGCTTCTGTATCTGACTGTGTTTGCTCTCTGTATCTGACTGTGTTTGCTTGTCTGTATCTGACTGTGTTTGCTGTCTGTATCTGACTGTGTTTGCTTCTGTATCTGACTGTGTTTGCTGTCTGTATCTGACTGTGTTTGCTCTCTGTATCTGACTGTGTTTGCTGTCTGTATCTGACTGTGTTGCTCTCGTATCTGACTGTGTTTGCTGTCTGTATCTGACTGTGTTTGCTCTCTGTATCTGA
>CM060315.1:61023865-61028865 GCA_030674185.1 Monoplex corrugatus | reverse complement strand
GTTGGCGGTGGTGGTGGTGGTGGTGGTGGTGGTGGTGGTGTGGTGGTGGTGGTGGTGGATGGTGGTGGTGGTTGTCTTCTTCTTCTTCTTTTTCTGTACTTCTTTTCTTGTTCTTGTTGTTTTGTTCAGGCTATATCTCATGCATTTTTAATACGGTTTGTTCAAACCAAGATGTATTTAAACAAATTCAGAAGGTCTGTACGTAAAATAACAAAATTGTGATTTAGTGCCTCTAACCTGGTCAGCCATAGTACCTGTTGTATTTCATAAAAACTTATCTCGTAGTCTGATTGAATCGTTTCACAGTGTTTTTGTGCTTAGGGGTCATTAAGGTTAGAGCAGGTGGTGTGGTTTTAGTACATTTATTAGAGCATTGAGGCTGGGCTGAAAGTTTTTTGTTTTGTTTTGTGTTGTTTTGTTTTGTTTTGCTTTGTTTTGTTGGTTTGTGTGTGTGTGTGTGTGTGTGTGTGTGTGTGTGTGTGTGTGTGTGTGTGTGTGTGTGTGTGTGTGTGTGTGTGTGTGTGTGTGTGTGTGTGTTTTCTCATGGGGATATGGGAGTGGGGTGTTGTTGGCTGGAGTCTACAAATAGTTTTACGAGGCAGTTACTTACACCTTAGCAGAAGAGAAACTTCGAAGATACATGTAGTGACAGTGAGTGTTGTCAGTTTTCACTTTTTTGTTCGTTAGGTTTTGTTCTTGTTAAGGATAGTGATGGTGGTGGTCAAGGAGGGTGGTGGGGGTGATATTTTTTAAACTATGGAATGTTCGAAATGCAAGTCTAACCATTCAAAGCATATGTTGAAAATATATTTGTCAATCACAGATTTGAGTGAAAAATGTATATATGCATGTGAGTGTGTGTGTGTGTGTGTGAGTGTGTGTGTGTGTGTGTGTGTGTGTGTCTGTCTGTCTGTCTGTGTCTGTCTGTGTCTGTCTGTGTCTGTCTGTGTCTGTCTGTCTATGTGTCTGTGTGTGTGTCCGTGTGTATGTGTGTGTGTCAGTGAGTGTGGTGTGTGTGTATGTATTAAAATGTGTGTCTTTTATTTATTTATTTACTTTTGGGAGAGGTGGGAGGGAAAGTATTTGTACTGACGGAAATATATTATCGTCACCATTACTATTCTTTCTTTGTGGGAATGGGATTAAGAGAATTCGTGGAATTTTAGTCTGTGGAATTCTATTTACCGCCTGACAGATCTGCTTCCTGGGAATGTGTCTTGTTATCATTATTTCCTGTTACAATATTTATATAATCTTCAACTCAGTTATTTCCCCTAGTTCAAAGATCATGGCATATGCACAAAATGAAATTGACACTGTACTTTGGAACTTTGGAATTTATAGTGTCCGTAACTCTGGTTGTGTGTGTGTGTGTGTGTGTGTGTGTGGTGTGTGTGTGTTGTGTGTGGTGTGTGTGTGTGTGTGTGTGTGGTGTGTGTCTGTGTGTGTGTCTGTGTGTGTGTGTCATGCGTGTGTGTGTGTCTGTTTGTGTGTCTGTGTGTCTGTGTTACTTTTCTTTTCTTTTCTTTTCTTTTCTTATCTTTTCTTTTCTTTTCTTTTTCTTTTTCTTTTCTTTTTTTTTTTTTTCATTTTTCTTTTCTTTTATTTCTTTTCTTTTTTTTTTTCTTTTTCTTTACTTTGTATTTTCATTTACTTTTCTTTCATTTCTTTTCTTTTCTTTTTCTTTTCTTTCATCATTTTTTTCTCCCATTCTTTCAGAGTGGCCAGTCGAAATACCTGAAGCAGTTTCACTTCACCACCTGGCCTGACCACGGGGTACCCAGGTTCGGTCATTCCCTGCTGCTGTTCCGTCAGAAGATCAGAGCCTATGACAACTGGACAACGGTGCCGTCATCATCCACTGCAGGTAAGAACCACAGGGGGCAGGGTAAGGGAGGGGGTGGTGGAGGTGGGGTGGGGGTGGGGAGGGGAAACAAATGAAGCGCTGGCCTTGTTGGTTACTTGATAAAGCGTTCTGCCTAGAGGCAGTGTGTGTGTGTGTGTGTGTGTGTGTGTGTGTGTGTGTGTGTATGTGTGTTTGTTTTTAACCCTTTGACTCCAGCACCCTGTGCACTAGCATCCTGTGCATTGTCAACTATACTGGCAAAGGACAAACTTAACCTTTGATCCCCTCACCCTAACCACCAGCTTCATGCATGAAACTGGTGGATAGGGTGAGGGATCAAAGGGTTATTTTGTTTTTGCTATTGGCGAATAAGGTGCAGGAGTCAAAGTGTTAATCTTAGTGCAGCGGGCTCCACTCTGGCTTTGTAAAAGACTAAAAGTCTTTGAGCATGCAGCAGCTCGTCTACCCAGCTGCGAACAGGGAACCTGACCCTGTTTCGGATCGGGCGGGAAAGTAACACAGCTTGGGTGCGGAGATGGACTCTGGCTTCATAATTCTGGGTAGAAAAATACACGCGCGCGCACACATGCACGCACACCACACACGTGTGCACGCACGCATGCACGCGCGGAGCATAGACACACACGCACACACATACACACGCACACTCACGCACTCACACACGCACGCACGCACGCACACAGATATACATACACATACACACACGCACACACACACGCGCGCGCGCGCACACACACACTTACACACACATACACACACGCACAAACACACACATACACACAACACACAACACACACACACACACACACACACACACACACACACACACACACACACACACACGCACACACACACTCACACACACAAGAAAAGCCAAGGGTACTTTCACCTCATACCCCTAGGACGTGTAAAGGTCATAAGGTTAAATCTTTACCTGTGCTCTAGAGAACTGTGAGAGTTCGATTCCTTGATCAGACTGGATCTTTTCCTACTCCTAGCCCTACCCCCACCGTAACCCCCTCCCTGTATGGCGACCTGAGTACTATTTAATTGCCACACAACCACAACCTGAAGTGCGAGTGCCCAACGTGCACCTAGCGCATATACAGGGGGGGGGGGGGGTGTGCAAAAGTAGGTATACAGTAAGTATCACATCATTACTATAATGCTTAATTTAATTCCGCTCTCGATTAGAGGAGTGTGTGAATACTGACGGACGGCAAGCAGTTTGAGTATCTGAGGGATTAAGGCTGTGCTTGTTATTATTACATGTATACGCAATATTCATTTGTTTGTTATAATAAATTGCAATGAGTATTGTATGTGTTTTCTTTTTTCATAACTGTATACCTACTTTTGCACCCCCCCTGTATGTGATCCCACAGCAAATAATCTTCTGTAGCTGCAATCCACTTTAACCATTAGACTCCCGCACTCTGCCAACCAGCATCCTGCATTGTTAACCATGCTAGCAAAGCAAAAACTTAACCCTTTGATTTCCTCGCCCTATCCACCAGCTTCCTGCAGGAAGCTGGTGGATAGGGCGAGGAAATCAAAGGGTTACTTTTTTTTGCAGTCGGTAGACAGGGTGCGGGAGTCAAAGGGTTAAAGGAGAACACACGTAGACAGGAGGGAAAAAAAAGGTGGGTGGCGCTTTATCGTGGCTACTGGCTTTCTTTTAGCGAGAGTAACCACAATTTCACGTAGTAAAACCGCCGTGACTAAAGGGAAATGCAGAGCCACATACACATTTACACACACTTGCATACACACACGCGCGCACGCACGCACGCGCGCGCACACACACACACACACTCACTCTCTCTCTTTCTCTGCCTCTCTCTCTCTCTCTGTCTCTCTCTCTCTCACACACACACACATACACACACACGCACACACACACACACACACACACACACACACACACACACACACACACACACACACCAGCACCATCATCACCATCATCACCACCACCACAACACTGCCATCACCACAACAACAACACCGCCTACACCATCACCACTACCACCACAACACCACCATCACCACCATCACGGCCTTCACCATCACCACCACCAACAACAGCAGCAGCAGCATCAACAGCAACAAAAATTCCGACTACAACAACAGAGACGGGCAGATAAGGAAGAATGGAACAGAAATGAACCAGTGATCGTTCGTGTTTTCATTCGTGGATCTGATTTCTGTTGAACCATTTTTGTGTGTGTTTTGTCTTTACCTGATGTTGGCAGAGATAAGAGAGCTGTTTTATTGTCCCATGTTCTTGTTTACAACGTGTAAAGTTGCGCTAAATGTCAAGTGCGCGTTACCGTTCATTGTATTCAAAGAGATAGGGAAAAAAGTGGCAGAATGGTTCAGATATTCGCCGTATTCGAAGCGATAGGGAGAAAAGTGGCAGAATGGTTCAGACGTTTGCCGTACTCAAAGAGATAGGGAGAAGAGTGGCAGAATGGTTCTGACGTTCACCTGCCAGTAACTAAACTCGAGGTTCCAAGGTTCGCTCCCCGTAGAGGCCTCGACTTTTCTCCTCACTTTGATCGGAAAATCAAACTGAACGTCTAGTCCTTCAGAAGAGGACGAAAAACGAGTCGGACCCGTGTGCCTTCTTGCTGCGCACGCTAAAGATCCCACGGCAGTTGAAAATCGTGAAGAGCAGGGCATTGCCCGGCTGCCTTGGTATAAAACATTGGAGAGATAGGTTGATTTCCCAGGTCCCACCCCTTTAAAACCAATTAGCCTTCTTGCCCTTCTAAAGGTTTAAAATGTGAATATGGATATGAATTTGAGGCGAGGGAGAGGGGATGGGCACCACCCTCGTGGTGCTGGCCCCAGGAAAAGTTGAGGTCTCTTTCACCGCGCTCCCTACGGCCTCGGGGTTATGGAACTATCTAGTGGGACTTCAGGACCTGGCCAGCTCTTAGGTTTATGTGCAGTCTTAAGGCGTGTGCCGTGATCATTGTGGATTTTCTCCATCACATGGCAGGAAGCTGGTGGATAGGGTGAGGTAATCAAAGGGTTAAGTTTTTGCTCTGCTAGCATTGTTGACAATGCAGGATGCTAGTGGAGAGGGTGCGGGAGTCAATGGGTTAATGTTACAAATAACCTACGT
>CM060315.1:60993865-61016365 GCA_030674185.1 Monoplex corrugatus | reverse complement strand
TTGCCTTTTCTATACTTTATTTCCCTTTTTTATGCTTGTTTTTTCCCTTTTCTATGCTTTTATTATTTCCCTTTTCTATGCTTGTTATTTCCCTTTTCTATGCTTGTTATTATTCCCTTTTCTATGCTTGTTATTTCCCTTTTCTATGCTTGTTATTATTTCCCTTTTCTATACTTGTTTTTTCCCTTTTTTATGCTTGTTATTATTCCCTTTTCTGTGCTTGTTATTTCCCTTTTCTATATTTATTTCCCTTTTCTATGCTTGTTATTTTCCTTTTCTATGCTTGTTATTTCCCTTTTCTATGCTTGTTATTTCCCTTTTCTATATTTATTTCCCTTTTCTGTAATGTACTTGTTATTTCCATTTTTATGCTTGTTATTTTCCCTTTTCTATGCTTGTTTTTTCCCTTTCTATGCTTGTTATTTCCCTTTTTATGCTTGTTATTTCCCTTTTCTATACTTGTTATTTCCCCTTTCTATGTTTGTTATTTCCCTTTTATGCTTGTTATTTCCCTTTTCTATACTTGTTATTTCCCATTTCTATGCTTGGTTTTCCCTTTTCTATACTTGTTATTTCCCTTTTTCTATACTTGTTATTTCCTTCCTTTCTTTTTTGCAAAGAAAATTAGTGTTTTTATCGAGTGCTGTGAGATGTTTATGCATCTCCTGCTATGATGGATGTGTTGACGGAATAAATGTCACATTGACGAAATTATTTTCCTGAGGAAAAATGAAAATGAAATTGAAACAGACAAAAGAAAAACAAAGACAGTTTGAAAGGAAAATGGAAATAGGCTGTGAAAGGGAGACTCAGTGCAATCTGTTTGCTAGCTACTCGGCTTTATTTTTTTACTCACGCTAACTTATAGTGGAAATCTTAAACAAGTGCGACCGCCCTCGTCCAAGCAAACAGGAACCAGAAAAACAGGAAAATAGAATCAGAACGCGTATTTAGTACAACCAGACAAGACAGGCGCAAATTTTTTTTTTTTTTTTGGTCCTTTTCTCCCACTGGATGAGGCAGCAGGGAAGTTTTCAGTCTTTTTCTCTTAATTATTGTATTTTGTGTTTTTTTCGTTTGTGATCTTACGTCTACGCTTGACAAAGGCCAGTTGGCCGAAAATTCACGTCTGTCTTGTCTGGTTGTACTAAATACGCGATCTGATTCTATTTTCGTGCTTTTTTTTCTGGTTACTTATAGTGGAAAATCAAGTGCGTCGACCGGGAATCAAACCCGGGGTGTTCCTCGTGGGTGGGGGGATATTTTCACTAGACCACTGATGCTGTTTATCGCATAATACCATGGAGACTTGTCAGGATTTGTCATCTTCGATATAGCAATCTCCACATATGTAGTGCAATCTTCACATATGTAGTGCAATCTCCACATATGTAATGCAATCTCCACATATGTAGTGCAATCTCCCTATATGTAGTGCAATCTCCACATATGTAGTGCAATCTCCACACATGTAGTGCAATCTCCCTATATGTAGTGCAATCTCCACATATGTAATGCAATCTCCACATATGTAGTGCAATCTCCCTATATGTAGTGCAATCTCCCTATATGTAGTGCAATCTCCACATATGTAGTGCAATCTCCACATGTAGTGCAATCTCCATATGTAGTGCAATCTCCACATATGTAGTGCAATCTCCACATGTAGTGCAATCTCCATATGTAGTGCAATCCCCATATGTAGTGCAATCTCCACATGTAGCGCAATCTCCACATATGTAGTGCAATCTCCACATATGTAGTGCAATCTCCACATATGTAGAGCAATCTCCACATATGTAGCGCAATCTCCACACATGTAGTGCAATCTCCACATATGTAGTGCAATCTCCACACATGTAGTGCAATCTCCACATATGTAGTGCAATCTCCACACATGTAGTGCAATCTCCACATATGTAGTGCAATCTCCACATATGTAGTGCAATCTCCACATATGTAGTGCAATCTCCACACATGTAGTGCAATCTCCACATATGTAGTGCAATCTCCACACATGTAGTGCAATCTCCACATATGTAGTGCAATCTCCACATGTAGTGCAATCTCCATATGTAGTGCAATCCCCATATGTAGTGCAATCTCCACATGTAGCGCAATCTCCACATATGTAGTGCAATCTCCACACATGTAGTGCAATCTCCACATATGTAGCGCAATCTCCACACATGTAGTGCAATCTCCACATATGTAGTGCAATCTCCACAATGTAGTGCAATCTCCACAATGTAGTGCAATCTCCACATATGTAGTGCAATCTCCACACATGTAGTGCAATCTCCACATATGTAGCGCAATCTCCACATATATAGTGCAATCTCCACATATGTAGAGCAATCTCCACATATGTAGTGCAATCTCCACACATGTAGTGCAATCTCCACATATGTAGTGCAATCTCCACATATGTAGTGCAATCTCCACATATGTAGTGCAACCCCTATATGTAGTGCAATCTCCACATATGTAGTGCAATCTCCACATATGTAGTGCAACCCCATATGTAGTGCAATCTCCACATATGTAGTGCAATCTCCACATATGTAGTGCAACCCCTATATGTAGTGCAATCTCCACATGTAGTGCAATCTCCACACATGTAGTGTAACTCCACATATGTAGTGCAATCCCAATATGTAGTCACATTTGTGGATTGCAGTACATTTGGGGAGATTGCTAGATCGAAGATGACAATCCTGACAAGTCTCCATGGTATAATGAGATCGTTATGATAATGATAATAATATTGATAATTACTATGGTAATGATGATGATATTCATAATTACAATAAGAAGAATGATATGTATAAGGCGCCAAATCTTGATATGCAAATCAAATCAAAGCGCACACTCTCGTCATTCACAAAAAAAAAAAAAACCTCACTCACAATGATAAAAATGTAAGGTATACAGCACAATGCGTACCCGAATGAGAGGTACAGATTGGAATGAGACGAAAGGTGATGGTGCATAGAGGGGGAAAACCACTGCAGGACAAAAGTATGTCTCACAAGTTAGACTAGAAGGAAGACAGACCATAGAGGGGAAATCACTGCAGGACAATAAAGTATGTCTTCAAGTTAGACTTGTAGGAAGACAGACATTAAGGGGGAAACCACTGCTGGACAAAAAGTATTGTTCTCAAGTTAACTTGAAGAAGCCCAGACTATAGAAGGGAAACCCTGCAGGACAAAAAGAAATGCTTACAAGTTAGACTTGTGGAAGACAGGGACCATAGAGGGGGAAACCACTGCAGGACAAAAAGTATGTCTTCAAGTTAGACTTGTAGGAAGACAGACCATAGAGGGGAAACCACTGCAGGAACAAAAAGTATGTCTTCAAGGTAGACTTGAAGGAAGACAGACATAGAGGGGGGGGGGGAATCACTGCTGGACAAAAAGGTATGTCTTCAAGGTAGACTTGTAGGAAGACAGACTATAGAGGGGGAAATCACTGCAGGACAAAAAGTATGTCTTCAAGTTAGACTTGAAGGAAGACAGACTATAGAGGGGGAAATCACTGCAGGACAAAAATGCATGTCTTCAAGTTAGACTTGAAGGAAGACAGACTATAGAGGGGGAAATCACTGCAGGACAAAAAGTATGTCTTCAAGTTAGACTTGGAGGAAGACAGACTATAGAGGGGGAAATCACTGCAGGACAAAAAGGCATGTCTTCAAGTTAGACTTGAGGAAGACAGCGTATGTCACTATCGAAGAAACAGGAGAAAGCTCGTTCCACTTTGTGTGGATCATCATGAAATAGTGTCGCTGGTGGTAGACAAACTTATTACACTATAAATGATATGGGCTGGTCTGAGATGGGAAGGTCGTGGAAAATGGTGCTCTGTGTGTGTGTTGTGTGTGTGTGTGTGTGTGTCGTGCGTGCGTGTGTGTGTGTGTGTGTGTGTGTGTGTGTGTGTGTGTGTGTGTGTGTGTGTGTGTGTGTGTGTGTGTGTGTGTGTGTGTGTTGTGTGTGTGTGTACAAGGAGACTGTATTGCATGGAGACGAGGAACCTTACTGGCACTCGTGTGGTCTTTTTTTTTTTTCTTTTTTTTTTCAGTAAACTGGCACTTGAATGTTGTAATGCCAATTTAGAAATAATAATGGTGGTTTTTTTTGGAGCTTAATGGGGAATTACGAATGGCAACATACGTGTCACTGCTGTATAGCTTACAGTCAGAATCAGTGACAGATTTACACAAAGTAAGACAATTGTATGAAATTATAAGTTAGGTGATACCTCAAAACCTACCTTGCCAACTCGTAATGTTTATGCAGAGCTGTCGTGCATTATATCACCCTGATTATTTTGGATTTCACTTTCCATCACACAACATCTATAATGTTGGTTCATATTTACGGAAATATTCCGATCACGAAAACATTGCCTTGAAAAAAAAAAAGAAAACAGAGTATAAAATGGGAATCTACCACGTAACTGACGAAGAGAATGAAAAACGTAAAGAAAATAAGAAACGAGGTTGTGAAAAGGAGAAATGCAGCAATAGAAGACACAATGCACGTTTGTCATTCTTTTGCTCGTCTTCACGCACATAATCCAAACTGAACATTGACCAGTTTTTGAATGTATGGCACATCAGCCTGGTCAGTTCTGTTCCCGTTTGTCCCAATGTACGCACTGATAGGGAGAGATGTCAAGGAGAGGAAGTCATCGTATGCTGCTCAAAAAAAAGTCTGTATCTAGGAACCTGAGACTCACACCAGGTGATAAAGGACCAGTGTGTGTATTCATCCGTTGGATAGACTGGACAGTCTATTGTTATCGTCGTTACACGTTATAAAATACATTCAATGAAAATAAGGAGGAGGGAGGGGAAAAAGCAGCGGAAGAAGAAGAAAAGGAGGAGAGAGAGGAGGCGGAGGATGGAGATAATGGATGATGATGATGATGATGATGAGATGATGATGATGATGATGACGATGACGATACGACGACGACGACGACGACGATGATTATGACGGTGGTGGTGGTGGTGGTGGTGTGGTGGTGGTGGTGTGGTGGTGGGTGGTGATGGTGGTGGTGTGGTGGTGACGGTGGTAGTAGTGGTGGTGGTGGTAATTAAGAAGGAGGAGAAGAAAAAGAAGAAGAAGAAAAAGAAAAAGACAAATCATTCAAATGGTCGTACTGCATCATATTTCGTGCAAACGATTCAATTACCTTGTAGTGATTGTTTCTTTTTTTTTTTCTTCTTTTCTTCTTTTTTTTCAATCCCATTTTATTCTTACGTCTCACCCACACCCCCACCCCCCTCTGTTCCCTTTCCACATACCCCCCTGTTTCCTCCTTTTTGCCAGACAACCTATCATCTTTCTATATCACGACATATTTACTCTCCCATCCTCATTTTGCCTTGACACGGACTCTGACAGATTGGATTCAGACGATGTTGTTTCTGTCATCCATCTCCATCTCCCTTGATGTTGTTTCCTTCATCCATCTTCGTCTCTCGGTGCCAGAGAAGCGTTGCCATGTCAGCGACACCCTGGAGTTCCTGATTACCCTGTTGCGGTGAAGTGCATGAACCCTGCTAAACAAAAAACAAACAACAAACAAAAAACAAAAAAAAACTGAGCTTGAATGTGTTCGTTATTTCTTTGAATGTTTATTCACGTATGCTATTTAGACGAAAAAACAAAGTATTAAAGATGAATGGACAAATAGATAGATAGATACATAGATAGATAGATAGATAGATAGATAGATAGATAGATAGACGGACAGACAGATAGATAGATAGAAGATAGATACATACATACATACATACATACATATATACATACATACATAATATACATACATATTACATACATAATACATACATACATGCATACATACATACATACATGCTACATACATACATACATATACATACATACTACATATACATGCATACATGCATACATACATAATATAAGACGTGCCCATGGATGATAAATCTATGACGTCATATGGCATTGTACCATATAATTATAAGGTAACATTACGGTTTAACGAGCAATAGAAAGCTGACGGTTGAAAGTGTTGTGTGTGTGTGTGTGTGTGTGTGTGTGTGTGTGTGTGTGTGTGAGTGATGATGTGTGTGTGTGTGGGGGGGTGTCTATGTAGTGTGTGTGCGCGCGCGCGTGTGGGTATGTGTGTGTGTGTATGGTGGGTGGGTGGTGGATAGGTGTATGTATGTGTGTGTGTGTGCGCGCGTGTGTGTGTCTGTCTGTGAGTGTTTTGTGTGTGTGTGTGTATGTATGTGTGCGGTGCGTGGTATGTGTGTATGTGTGTGTGCATATGTGTGGGATGTGAGTGTGTGCATGTGTGTGTGTGTGTGTGCGTGGGGTGTGTGTGTGTACATGTACGTGTGTGCATGCTACGTGCGTGCATGCGTGTGTAAATGTGTGTATGTGCATGCGTGCGCGCGTGTTGTGAGTGTGTGTGTATGTGTGTGCGTATGTGTGTGTTGTGTGTGGGCGTGTGTGTGTGTGTGCTGTGGTGTGTGTGTCGTGCGTGCGTGCATGTGTATGTGTCTGTGTCTGTGTCAGTGTGTGAATAAGATTTGTGTGTGTTCGACAACTCGCGTTTACTGATTGAGAGGATGGAGAAAGGTAGGCGTCAGACAAGGGGTTAACTAACCACCTCTTTAGCAACAGTGACTCAGAAAGAAAAAAATAGATCATCACAGTTCACAGAAAATGACAGACTGGACTTGTGTAATCTCTTTAGTGCCATGGACGTATATATACGTCACGATAATGTGTTTCTCATTTGCCAAGGACGTATATGTATGTACGTTTACATCACATCAAGAATTTTCCTACCTCCATTTGAAAACAAGAACACAGGTGCAACCAAGCCTTTTAGAAATGACAAACCAACATCAAAAGAGTAACAAAAGTTCAGTCAAGATATTATTATTCCAGGGAACTGACCTCATTCATCTTCTGTGGACAAAAGTCTCTTGTACTACCTAGTCCTGATATGGCTCTAGTAGTCGGCTGGGCTATAAGCAATATGAACTCTTCGTTTCTACCGTCTTTTCCTTTGACACATCTTCATTGGAGGAAGATGCGGGGACGGGGAGGAGCGTGGTGTGTGTGGGGGGGGGGGCTGAGAGAGAGAGAGAGAGGAAGAGAGAGAGAAGAGAGAAGAGAGAGAGAGAGAGAGGAGGAGTGTGTAAAACTGGGTGTGTTCTCTTCTGTCCTGAAGGACTACTGAGTTTTCGCGCAAATTGCCTGCTCCATCGGCCATCTACTTCTTCATCTTCTCTTGTCAAACCGTGGGCAGACGACGATTCCATCAAAACATTAGTGACTGTGTCAACATGTCTGTCCCACAGGCGACGTTAAGTGTCTATGCTTTGGTGCCTCTTCGTCTGAACTAGGAGAAAAGGGGTGACTGTTCACGAGGAACTAGTAGTAAGACTGGTCCCGTTTGGCTAGAGTTTTCTGTTGGCTAAAATTTAAAGTGTACCATAAGTTGAAAATGAAAGAAACAAGTAAACAAAATGAAGATCTCGAAACCGTGATAGACTGATCATTATATATGAACTTTTTTTTTTTAGTTATGTTAGTCGTACAGAAAATTCGGACAACATCAGAAGATATGCTCGTTTCAGCTGTTTAAATACATCGGTATGTAGATAAATACTTTTAAATCATTATTATAATAGGGATTCTGATTACATATCATTTACAGGCATGATGATGATGATGATCGTGGTGGTGGTGGTGGTGGTGGTGATGATGATGATGATGATGATCGTGGTGGTGGTGGTGGTGGTGGTGATGATGATGACGATAATAATAATAACGATAAATAATAATAATGATAATCACATATATGTAAACAGTCCATGACAATATTATAATGCACAATCGAGGTTAACTGAAATCCGAGAATGGATAGTTTTACGTTTGTTGATCTTGGCTAATAGCTGATACACATTTCCAAATTTATTCTTGATACGCATGTGCAAAGTCATTCTTATTCTTGATCAGTGTCACTGCTGCTATGCCTTAGGATTTTGACAATTTTGATGATAATGAGGAGGAGGGACGACGACGACGACGATGACGACGACGATGATGATGATGATGATGATGAGATGATGATGATGATGATGATGATGATGATGATGATGATGATGATCGTGGTGGTGGTGGTGATGATGAATATGATGATGATGATGATGATGACGACGACGACGACGACGATAATAATAATAATGATAAATGATAATAATGATAATGACATATATGTAAACAGTCCATTTCAAAAGCATGCTCGTAGCACAAGCTTCGAATACTTTAGACAATATTTCAATCACATTATCCCAGGGATCTGTAACAATATTTGAACACGCCTTGGGAACTCAACACGATGATTAAAGCCTCTGCAATAGAAATCAGGAGAAATTGTGTTTCTGTGTTAGCAGCCTGAGGCGTCGAAGATAATATGGCAGTGTCTCTCTGCCTTAGAGATAGAAGATCACAATGTACATGTGAGTATCGCTGTCGAAACTGAAGCAATGTTTAGAGATCTTGCTACGAAGGAATTGAGACGATGTTCCTGACTTGTAAACGTAATTTGGATTCCTGTGTTTCTGAGATTGTAGACAATACACCACTTCGGTGTCTGTGTCCCAGAAACTGAAAGGGAATGTAATCAATCCAGGAACCAGTGTTTGTAGAACAAATGTCATGCTAATTTGACCCGCCATGTCTGTGTGGCTTTTACAAACTTGATTGCCTGGTTTTTGCTTACGGGGAGCTTGCCAGTTCAGTCTTTGTTACATTGACTCTTAATGAAATTTGCCAAGTTTGAGTTAGGTTGCACTCGATGAAGAGACTTGTACTTTGAATGAAACAACTGCTGGCTGACACGATTTTTTTTAAAGAACACATCGGAAAAAAAGGTTGTGGTGGTAGAAAGAACAGCGACAGAATAACAGAAAAGACAGCGAGAAGATTATGTTGATACATAGAAATGACAAAGAAAAGGATCATCATCATCATCAAGTGCCTTGCCTCATGGCGTTGGCGATCATGGCCTTCCATATGTTTCTATCCCTTGATGCCGCAAACACATCTTCCACTCTCTCTGTCTTCTGCCACTCTGCAAGCCTGTCCAATATTTTTTTCCCTGGGTCTACCTGGTGTCTCTTTCCCTCCAGCTTTCCTGTTGTGACGAGGTGCTCGAATTGCCCTTTCCTCATAAAATGGCCTATAAATGAAAAGGATGGAAATTGAAATGGAAAACATCTTTTAAAAAAACAAGAAGGCAGAATAAGCTTAAACGTGTTCATATGTTATTCTTAATTCAGCGACAAGAAACAAAAATTATTGTACCTAAGAGCTTTGTTGTTTTGTTTGTTTGTTTTTTTTTGTTTTTTGTTGTTGTTTTTTTTTGGTTAATCATATCTTTGTCAAAGTGCTCTTCCAGTCAATGTTTTGTGTTTCTAAGTAAGTAACCAAGTTTTTAGGCGCTGTGCTTGGTAATAATTCGCACCTCTTCACAGAGAGATCAGAAATGCTCGAGTCTGTATTGATTGACATATTCTCTTACAATTCGTTGCTTAATTAACTCTTTGACTCCCGCACCCTGTCCGTCAACATCCTGCATTGTCAGCCATGCTAGCAAATCAGAAAGTTAATCTTGATCCTACCTATCCAGATTCGCAGAAGCTGTGGATATGGTGAGGGAGTCAAAGGGTTAAGTTCATGAAGCTGGCCTATGGGGTGAGGGAGTCAAAGAGTTAATTTTTTTGCAGTTGGTGGATACGGTGCGGGAATCAAACAAAGTAACTTCGAGCCATGCTAAGAGCTTATTTCTCCTTAGTGTCCTGCCTTTTGTTGTGTAAACTTAATGTAACATGTAAACGTTAGGGTGCTTTTGGACGAAAATACACAAAGGAAGGCGACGGGAACTGTAGTGTTTTTCTTTTCCAAAGTTTTATGGAAACAAGATCTCCAGCAGACGTTCAAAGTGCACTGACACCATTTTCACTTCTGTTCCTTGATTGCTGTGGAAATACAAAAACCTGAAAACCTTGAGGAAGAACAATCCTACTTCAAAACACTGTGCCCGAGATACCAAGTGTCTCTGCAGAAATGGACAGGCTAATGCGTACAGTATTTCACACGCATACACACACAGATACGCAAACGCACACACACACACACACACACACACACACACACACACACACACACACACACACACACACACACACACACACCACACAACACAGAGAACAGACAGACAGACACAGACACAGACACAGAGAAACACAGACAGACAGACACAAAGGCAGACACAGAGAGATACAGAGACAGACAGATTCCTTACGTGGGTAATGAAAGACAAACGATACCAAAGATACTTGTGTAATTATGTGTACCCCTTAATAATGCGTTTAAGGTCACACCTTTGCAGCAACTTTCATGAAATCTTTAACTTGCATCTCTTGCATATGGACGTCTCCAAATCTGGAAAAGAATGATCAATAAAACAAGGGGTATTTGTGTGGCGACACGTGACCAACCCAACAAAAACTCCAACTTGCAGAACAATGGGCTTTGACATGTTCAACTTGCTCAAGACACGCCTTACACATGTATGACAAGGAAGACAAGATAATGCATGGAATTCAGCGTCGAGAAGACCAAGTCGACGGCCAGCTACAACACCACCAACACTACTGATATAACTGTCCATGGATGCACTGAAGCAAGGAACTGTTCAATAATTCACTGACCTGGGATCCATCGTTAGCAATGAGGGATATCCAAGCCAAAAATCCTCTCAAAGGGCAGCAAAGACAATATCAGCACTGCCCAGGCTGAAACCTGTATGGAAGGACAAGAACATCTCCATGAAACACAATGTCAGGCTTGGTTATGTGCGCTGGTACATTCCGTCTTTCCTGTATGAGTGCGAGACATGGACCTTCACAGAAATCTGAAAAGACGAATTTCAAGCCATGGAAGTGAAGTCTTATCGCAAGACACTAAACATCAGATACACTGATCATAATTTATTATCAATGAACGAGTGCCCTAAACTATCAAGCAGCATGAAGATCTGACGACTTTAGTTGACAAAAGAAAATACGTTGATATGACAATGAACAAGATCCAAAGGCCTTGCTTTTGATCCTTCAGGAAACTTTTGAGAGAGAAAGACAAAAAAACGATGGACTGACAACATTACAGATTGGACAAAGAAACCATTAGCAGAGATCCAGGCTTTGGCAAACAACCGACAGAGCTGGAAGAATCTGGCAAACAGTTCGGCACCCCACGGAAAAAGTTAAAATTAACGGAGATGAAGAATAACATACCAGTCAGCCATAGTATGTCAGTAAGCCATATCACGTCAGTAAGCCATATCACGTCAGTAAGCCATAGCATGTCAGTAAGCCATAGTATATCAGTAAGCGATATCACGTCAGTAAGTCAGTATCACGTCAGTAAGCCATAGCATGTCAGTAAGCCATATCACGTCAGTAAGCCATAGTATATCAGTAAGCCATATCACGTCAGTAAGCCATAGCATGTCAGTAAGCCATAGCATGTCAGTAAGCCATATCACGTCAGTAAGCCAGTATCACGTCAGTAAGCCATATCATGTCAGTAAGCCATATCACGTCAGTAAGCCATATCACGTCAGTAAGCTATTCACTTCAGTAATCCATATCACGTCAGTAAGCCATAGCATAATCAGTAAGCCACATCACGTCAGTAAGCCATATCAGGTCAGTAAGCCAAAGAGTATTCCACAGTTACCTGGTAGAATGATGTACCTGCCTTCTTTAGTCCTTTTTAAGATGTTCCACTCTGACAGGTAATCCTAGATACTTGGCGTGCTGATGTAATGACACACAAATACTATTCTGGATTTGAACTAGTGTTGACCTTTTCTATATAAAAAAACAAAACAAGAAGATTGACAACAACAACAACAAAAAAGAAACACACACACACACACACTGTTTGTCTATTCCATTTGGAACGTGGACATTTTTCTTTTAACCTTAGATGCACATTTTTTTCTTTCCTTATGTCTCCCCAGCGTGTCGTCTCTCTCCAGAGACCTTACAGTTTGACTTTTCCCATTCCTTGTGGAGGCGTTGTGTTTGCCCTGCAGCTGATCTCATTAGCAGATACCGAAACTTTTGCTGGTGATTCACATGCTATTCATTACCACTGTCTGCGCCGCTAACAAGGTCTGAGAGAGATCTGAGAGAGAGAGAAAGAAAGAAAAGGAAAAAAAAAAGACCGGTTACCCAGACTTTACTTTGTTCTTTTTTTCCCATGAATGATGAAGTGAAGGCATCGATGGAAGGAAAGAAGGTGGGGAAGAAGAAAAAAGAAGAAGAAGTAGTAGTAGAAGAAGAAGAAGAAGAAGAAGAGACAGTGAGAGAGACACACACAGACAGACAGAGAAGAGAGTGAGCGAGAGTGAGAGACAGAGACAGAGAGAGAGAGAGACAGAGACAGACAGAAAGACAGAAAGAGACACGGAGAGAGACACAGAGAGAGAAGACAGACAGACAGAGACAGACAGAGAGACAGACAGACAGACAGACAGAGACAGAAGAGACAGACAGAGAGACAGACACTCAGACAGACAGGACAGAGAGAGAAGAGACACAAACTGTACAAGTGGCCTTACTATGACATCTGCAGCAGGACCAAAGACTCAAGGACTCATTGCTTTGTCATAAGAAACCAAGTAGGATATCATTAACACAACAAACTACCTCAAAGTTTTATGTTGTCATTTTTTTTTTTTTTTTTTTTTTTTTTTGCGACTCTCACCCTTAGCTAGAATTGTTTTTGTGTGTCTTGAGTGACGCAGCATATATAAAGGTTTAAAGAATAGTGTTGACTGTTGTGAGTATGAAATTGAGTTTTCTTAATTAAAACGTTTGGTTCCTTTTCTCCAAGATTGATTTTTCTTAATTAAAACGTTATGGTTCCTTTTCTCCCACTGGACGAAGCAGCAGGGAAGTTGCAGTCGTCTTCTCCTAATTGTCGTATTTGGTGTTTGTTTGTGATCTTACATCTACGCTTGACAAAGGCCAGTTGGCCCGAAAATTTGCTCCTGTCTCGTCTGGTCGTAATAAATATGCTTTCTGATTCTTTTTTTTTTTTTTCGGTTTTTTTTTTTGTTGTTTTTTTTTTTTTTTGTTTCGTTGTTTTTTGTTTTGTTTTGATTTTTTGTGGGGTTTTTTTGTTTTGTTTTGTTTTGTTTTTGTTGTTGTTGTTGTTTTTCTCTCTTCTGGTTCCTGTTTGCTTGAATTCCGGCAGTCACACTTGTTTTGGAATTCTGATCTTTGTCGAATACGTGTTTGCAATGTGCAGCCTACGGGTGTCTGCATAGACTGCATAATCTGTCTTTGGTGGGTGTGCATGCCGGGTGTTTTCATGTTTCCATAAGCCACCAGACACTGACATGATTTACAACGTGTAGATTTGATGTTCTGTATGTGCATATCAACTCCTTGGTATCTCGTACAAAGATCATATAACCAATAAGGAAGTGAAAACCCGAATCGAAAACGCCATCGGGCCGTATGAAGACCTGACTTCAGTGATAAGACGCAAACTGAGGTGGTACGGGCACGTCACACGATCATCTGGACTGGCCAAGACCGTCTTGCAGGGAACAGTACAGGGAGGGAGGCGAAGAGCAGCAGAGAAAAAGATGGGAAGACAATATCAGAGAGTGGACTGGCCTTGAATGGAACATCATTCTGCGGAAAGCTGAGGACCGTGAGGAGTGGAGGAAGTTGGTTGCAAAATCTTCAGTGTTGCCCCAACGGTCAACCAGACTACGGGACTGATGATGATGATGATGATGATGATGTAGCTACATCTACTCGAAGGAAGATGAGAAAAATCTGCATCCTTTACCTTACCCCCACCACGCGGGAGATATCCAGACAGAATTGAACCCAGTCCTTCTGATTGTTAGTCCCACACCTTATCCATTTAACTTTAGCACCTGTCTCAAATAGTTCAGTTCGTGATCAGTTGGACTTAGCTTGTATTTGGTAGATTCCAGTGGTAGGCTGATAAAATACCAGTATAAAATATACACTAGGTAAAACATAGTCTAGGTAGGGCCTCAAGACCTGGCCAGCTCATGGGTTTATGTGCAGGCTTAAGGCATGTGCCATGATCATCATACACGGGGCACCTGTGACGTTAGTGTATATGGAATTCGTTCCCAGCGCGGAGACGTCCTCTTGAGAAACTGAAATTGAAACTGATAGATATTTTGTTATGATGAATGAGTGGACGAAATTGTCATATTGAGTGCGTGCGTAAGTGTCATAGTTGAAGAAAATAAGAAGAATGCAGAATGGAAGACAGGAAGGAGAGAAGCGGAGAAATACAGGAAAAAAAAAAAGAAAAAAGATTCAGTGCATGAAAGTGTCTGTCTTTTCTTTGAATGTTTGTTTCTTTGTTTGTTTGCTTGTTTGTGTGTTTCATTCTAATGTTTAGGAGGAAAATGTTTGTGTTTAAATGTCTCTGCGTTTTGTTGTTGTGTATTTCTGTTGTTGTACAAATTACTGTCACTTTGATGTCTAAAGTATACATTATAAGCAATATATCATTTGAGAAGAAGAAGAAAAAAAAAGAAAAGAAGAAGAAGAAAAAGAGGAGGAAGAAGAAGAAGAAGAAGAAAAAGAAAAAGGAGAAGAAGAAGGAGAAGAAGAAGAAGAATACACACTTAGATTGTGTTTTATTTTCATGCAGAGAATTAATCGGCATCATAGATCTTTTTTTTTTGTTCTATTCTATCGGGTGTTACGTTTCCACCCACCCACCCTTTCCCCATCTCTGGTCCTGTAATCGCATTTTTTTTATATCACAAACTATTTATTCGCCTGTCCTCGCGTGACCTTGACATAGACAGAGACAGATGAATTCAGACGCTGCCATTTCCTCCATCCATCTTGATCTGATCGGTCAGGGAATCATCGCCATATTGGTATATATTCAGGACATTTTGTCGGTGAAATGCATGGAATCTAACATCAGTTTATAAACTGAGCTGGATATGTGTGGATGGGTATAGGTGAATGTGAGTGTACGATACCTCATGGTAATGATCAAGAGAACAAAGGAAAGGGGGACTTTAAACCATTGACTCATTAGCGACAGTGATACAATAAACTTGACTATTAGCGATATGTGTGGATGGGTATAGATGTGTGGGTGTACGACAGCTAATTGTAATGATCAAGAGAACAACGAAAAGATGGACTTTAAACTATCAC
Source organism: Monoplex corrugatus (assembly GCA_030674185.1). NCBI lineage: Eukaryota > Metazoa > Mollusca > Gastropoda > Littorinimorpha > Ranellidae > Monoplex > Monoplex corrugatus. The sequence goes on along the minus strand of CM060315.1, from coordinate 61,001,040 downwards.
TCATTGACCAGCTCATCAGCAACAGTGATACGAGAAACTTGACTATTAACAATTCCTGTATTTCCACAGAAAATGGGGAGATTTTCGTTTAAGGAATGGATCAGGTGCCACCATGTCTGGTCTGAAGCTGACAGTCAGGTCTAGCATCTAATAATTGTCAATTTCAGTGTCAGTCTCAGTTTCTCAAGATGACGTCTCCGCACTCGGGAATGAATTCCAAATGTTAATGGTGATCATGGCACAAATCTTAAGGCTGTACATAAACCTTTGAGCTAGCCAGGTCCTGAGGTCCTACCTAGCCTATGTTTTACCTGGCCTACATCTTTTATACTAGCATTGTATCAGTCTATCATTGGAACAGTCTTGGTTACACGAAAATGGTATGCGTATCTGTGTATCTTATCTTCAAAGAAAAGAACAGATATATAATAAAATAAATAATTGTCAAATAAAATTATGGAGGGTAGTTGACCCAAAATGTCTTTGATGGATAAAAGTCTCTTGTGTCTTTGATGGACGAAGTCTCATGACCGATATCTTTTCACTTTGGTCTACATATTTGTGAGGAGATAGGGGGGGGGGGGGCAGGGGGAAGAGGGTTGGCTAGTGTGTGTGCACCACTGTTCCAAAGACGCCGCTATTGGCTGGCTTGTAAATTAGATGGATGATCACACCACCACTTCATCTTGTCCTGTCAAACCATGGACAGACTGGATTTCCATCAGGACAAAAGTGCAGGGAATTGGAGACGCCTCTTCACAAATAAAGAAACGGGGAGGAAATGTAAGTGTACACGAGAAAACGCTGTTTGTTCAGAGCTTAAATTGGGTCTCCTATTACTTGGAAGCAATTTTTTTATAAATCTTGTTGGAAAAGGAAAAGACAAAATGAAAACCACTTAAAATATACCAGAATTTCAATTGGATGAAAAAAAAAAAAAGAGGGTAAACCGTCAATCTTCTCCCACTGAACGAAGCAGCAGGGAAGTTTAGTTTCAGTCTTTTGCTGTTTGTTTGTGATCTTACATTTACGCTTGACAAAGGCCAGTTGGCCTGAAAATTCGCGCCTGTCTTGTCTGGTAGTATTAAATACGCGTTCTGATTCTATTTTCCTGTTTTTCTGGTTCCTTATTGAAAAAAACAGACTTCAGAAATAAATTGTTTAATGCACTTATGCCATAAATGTCATGTGATGGAGAGGATCCAAAATGATCGTGACATAAGCCTTAAGCTTGCACATACGTCCTGTGCGGTGGCAAGGCCTCGAGTATCCTACTCGGCATATTGGGGATTTATCGTCTATCTTTGTATCAGTCGGTCTGCAGGACAACTGAGGCTACATTATATAGAAATATATATATATATATGTGTGTGTGTATATATATACATACATATATATATATATATATATATATATATATATATATATATCTGTAATGTTTAAAAAAAAATCCCTAGGAAAAAGAATGAAAATACATCCAGCCCTCCATCACTCTACCAATCTCCATCACAGATAACCTCCCCAGAACAGCACACAGCATCCATCCACCCACCAATACAATTTATCGTCTTCATCGCCTAGTTCCCCTAATCAACCCCCATCTCTAATAAAACAAAAACATCAAACAAACAAACTCACCACCACTACAACAAATTTTATTCTCTCCACCACATTCCTGGCTATCATCCCTCCAATTGTCTTGCCATTTCTTTTAAACTTTAAAAAAAAAAAAGAAATTTCAGGGCCGGGGGGGGGGGGGGGGGGGGGGGGCGTGCACGATTGTCAAATCCTTAAAACTGTTTTTCACGAAAATAACAAACACGAACGGATACACAGACACCGCGTACAAGCACTCAAGTTTATGCGCTCATTCACAGACAGGCATAACCATACCCTCGCGTACACTCACATACGTACACACATACACACATACACACACACACACACACACACACACACACCACACACACACACACACACACTAAACACACACACACACACACACACTAAACACACAAACACACAACTTAGTTTACATTATAAAGAAATGTGTATGTCTATCTGTAATGTTAAAAAAAAATCCCGAGGAAAAATAAGAACGAAAATACAACCAACCCTCTATCACTCTACACATTTCCATCACAGATACCCACCCCAGAACAACACAGATCTTCCATCCACCCACCAACACAATATAGGGGGGGGGGGGTGCAAAAGTAGGTATACAGTAAGTATCACATCATTATTATAATGCTTAATTCCGCTCTCGATTAGAGGAGAGTGTGAATACCGACGGCAAGCGGTTTGAGTATCTGAGGGATTAAGGCTGTGCTTGTTATTACATGTATATGCAATATTCATTTGTTTGTATAATAAATGCAATGAGTATTGTACGTGTTTTCTTTTTTCATAACTGTATACCTACTTTTGCACCCCCCTGTATATCGTCTTTATCACCCTAGTTCCCCCAGTTTACCCCCACCTCTAATAATTGAAAAAGAACAACAACATCAAAGTTAACACACAAATTCACCACTACCACCATCACAACAACAAATGTTATTCTCTCCGCCACCATTCCTGGCTACCATCCCTCTAATTGTCTTTCCATTTGTTTTAAACATTTTTTTTAAATCAAAATTTTAGGAGGGAAGTAGTACACGATTGTCAAATCCTTAAATCTGTTTTTCACGAAAATAACAAACACGAACGGACACACACACACACACGCGTGTACAAACACAGAAGTTTATGCGCTCATTCACATACAGGCATAACAATACCCTCGCGTGCACGCACACACGCACACATATACACACACACAAGTACACCACACACACACACACACACGCACACAAACATACACTCACGAACACACGCACACACACGAACGTGCACGCATGCGCACAGACACATACACACACACACCACACACACACACAACACACACATATGTAACATACATACATACATACATGCAAACATACATGACATACATACATACATACATACAAACATACATGACATACATACATACATACATACATACATACAGGCATACATACATACATACATACATACATACATACATACAAACATACATACATACATGCAAACATACATACATACATACATGACATACATACATGCATACATACATACAGGCATACATACATACATACATACTATACATACATACATACATACATACATACATACATACAGCATACATACATACATACATACATACATACATACATACAAACATACATACATACATGCAAACATACATACATACATACATGACATACATACAGCATACATACATACAGCATACATACATAAACATACATACATACAACATACATACATACATACATACATACATACATACATACATACATACATACATACATACGCCACAGAGAGAGGGAGGGAGGGAGAGAGAGTGAGTCAAGAAAGAAAACTGAAGTATATCTGATGTGGAAGAAATAACACTGCAAATTTCTTGTTAGGAAATCGTGGTGTTACTTCAAATGTCAAATAATGGGATTGCCCTTCGCGGTGGCTTTTAAGTGAGCGACACAGAGTAAGCACATGTCTTTAACAAGAGCATAATGCTCACTTTTATAATCATGTTTCTTGATTCAAAACTAAGCACAAAAAAATAAATAAACCCCAACGAGAACGACTGACGAATCTTTGTAGACTTTAAACTCTTGTTTTGACGACACACTAATTCAGAAGCACAATGCCTCCATTTGAGCAACGGTAGTCTTCTTACTTTTGGTAAAAGAAGAACGTAAAAGACACTTAAAGGATGTACTAATTGGAATATGAACGTTGTTTCTTCGAATCTTAGAGATACAAAAGGCTCGTTCTTCGAGTTTGCCCATACTTTCGTCTGTCCAGAAGCCAAGAAGTTTGATTTTTCCCAGTCGTTGTGGAAACTTTCTGCTTGCAGACCTCATTAGCAGATTCCAATGCTCTTGCTGGTGATTCACACGCTGTTCATTATTACTGTGCCCGCTGATAACAAGGTGTGGGAGAGAATGACAGAAAAAATGTGTTACTCAAAATGTGTTCTGTTGCATCGATCTGGTGGAGGTGGGGGTGGTGTTGGAGAGAGAGATGAAAAATAAATGGGTAAAGAAGAGAGAGACAGACAGACAGACAGACAGATAAAGAGACTGACAGACAGACAGATAAAGAGACGGACAGACAGACAAACACAACGGATTCATTTTTGTATTTATGTTATTCTTGTGATCTCTGAACAAGAGTGCGTTGCAGCTGTTGTCTCAGTTCCATAAATTGAATTATAATAAAAACTTAGTCACATAAAATCGGTATTGCTTTGTTTCTTTCTTTCTTTCTTTTGTTTTGTTTTGTTTTTTGTTTTTTTTTTTGTTGTTTGGTTGGTTGGTTGGTTTTGTTTTTGTTTTTGCAATGGTTCTGCTTTTCACAACAGTTTCATCTTTTCATATTGCTAAATTATTTACACGTCCATCCTCTCACATCAGCCTCAACAGGGTTGCTGACAGATTGGATTCAGATGGCAGTGTTTTCATCATCCATCTTCATTGCCCTGTGCCATAGGTTCATTGCTATGTCTAGATAAAGCCAGACTTTCATTATTGCCTCAGTTTTTTTGTGGTTTTTTGTTGTTGTTGTTGTTGATTTTTGTTTTTTGTTTTTTTGTTATCAAAATACACAAACCCAAAATACTGGCTTAAAGCTTGATAGGGGTCAGTTTAACTTTTGTAAGATTTGCTGGGTGATTGAAAACCTGTTCTGTAAAAAGATATTTTTTCTTCACCATGCGCTGGTTGAAATACACGTATGCGCGGCGCACGTGCACACACACATAAACACACACACACACACACACACACACACACACACACACACACATGCACACACACACATGCACACACACACATGCACACACACACACTCAGACATGCGCACACAAACACATACACACACACATAATACTCACAAACACACACACACACACACACACATACACACACATAGACACACACATACATATTTACATACATACGGACATACATACACATACATACATAGGTACATAGGTACATACATACATTAAAAAGGTTAAAGGTTAAAGGTCCCATGGTCAATATGGCCGTAGGGCGGTGAACTGTTAAAGATTCACCGTGTCTAGGGCACGGCATTATGAAAGGCGGAGCCCATCCCTCTCCTTTCGCCGCCTTTTTTAAACCTCCCCCGACCGAAGTCAGGTACCCATTCACTGCTGGGTGGACAGAGGGAGTTTTCAGGCCGGAAAAATCGAACCAGCGTTTAGCGGATTCGAACCACCGACCTTCCGCACCGCAGACGAGCGCTCTAACCACTCGACTACAGGCCCCCCTACATACATACATACATACATACATACCCACGCGCGCACGCACACACGCACACACGCACGCGCACACACGCACGCACACACACACACACACACACACACACACACACACTCCCACACACACACACGTTTTAAAAAAAATCATAGGTGCTTAAAGGCAGGATAAGTAATTCCTCCTGTAGCTAACACTGATCAGAAAGTGATGAACTAACGGTTGATGGTAGTTGAATGGATTAGTAGACCTCACACGCTGTTTAAAAAAAAAGTGATACGACATTAGTAGGTAATGTAAGATGATAAGGAATGAAAGAATAAGAACCAAGAGATACCAGATCTGGTCCATAAGTGAGACAGAAATTGCGAGTGTTGGAGGAAGGAAGGATAAAATGTAAAGGTGAATGAGAATTATTTTTCCTTCTTCGTCGTTATATCAGTGATTCTCTTTAATACACAATTCCTGTCTCGTTCCTGTTGCATATTCACAATATGTTCATCTTGAGTTGGTGGGGTTTTTTGGTGGTGGTGGTGGTGGTGGTGGTTGTCGCTGTTGTTGTTTTGTTGTTGTTGTTGTTGTTTTGTTGTTGTTTTGCTGTTGTTTTATTGTTGCTGTTTTGTTGTTATTTTGTTGTTGTTTTGTTGTTGTTGTTGTTGTTGTTGTTTTGTTGTTGTTTGTTTGTTGTTTTGTTGTTGTTGTTGTTTCGTTGTTGTTTTGCTGTTTGTTTTGTTGTTGCTGTTTTGTTGTTATTTTGTTGTTGTTTGTTGTTGTTGTTGTTTGTTGTTGTTTTGTTGTTGTTTTGTTTGTTGTTTGTTGTTTTGTCGTTGTTGTATATCGTTGTTGTTGTTTTGTTGTTTGTTGTTGTTTTGATGTTGTTTGTTGTTGTTGTTTTGTCGTTGTTGTATGTCATTGTGGTTGTTTTGTTGTTTGTTTTGGTTGGTTGGTTGGTTGGTTGGTTGGTTGTGTTTGCTGCTTTTTTTTTTAATATCATATTTATACACAGACAACATTGTCAGTCAGGAGCATCTACCCCATTGTTTTCTGAAAGGAAATATGGACGAACAATTTTGGTGTAGGAAAAAACCGGCACGCTTCTTATGGCTGGCCGGTCCTCCTCTCTCTAGAGGCCAAGCTGTCTTGACTTTTCCCATTCGTTGTGGAAGCGTTCTGTTTGCCCTGCAGCAGATCTCATTAGCAGATACCGATGTTCTCGTTGGTGATTCACGTGTTATTCATAATCACCACTGTCCCCGCTGCAAACAAAGTCTGAAGGAGGCAGACAGAAAAAGACCTGTTGACCAAAATTTGCTCTTTTGGCCTCATCTTAGGAGATGGTTTGAAGAGAATGGAGAGTCGGAGAAGAAAGAAAAGAGATATGTTATTGTGATCTTTTAATCTTCAGTTTTGTCACAACGCGTCCAAACCAGCTCATTTGAACTGATTCTTAACGTTCTTGTAATAAGACAGCAGATTACAGGTAATCATCTTGTTTGGGTCAGCAAGCTTCATCTTTTCTTGACAAAATTGTTTGGGTTTTGTTGTTTTGTTTTGTTTTGTTTTGTTTTGTTTGTTGTGTGTGTGTGTGTGTGGCGGTGTGGCTGCGGGTGTGCGTGTGTGTGTTGTGTGTGTGTCGCGGCGCGCGCGGGTGTGTGTGTGTGTGTGTGTGTGTGTGTGTGTGTTGGGTGTGCGTGTGTGTGTGTGTGTGTGTGTGTGTGGGTGTGTGTGTGTGGTTGTGTTGTGTTTGTCGTGTGTGGTGGTTTGTGTGTTGTGTGTGTTGTGTGT
>CM060315.1:60983865-60988865 GCA_030674185.1 Monoplex corrugatus | reverse complement strand
CGAAGACAATCTTCAAATCTTGGAAAAGAGACAGAGAACGGAGGGGGGAAATAGAAATATTCAATCTTTGATCTGCCCACATCTTTGTCTCTCCAGAGACCAAGCAATTGGACTTTTCCCATTCGTCTGTTTGCCCTGCAGTGGATCTCATTAGCAGATACCGATGCACATGTCAACAGTACTACTTCCGTCTTTGCAAAACTGAAACTTGAAACTTAAATTGACACACAGATGCTACGTGTGCGGTACGCTCTCAATATAGATTAGTCTGACCCCTTTTCACACTGTAACCAATAGGAAGTGGGAAATCTTCGTCACAATATGGACGAGGACAGTACTGAAATCTTCGAAAAGAGACAGAGCAGGGGAAATAGAAATATTCAATCTCTGATCTGCCCACATCTTGTCTCTCCATAGATAGATAGACCGACCAACCGACTGACCGACCGACTGATGGACGGACAGATGGATGGACGGACCAACGGACGGATGGACAGATAGATAGATAGACAGACAAACAGATAGACAGACAGACAGATAGATAGATAGACAGACAGACAGACAGACAGACAGATAGATAGATAGATAGATAGATAGACAGACAGACAGACAGACAGACAGATAGATAACAAAAATAAAACCAAATACGTAAAGCAAATACATGTCAACAGTACTACTTCCCTCTTTGCAAAACTGAAAGTTGAAACTTAAATTGACACACAGATGCTACGCCTATAGTACGCTCTCAATATAGATTAGTCTGACCCCTTTTCACACGGTAACCAATAGGAGGTGGGAAATCTTTGTCACAATATGGACGGGGACAATCTTGAAATCTTGGAGACAGACAGAGGGGGGGGAATAGAAATATTCAATCTTTGATCTGCCCACACCCTTGTCTCTCCAGAAACCAAGCAATTGGACTTTTCCCATTCGTCTGTTTGCCCTGCAGTGGATCTCATTAGCAGATACCGATGCTTTGGGAGGTGATGTACAGGCTATTCATTACCACTGTCTGCACCGCTAACTAGGTCTGGAGGAGGCAAGGGAGGGGAAAAAAAGACATGTTGCCCAGAATTTCCTGTTCTTTTCCGTGAATGTGGATGGGGGAATAAGACGATAGGTAGAGAGAAAGATGGAGCTGCTTGGGGGGCAGTGGTGAGGAAAGGAATGTGTGTGTGTGTGTGTGTGTGTATGTATGTGTGTGTGTGTGTGTGTGTGTGTGTGTGTGTGTGTGTGTGTGTGTGTGTGTGTGTGTGTGTGTGTGTGTGGTGTGTGTGTGTGTGTGTGTGTGTGTGTGTGTGTGTGCATGAGAGAGAGAAAGAGAAAGTGAGATAGACAGGCAGACAGACAGACAGACAGACAGACAGAGAGTGCATACGTACGTACATACATACATACATACATACATAGACAGATAGATAGATAAAGAGAGAATGAAAGAGAGAGAAAGAGACAGATAAAGAGAGGAAGAAGGAGAGAGAATGAAAGAGAGAGAGAGAGAGACAGAGAGAGAGGGAAAGAGAGAGAGAAAGAAAGAGACAGAGACAAAGACAGAAACAAAAACAATTCATGAAAGAGAGAAAAGAGAGCGTCTTAGCTGGTTCTTTCATTATGTTTTCTTATTACGAACAAAAGATTGCACGTTGCAGCGGTAAATCTCACCACAGAACAGAACGTGTCCCATACATTCAGTGTTGCTTTTTAATTTATTTCTAGTCATCCTTCTTTCATCGCAAATATACATGTACGTGGCTGTTTCTAAGCAGCCTTAACATGCATGCTGACAGGCAGGATTCAGAAGCGCATTTTTTGGCTCTAGGGGAAATGAGATATGCGGAAGCAATTTTAAGAAATTTAGATCCGTTTTTATGTATGGTTTAGTGTCCTTCATCATCATCATCATCAGGTGCCCTGCCGCATGGCGTTGGCGATCATGGACTTCCATCTGTGTCTATCTCTCGTTGCCCCTAGCATCTCCCCCACCCTCCTCGTCCCCAGCCACTTTGCAAGTCCGTCCAGCATTTTCTCCCTGGGTCTACCCGGTGCTCTCCTTCCCTCCAGCTTTCCCCATTGTGACCAGGTGCTCCAAATCCCCCTTCCTCATAAAATGGCCTATAAATGTTGCCTGTCTTTTCCTAAATCTTCCTTATGAGTGATCTACTTGTGTCTGCCTCCATCAAGACTGTCTCGTTTGTTTTCTTTGCTGTCCATGGAACTCTCAACATTCTTCTTAGAAACCACATCTCGGCTGCCTCAATCTTGCTCTGGCTTTGCTTGCTGAGAGAGAGAGAGAGAAAGACAGAGAGAGAGAGAGGGAGAGAGACAGAGAGAGAGTTAGTTGTGTTTAAATTAGCATTCAGGTATGTTTTTTAAATCCCCTGTGTATAAGTTGGACAGAGTGGTCAACGCCAGCAGCAACTCCTTAGATTATGTGCGTGAATGCATTGGTATGTGTACTTAATTGCCTTGGCTTCTTTTTATTTATTTTTTTTTCATTCCTGTTGTGTATGTCAATCCTGTAGTGGGAAGATTTAGGTTGAAATTACAGTTGTGTATGTTTTGAAACGGTTATAGCTCTGGTATGGCTGTACGCAGTCGGCTGGGATTTAAACAAAAATAACAATAGCAGTGGAATAATAGCAATATCAGCGTACAGCCAGATCTTGATTGCGTGTTGTGGAGAAATGTGTGGATCCTGTTCGATTATTTCTGATTGTGTGTGATAGGAGGTTGGTGTTTTGTTTAAGTTTGTGGGTGTAGAATTGAAAAGAGGGGAAAAATGATAAGTGAATCGTTCGTTTTAGGTACAGACTCTCTCTCTCCTCTCTCTCTCTCTCTCTCTCTCTCTCTCTCTCTCTCTCTCCTCTCTCTCTCTCTCTCTCTCTTTATTTCTTTCTTTCTTTCTTTCTCTCTCTCTCTCTCCCTCCTTCTCTCTCTCACTTCTTTCTCTCTCTCTCTCTCTCTGTCTCTCTCTCTCCCTCTCTTTCTCTCTTTCTTTCTTTCTCTCTCTCTTTCTCTCTCTCTCTCTCTCTCCCTCTCTTTCTTTCTTTCTCTCTCTCTCTCTGTCTCTCTCTCTCTCTCTCTCTCTGTCTCTTTCTTTCTTTCTTTCTGTCTGTCTCTCTCTCTCTCTCTTTGTCTCTCCCCCTCTCTCTCTCTCTCTCTCTGTCTCTCCCTCCCCGATTCTCCAGTTTAGAAATTCAGTTATTGGCGTTTGGAGGATGCAGGGGAGGGTTAGCATAAACAAGGGGAGCAATTACCCCTCCCTCAGCAAACAGAAGAATGTGGTATGGGATTGAATGTGGTTGGGGGAGACCCCAAGGAGCAAGGATAAAGAATGGAGGGAAGTCAGACAGACAGTGGTTATGGAGGGCGTATGTCTGAGAAATGCAAACGCGAGGGCTAAAAATCGATCAGACTAATTTTCTCCTTCTTCGCCTTTCCCGTCACTGCTACTCTCTTATGTTTCAATACCATTTCCATTCGGCTGTTCGTTAGTATTTACAATGTAGACATAAAGCAATTAAGATCATCTTCAAAAATATCTTTTTAATGTACTCTCCCCATCTATCTAATATTTTGTCTTTTTCCATGATAAGCTTACCATCTTTCGATTTTAAGCAACCAGTTGATGTGCATGTCTTTTTCCTGAGGGCAATTTCTTCAGTTCTTTTCTGTACATACCCTGAGGATCCGTTTTGTGTCGGTCTTCTATTTCTTTGCATTTTGTAATTTTAGATGAAGCGACCGTTTCGATTATAATTTGTCAAATTGTACAGTTGAGCTTACATGTGAATCTGTTGATTTCTATTTGTATAGCATGTGTACATTTATCTTGCTGTTATTACCAGTATGATATTTTCGTTTCCGTTGTCTTTCTTCTGTGTTCACTTCAGGACTTGTTAATGTATTGGAGAGTGGTTGAGGACAGAGAGGGTGGGAGATGCACTTGCAACGACAAAGGATGGATTCTTAGGGAGGTCCGTGATCGCCAACGCCATGCGGCAGGGCACATGATGATGATGATGATGATGAATGTATTGTGTTCAGTATGCGCTGTTCAAAAAGGACGAATTTCACATATATCATGTATAACGTATTTATCATGTTTACATTGACTAGATTGGTACTTGTACTGATAAACCATACGTGGTTGTACTTTTTTATAATGGACTACACGGTTTGTGTATGTATTATGTATGTCTGTAATAATTCCGATGATCTCTGAGTATTTCTATTTTCTTTAAAAAAAAAAAAGAAAGAAAGAAGCTCCAACAATCATCTTATATCAACTGATTCCTCGGGCAGTTATTAAAGTATGTTAGGTTATTTATATACGTTCGTTCTATCTCTCATGATGAATACGTAAATTCATTAAATTGCATCTTAATGTGGTGCAGTGCTCACGGAACTGACAACTTCTTTGCACAACGTGAAAAAGAATAATCGTCTAACGAGGTACAGGTGCTTATGCTTGAATACGTACAACCCTGTAATAAGCGTTGGAATAACAAACACTTCACAAGACTGCAAGAGGATAGGGAAATCCAGAGGAATGAACATGTGTCTTCATCAGCTTTTTACATCGCATGCTTTGCTGTCTAGAATACATGTTCAGTATACAGATATAAATGTTTTGGGGGAAGAAAAATAGACAGGGAAATTGGAGACCTAGTGGATCGTTTTTCTTTTCAACATTTCTGTATTAGCCATATCTTCAGCGTATTTTCTGCTTGCATTGACACGATCTTCAACTCCATCACGTATATTGAAACGTATGCTATATCAAGAAACACAAAAACTTCAGGAAACAAACCACAATATGGTCAAACCTTATTAACAGTCACACTTTTACTTTGTTAGAACAGAAAAAGTTTGTGCTTGCGCACACTTACACGCGCACGCACACAAACATACACACATGCACAATCATACATACACGTCCACGCGTGCACATATTTACACAGAGAGAGAAGACAGAGAGAGGAGAAAGAGGAGTT
>CM060315.1:60976365-60978865 GCA_030674185.1 Monoplex corrugatus | reverse complement strand
GGTTGGGGGAGACCCCAAGGAGCAAGGATAAAGAATGGAGGGAAGTCAGACAGACAGTGGTTATGGAGGGCGTATGTCTGAGAAATGCAAACGCGAGGGCTAAAAATCGATCAGACTAATTTTCTCCTTCTTCGCCTTTCCCGTCACTGCTACTCTCTTATGTTTCAATACCACTTCCGTTCGGCTGTTCGTTAGTATTTACAATGTAGACATAAAGCAATTAAGATCATCTTCAAAAATATCTTTTTAATGTATTCTCCCCATCTATCTAATATTTTGTCTTTTTCCATGATAAGCTTACCATCTTTCGATTTTAAGCAACCAGTTGATGTGCATGTCTTTTTCCTGAGGGCAATTTCTTCAGTTCTTCTGTACATACCCTGAGGATCCGTTTTGTGTCGGTCTTCTATTTCTTTGCATTTTGTAATTTTAGATGAAGCGACCGTTTCGATTATAATTTGTCAAATTGTACAGTTGAGCTTACATGTGAATCTGTTGATTTCTATTTGTATAGCATGTGTACATTTATCTTGCTGTTATTACCAGTATGATGTTTTCGTTTCCGTTGTCTTTCTTCTGTGTTCACTTCAGGACTTGTTAATGTATTGGAGAGTGGTTGAGGACAGAGAGGGTGGGAGATGCACTTGCAACGACAAAGGATGGATTCGTAGGGAGGTCCGTGATCGCCAACGCCATGCGGCAGGGCACATGATGATGATGATGATGATGAATGTATTGTGTTCAGTATGCGCTGTTGAAAAAGGACGAATTTCACATATATCATGTATAACGTAGTTATCATGTTTACATTGACTAGATTGGTACTTGTACTGATAAACCATACGTGGTTGTACTTTTTTAAAATGGACTACACGGTTTGTGTATGTATTATGTATGTCTGTAATAATTCCAATGATCTCTGAGTATTTCTATTTCCTTTAAAAAAAAAAGAAAGAAAGAAGCTCCAACAATCATCTTATATCTACTGATTCCTCGGGCAGTTATTAAAGTATGTTAGGTTATTTATATACGTTCGTTCTATCTCTCATGATGAATACGTAAATTCATTAAATTGCATCTTAATGTGGTGCAGTGCTCACGGAACTGACAACTTCTTTGCACTGCGTGAAAAAGAATAATCGTCTAACGAGGTACAGGTGCTTATGCTTGAATACGTACATCCCTGTAATAAGCGTTGGAATAACAAACACTTCACAAGACTGCAAGAGGATAGGGAAATCCAAAGGAATGAACATGTGTCTTCATCAGCTTTTCACATCGCATGCTTTGCTGTCTAGAATACATGTTCAGTATACAGATATGAATGTTTTGGGGGAAGAAAAATAGACAGGGAAATTGGAGACCTAGTGGATCGTTTTTCTTTTCAACATTTCTGTATTAGCCATATCTTCAGCGTATTTTCTGCTTGCATTGACACGATCTTCAACTCCATCACGTATATTGAAACGTATGCTATATCAAGAAACACAAAAACTTCAGGAAACAAACCACAATATGGTCAAACCTTATTAACAGTCACACTTTTACTTTGTTAGAACAGAAAAAGTTTGTGCTTGCGCACACTTACACGCGCACGCACAAACATACACACATGCACAATCATACATACACGTCCACGCGTGCACATATTTACAGAGAGAGAGAAGAGAGAGAGGAGAAAGAGGAGTTGAGACAGACACAGAAAGAGAGAGGGGGGAGAGAAAGGGAGAGACAGACAGACAGAATGTATGACATGGAAGAAGTTACATTTGTGATTTTTTTTATCTCTTTCTTTCTTTCTTTCTTTCTTTCTTTTTTTTCTTTCTTTCTTTCTTTCTTTCTCTTTCTTTCTTTCTTTCTTTCTTTTGTTTGTATATATTTGCTACTGTTTTATAGTTGCTAAAAGACTGACTGACTTGTTAGTCACTTAGGCACACCTAAGTAGGCCATTCTCAATCAAACCTACACATTCTCTTTTTTTTTTCATTTTAATCACATTACCTAAACTTTGCAACATCCATCTATAAACAGGAATAAACTCTTTGCTGGTTTGTTTGATCTGTTGAAACAGTGGTTAACCTGTAAACAAATAATGCTTCTTTCTTCACACAAAACTGAAAATTTCATGTATACTATGACTGAGTATCGATTAATCTTACTCCCTCCGCCCCCCCCCCCCTTCTCTCTGTCCATCTCTCTCTCTCTGTCTCTGTCTCTGTCTCTCTCTGTCTGTCTGTCTCTCTCTGTCTGTCTCCATCTGTCTCTCTCTCTCTTTGTCTCTCTCTCTGTCTAGGTCTGACTGTCTGTCTGTCTGTCTGTCTCTCTCTCTCTCTCTCTCTCTCTCTCCTCTCTCTCTCTCTCTCTTTAATCAGTCAAACGTTAGGAGTGGAATAGTTTGAGTTTCAATTTCAGTTTCTCAAGATGACATTTCGGCATTCGGTATGAATCCCATATGCACTGACGTCGCAAGTGTCATGTGATGGAGATGATCCAAAAGTGA
>CM060315.1:60961365-60971365 GCA_030674185.1 Monoplex corrugatus | reverse complement strand
GACTGTGTGGTCCCAAGTCTTCCCAATGAGCCCATAGTACGCCCAACTTTAGGTAGGAGCCGGTTAGAGCCGCAATGATTTTTGAAGGTTCTGATGGCGGTTCAAACCCACAACCTTCCAGTCGGTAGTCCATTGCGCTAACTATACCACGGCGACTGGTCAGCAGGCTGGACCTACTGACCCCTGCCGTGTCGGTGTCCCTGAAGGACTGCAGGCTTCCTGGTGGCTATTATGGAAAGTGAGGAGAGATTGGTCGGGTCATTTGTCATGGGTCATGCCGTTAGTGGTGCCGTGGTCATCCTGCTCCTCCTCTATCCCTTAATAACATCTGGTAGAAACCAGAAAAAAAACCACGAAAAAAGAATAAAAACGCGTATTTAATACACCAAGACAAGACAGGCGCAAATTTTCGGCCAACTGGCCTTTGTCAAGCGTAAGATCACAAACAAACAAACATCAGGTACAAACTTTAGGAGAATAAGACTGAAACTTCCCTGCTACTCCGTCCTGTGTAAGAAAAGGATTTCCTTTTCTCAGAAGAAAAAGCCTGTCTTGTCTTGTATTAAATACGCATTCTTATTCTTTTTTGGTGGGGGGGGGGTGTTCTGGTTCCTGTTTGCTTGAACGCGGGCAGTCACACTTGTTTTAGATCTGGCCACGGTATGTTAACAAGACATGCCAATGATATGCCAATACTTTATAGCACCACCCAGTGCCACTTATCAAGACATGCCAATGACATGCCAATACTTTATATAGCACCCAGCGCCATTTACACTATGGTCTTCTCCAATCTAGTCACGGTATGTTATTAAGACATGCCAATACTTTATAGCACCCAGCGCCATTTACACTATGGTTTTCTCCAATCTAGTCACTGTATGTTATTAAGACATGCCAATACTTTATAGCACCCAGCGCCATTTACACTATGGTCTTCTCCAATCTAGTCACTGTATGTTATTAAGACATGCCAATACTTTATAGCATCCAGCGCCATTTACACTATGGTCTTCTGTAATCTAGTCACGGTATGTTATTAAGACATGCCAATACTTTATAGCACCCAGCACCATTTACACTATGGTCTTCTGTAATCTAGTCACGGTATGTTATTATAGACATGCCAATACTTTATGTAGCACACAGCGCCATTTACTCTATGGTCTTCTCAAATCTAGTCACTGTATGTTATTAAGACATGCCAATACTTTATGTAGCACACAGCGCCATTTACACTATGGTCTTCTGTAATCTAGTCACGGTATGTTATTAAGACATGCCAATACTTTATGTAGCACACAGCGCCATTTACACTATGGTCTTCTGTAATCTAGTCACGGTATGTTATTAAGACATGCCAATACTTTATAGCACCCAGCGCCATTTACACTATGGTCTTCTCCAATCTAGTCACGGTATGTTATTAAGACATGCCAATAGCTTTATAGCACCCAGCGCCATTTACACTATGGTCTTCTCCAATCTAGTCACGGTATGTTATTAAGACATGCCAATACTTTATAGCACCCAGCGCTATTGTACACTATGGTCTTCTCCAATCTAGTCACGGTATGTTATTTAAGACAGCCAATACTTTATGTAGCACACCCAACACCATTGTACGCTATGGTCTTCTCCAATCTAGTCACTGTGTGTTATTAAGACATGCCAATACTTTATGTAGCACACAGCGCCATTTACCTATGGTCTTCTCCAATCTAGTCACGGTATGTTATTAAGACATGCCAATACTTTATATAGCACACAACGCCATTTACATTATGATCTTCTCCAATCTAGTCACTGTATGTTATTAAGACATGCCAATACTTTATATAGCACACAGCGCCATTTACACTATGGGTCTTCTCCAATCTAGTCACTGTGTGTTATTAAGACATGCCAATACTTTATATAGCACACAACACCATTTACATTATGATCTTCTCCAATCTAGTCACGGTGTTATCAAGACATGCCAATGACATGCCAATGACATGCTAATACTTTATAGCACACAACGCCATATACGCTATGGGTCTTCTCCAATCTAGTCACGGTGTATTATCAAGACATGCCAATACTTTATATAGCATACAACGCCATATACACTATGGTCTTCTCCAGTCTAGTCACGGTGTATCTACATATATGTTCCATGCGTTCTAATGAATCTGATAAGCATTCAAGGCAATACGCGTTTGAAACCAATGTTACCTCCAGTTCTTATGTAAATAAGCACCAGGAACGCAGTGGCCTGTGTTATGAACTGTATGCATACGTTTGATGAAGGAAATAGGAGTCTGACTTGTTCCATTAATAGAGTAATTCCATCAATTCAGGACATGCCGATTTGGAAGAGGATTACTGACACTGTATTGCTTGTGCTTCTTCTGTTTGTTTGTTTCCTTCTTTCTTTCTTAGTGCGTTGTAATGAAAAATACATAACCATTCGTGTGATGTTTATATGCCTTGTTTTAGAAAGAAAGACACAACAAGTTAAGAACACACAGAGCTTGCTAATACTTTGTTAAAGTTGCGTTTCTCGTGGACCTAGTTTCGGTTTAGTAATACTCAAAAGAGAGATTAGGAAAAGACGGCAACATTACAGGCCATTTTATGAGGAGAGGCGAATTAGAGCACCTGGTCACAACAGGGAAGCTGGAGGGAAAGAGAACGCCAGGTAGACCCAGAGACAAAATATTGGACGGACTTGCAGGGTGGCTGAGGACAGAGAGGGTGGAAGATGTGCTTGCGGCAACAAGGGATAGATACATATGGAGGGTCATGATCGCCAACGCCATGGACAGGGTACATGGTGATGATGAATACTCAAAAGTCTTATGGGGGGGGGGGGGGAAATAGAGAGAAAGGGAAAAGAAAGAACAGAAGAGGAGTGATAAAATAGACATGTCACATGATCTGACCTCCTCGTTTTTAGCTTAATGCTTTCAGTCCCCACTGGCCAGCAGAAACTATTTGTTACAAGAGTTGTAGAGAAGATATTTTCTTGACAGAGGTTATCAGAGATAGGCAAGAGGTCATTACAAGAATCATGATCACTGGAGGAGAAGACTTTACAGGATCTCATAATACAGTAACTAGCCAATACCTTGGGGAGACAGAAGAAACCATACGTCCATTGGACAGGATAATCAAGATCACAAAATTCCCAATACTTTGTGGGGGGGGGGGGGGGAGTGGGCAGGAGGATGGAGGTAGGGAAATGAAGCAGGCTGGACCTTCTCCCCGTCTGTCGGACAGTGTCCCTGGAGACTTTCAGGCTTCTAGCCACTGTCAAGGAAGGAAGGAAGGTCTGATTAGGTGTGTGTTATGGTGGTTCATGCACATTCAGTCATCAGTCTCAGCGTACTTTCTTCTGTAGTAATAATCAACGAGGAATCACAAAACAGAACTGTGTTCAAGAAATGATGGGTATGTTTTGAGACAAGTTCACTTTTTTTAACCAGTTGGATACGGAGCTTCTTATATTCCGGTGGTATGTTGATAAAATACCAGTATAAAATAATTGTGACTTCCCACCACGAAATCATCTTAACTAGCATTTTGGGATACACATATCGCTGGAAAGTGTACATTCTGCTGATTATCTTGGTACTTGAATAAAGCTTGTACTGAAAAAAATGTAGAAGTTATGTATGTTTAAAGTCATTAAGTTGTATGACGGCCATTTTGAGAAAACGGCCTCTAACGTTTTCGTGTGCTCTCCTACACATTTACCTTAAATTTCTTTTTTGGTGGCTTTGACCCAGTTTGTTTCTAATTTTCGCTGTCATTATCTAAAATGCACCAAAGAGCTTTCCGTCAGTATATAACATGTGCGGATACTGTACAGGTTACGGTTCATAATAACAGACAAAAAGAGGTACTTTTGGTAAGAAATTGCGTTCTTTCTGCTGCGACCAGTGCATTAAAATACCATTTTAAATTGATTAATAATATTTTTTCAAGAAAAAAAATTCTGTGGGGGATAGATTATAGTCTACAGAAATCAATTTTGAGAAAAAGTCAAAACACCCCAGATAGACCCTCAGTCACCTTTTCAGCTCCTAGTGCTGTTCGACTGACTGCGAATTAAGACTGATTTCGTAGTGGGAGGTCACAATTATAGACTAGGTAAAATAAAGTCTAGGTAGGGCCTGAGGACCTGGCCAGCTCATGGGTTTATGTGCAGGCTTAAGGACTGTGCCGTACACAAGGCACATGTGACGTTAGTGCATATCGAATTCGTTCCGAGCGCCGACACGTCATCTTGAGAAACTGAAACTGACACTGATACGGAGTATGCAATGTATGAATGAATAAACACAAACCACTGAGACGAAAAAAAAAAATTCACGGCGTTGAGAATGTCTACTCATTTG
This sequence comes from Monoplex corrugatus, assembly GCA_030674185.1. Taxonomy (NCBI): domain Eukaryota; kingdom Metazoa; phylum Mollusca; class Gastropoda; order Littorinimorpha; family Ranellidae; genus Monoplex; species Monoplex corrugatus. The sequence continues at coordinate 60,966,977 of CM060315.1, read as the reverse complement.
TCATGAATTGTCACTGAATGGTGCATCTAAAAGCCAAAACAGCATTCAAGAAGATGACAAGCATTCTTACCAACAAATGCCTATCAATCAACATCAGGAAGAGAGTCCTTGAATGTTATCTAGAACCAATACTGTTATACGGATGTGAGGCGTGGACAGTCAGCAAGTAAAGCCAGAGCAAGATTGAGGCAGCCTAGATGTGGTTTCTAAGAAGAATGTTGAGAGTTCCATGGACAGCAAAGAAAACAAACGAGACAGTCTTGATGGAGGCAGGCACAAGTAGATCACTCATAAGGAAGATTAGGAAAAGACAGGCAAAATTTATAGGCCATTTTATGAGGAAGGGGGATTTGGAGCACCTGGTCACAACGGGAAAGCTGGACGGAAGGAGAGCACCGGGTAGACCCAGGGAGAAAATGCTGGACGGACTTACAGAGTGGCTGGGGACGAGGAGGGTGGGGGAGATGCTGGGGGCAACGAGAGATAGAGACAGATGGAAGTCCATGATCGCCAGCGCCATGCGGCAGGGCACCTGATGATGATGTTGATGATGATGATGATGATGATAGATGATGATGGTGCATCTAATAATTTGATCAGAATGTGTCTGTCCAGTTTTATCATTTTGTGATAGAATAAACGAAACCGTCATTGTGTATTCATACGGACCACTACCGTGACATGGTTTAATCGCTAGAGATCGCCATGCGGCGCTGGCGATCATGGACTTCCATCTGTCTCTATCTCTCGTTGCCCCCAGCATCTCCCCACCCTCCTCGTCCCCAGCCACTCTGTAAGTGTGATAAACAGACAGATAAACAGACAGAGAGACGGAGAGAGAGAGATCGGTGAGAGAGAGACAGACAGATAGAGGAGAGAGAAGAGAGAGGAGAGTCTGTCTGTCTCTCTCTCTGTCTCTCTCTCGCTCTCTCTCTCCTCTCTCTCTCTCTCTCTCTCCCCTCTCTCTCTCTTCTCTCTCCGTCTCCTCTTTGTCTCTGTGTTTCTTCTGTCTTCTCTTCTTCTTCTGTCTCTCTCTCTCTCTCTCTCTCTCTCTCTCTGTCTCTCTCTCTCGTCTTCTTTGTCTGTCTGTTATCTTCTGTCTCTCTCTCTCTCTCTCTCTCTCTGTCTGTCTCTCTCTCTGTCTACTCTTTCTGTCTCTTCTCTCTTTCTCTCTCTCTGTCTCTCTCTCTTTGTTCTTACCACCGCAAGGGAGACAATTTTGCTTCCCTTCATTTAGTGCGTAAGAAACGTACCTGCCTTAATCAACCCTACATTTACAACAACAACAACAACAACAAAACAGATCATCGTTATGTTTTGACCATCTTGTTTTTAGTTTAGCGTTGCGGTCCCCAGTGGCCAGCAGGGACCCATTTGTTACGATCGTTGTGGAGAAGACGTTTCCTGGGGACGGGTTGATGATTGTCAGAGACAGACAGGGATCACCGGAAGACTCGTGACTCCTGCAGGAGAAGAGGGTTCAGTGGATCCCCCTGTAACGCGATAACTATCTGAGACCTTAGGGGACAGGAGAAACCATATCTCCTCAGGACAGGGTAATCAGATCTGTAATGGGATGAATAGCCAATACTTTTTTTTTGGGGGGGGGGGGGGGGGGGGGGGTAGGGAGTGGGGGGAGGGAGCTGTAAGAGTAGGAATGGAGCCAGTGGAATCTTCTCATTTTCTTGCAGAGCCAGTGCATCTGGGTTCACCAGCCTTTCTGGCTACTGTCATGTTATATAGAACCGATAATGTTATACGGTTGCGAGGCGTGGACAGTCCACACGCAAAGCCAGAACAAGATTGAGGCAGCCGAGATGTGGTTTCTAAAAGAAGAACGTTGAGAGTTCCATGGACAGCAAAGAAAACAAACGAGACAGTCTTTTGAAGGAGGCAGACACAAGAAGATCATTGATAAGGAAGATTAGGAAAAGACAAGCAACATTTATAGGCCATTTTGTGAGGAAAAGGGAATTAGAGCACTTGGTCACAACAGGAAAGCTGGAGGGAAAGAGAACACCAGGTAGACCCAGGGAGGAAATATTGGACGGACTTGCAGGGTGGCTGAGGACGGAGCGACAAGGGATAGATGTATATGGAGGGCCATGATCGCCAACGCCAAGTGGCAGGGCACATGATCATGAAAAGCGCCTGATCAGGCTGTTTGTCGGAAGTCTTACCACATGTGGTCATCATCATGCCTCCTATAATAATGTCTTGCGGAAATCACAAGTGGCGGCGGTGGCGATGGTGGTAGTAGGGGGCAGGGAGAGAAATATAAGCTGATATTCATTCCACTTGCTAGATTTGGTGCAAGCAATACATGCATGAACAGGAAATCTCCAGATGCACAATCGCTCTGGGCATGCATATGTCGTTAGCACTCAAAGGACTGGTATTCGAATATCAGATAATTCGATCAGACTGTCTAAGGGCGGTTTCTATCATATTGTTGTAAACTAACCTATTACAGATTCATGTGGGTCTTCCTTTTACGATGCACGTATTGATCCCTAAACAATCAGGACAGTTATGCTGATATGGAAGGTGATTTCTGACACTATATTGCTTTTGCTTGTTCTGTTTCTTTCTTTCTTTCTTTCTTAGTCTGTTGTGATGAAAAATGCATAACCATTAGTGTGACATTTGTATGCCTTGTTGGAAAGAAAGACACAACTAGTTTAGAACATCGCCAACAGGGTTTGCTGATATTTACAAAAACACAGGGACGCCGTCTTCATTACGATCTTTTGAATATATTTTAATGTATGTTTTAACATATTTGGTATATTTATGCATCGTGTGCGCTTCAAAAGTGTATGTTGTTTGTTTAGCATGCGCAGAAACCAACATTGGCAATAATGATGCTAGCACAAGCTTGGGGATTAAAATACGACTGATGATATCGTACTATATCAATAGTGGGTAACTACCATGAGGAATAGTTAGTGAAAGCATAAGGTGTGGAGCTTAGTTTGCTGTTAATATAAAGGCGCTGTTAGGTCTCATAAGGAAACAACTGTCGTCTGCATGGAGCCACATTGAATTGAATGGTGTCTCAGTGGGAATATTAATGAATTGTAACTTTTGTCTCTGTGAACTGTCTCCAACGGGTCTGATATGTATTGTCATCTAATTGCAATGACGTTTGACTGGAATTCTTGTCCCCTGTGTCACGGAATTCAATTACCACTGACAAAGATTTGTCACGGCGGCATCGTTGCAGGTACTGTCTTCAATCAAATTCATCTAGATGAAACGAAGTCAGGTTTTTTTTTCAATACGGTGGATCTCTGAATTATATATATATATATATATATATATTTTTAATATATAATATTATTATATAATATATATACGTGGGCTAGTTATAAACCACGGACTCAGAATTCAATATACTGAGTTCAATCCCAGGCGGCAACATTAAAAACTGGCCTGTTCGCTGCCCATCTTAATGTTTCCATATTCTGGTGGTGGTGTCAGCTTAATGTTTCATAGGTCCATCTTTCCCCTTCCCCATTTTAAGACTTTGCCAGCAACTAAAGTTTTGCGCAGGCTTGGAAAGTCTGTCGGATACCTGCTGGCAGATTTGGGTGGAGCGCGTATGGAATTTTCCGAGTGCAGTGAATCCCTCTGGAACAAACTCTTGTACTTTTTCTTGAAATTATTATTAGCTGAATCACAATCAGCTTGTCTTGCTTCCCAAGAGGGTGTTAGATTTTTTTTGTTTGCATGGAGAGCAGATGGTATTTGTCATAATATTGCAGATCAAAGCAGAAAGGGTGACTCTTGTCTTGGCCAGCTTGTCATTTTATGCTCGGCGGATTTGAATTCCTCATTGTAGTTCTGTCTTTTATTGTTTGGAGACGGGGGACTTCTGCATGGTAATTACTCTAATCATGATTCATTCGCCTTTTTTCTTTTTTTATGACCCGTCTCCCCGCTTCTCGAATTTAGGCAACAACCGCTTCAGCGCGTTCTTTAGTTCCTGCCATAAATCGTTGGGGTTGAAACACAGTCTGCTCTCTGGGTAGAGAGTTGGTCTGAAATTGTCCTGTACATTTAATTAGCATATGGACAAAAAAAAAGGCAATATTTTCGTTGCCCTCACTAGTCCATGCATAATGATATAAAGTGAAAGGATTGTTTTAATGTTCGTTTAAAAGGAGTATATATGTATGTAGGGTTGGTAAGGAAAGGTTGTCCTTTCACCCTGCGTTCGTTGGAGAATTATATGGTAGAGCTTTCAAATTCTGTCTGGGCAGTGTTATGAGGGAGATACCGATGTACTTTCGTTGCTGCTTAACCCTCTCCTCTGAAAACCAAGTCAGATACCCATCCACATCTGGAGTATTAGGTATGCTCACGTATCAAAGAGCGATTACTGATGGAAAACAACATGTAATGAATTTTTTTTCACTCGGAGTTCCCCAAGAATCATTGTTTCAGATATGACACTATTCTTTTAGAATTCGTCTGAAGTGAAAAAAAGAAGGGGAAAAGACAAAAACAAAAGAAAACGAGATGGCAGAACTATCATTCGATCCAGCTAGTGAATAACAAGAAGACTTCAACATAAAAAATATGGAATGCTGCTTTTTGGCACCTGCCATCACATAGACAGAACCATGTGACAAGGGAGAAGGGAGAAGGTTACCCTATCATGGCATCGAGAGCCTAAAAACAGGTTATTCTAGTGTTGTTGTTTTAGGGTCCTGTGAAAAGTTACAGAAAATAAAAGGCCATCATCGATCGGGAATATCTCATTAAAGATTAAAGTGTCTTCTAGTTGTGAAGTGATAAGTTAATCAAATGCCATGCAACTGCATTACTACATCACATTAATGGTATACAATTAAAGCTACAATATCTCTCTGGAGACTTTTGGAAATAGAAACTCTATCAAGAACACTGAGCATTGTCCCAACAGTGGTAATCCTTTTCAGCAAAAGACCTTGCTGTTAATACCATGCTCCTTGTGGTGGGTGGAACAATTTCCAATTACCAATTCTAAGTGCTGGAAACTTGACCGGTCAGGCTTTTAACAGATTCAAGAATTAATCAACCCGATCCTCTCCCGTAACAACGAAACGTCAACATCAAAAGACTATGCTTTTTATGAGGGAAAAACTTGTCCTTTGCTGCCTGCCGCCACTCTTGAAGAGAAAGCGGGCTGATATGGTTGAAGAAGGGTCGCTGTCACTCGTGTTATCCTGCACTGCGCGGGGCAAAGGGCGATCGTCAGTAGCGTTGTCCTGTGAGAGCTGGCAGCGGAACTAACGACTGTCGTAAATCTCACCAACCCAATTACACCCACTCCCTCCTCCCATACCTCGTATTTCAATAGGGCGCCCGTTGCTGCTTTCTCTTCCGTGTCATAAAATTTCCCGCAATTTGCTCACAAGAAAAAGAAAAAGGAAAAAAAAAAAACCAAGAAGTCAAGCCATACCATTAATCTTTTTGTTGTTGTTTCATTTTGTTTCTGTGTTAAAGCGTTTTGTACTGTATTATTTACGAAAATCAGCTTACCTCAGTAAACAAAATGTCAGTGCAAAGTTTCCTCAAAAGATCGAACATACTATCTCAGTCTAATTATATGATTCGGACTCGTT
>CM060315.1:60953865-60956365 GCA_030674185.1 Monoplex corrugatus | reverse complement strand
AGACAAAAATACTGAGGGGATACGAATGGGTGGTGCCATATTGCGACGAAAAGCGGTACCTTGGAAAAGCAGCTCAAATTTCACACAATGACATCGTTGTGATTAAACACAAAACAAAAAATGAGAGAGAGACAGAGACAGAGAGACAGAGAGACAGAGAGAGAGAGAGAAGAGATTACCAGTTCCTATCATGTTTGAGCATGCTATTGGCTCGTTGGTAGAGGACTGGTACCACAACATCGAGTCTGATCCACTTTACTTCACCCTCATTGAGGGTGTCGCGCAAATTTTCTGACCAACACCGCAGGTGTCTGTACCTCTGGAACCTGGTTGATACCAGGATATATTATGAAAGCAAGCGTATAGTGTGTAAGCCTTGTCATGCAGTTTCGATCCGAAATAGAACTCCACAGCACTATCACTCATTGTTACCATTGTCGTCATCATGGCATCATAAATAAAACAGTGAACCAGATTCTGTAATCTTTTATACCTTGTTCTCATGGTGACTTCAGTTATGGTGGGTTGCATAGCGACACCCCCTGATACAAGCGGACAGAAAAAGTAGAAAACGTAATAGCATGCATTAACACCCGGACCGTAATGAAAGCTTCCTTACTTACAAAGAGCGAGAACGTGAAATCTATCACACCGCGCTCATGGGAATCAGACCCACGTAATTTTTCCTATGACGTTGAAGAGAAATGGAAAGAAGAGAGGTTCGGATAAATTGGGTACAAGGGATTAATGTGAGTCAGTAAGAAGGAGCAGGAGGGGGGATGGAGGAGGAAGGGAAGAGTGAAGAGGAGGAGGAATAGGAAAATGAGGAGGATGAGGAGGAATAGGATGAAAGGAAGAAAGAGGAGGAAGTACAAGCAAGAACGAAAGGAGGAGTAGGAGGCATAGAAGAAGGAGAAATAGGAGAACGAGAAAGAGGAAAAGAGAAGAAGGAGGAGGAATATTATGTAGAAGAGAAGAAGAGGATGGAAGAACAGAAGAAAGAGAAGGAGGAGGAGGGGGAAAATAAGAGGAAAGAATAAAAAGAACGAGGAGGAATAGGAGAAAGAAGGGTAGGAGAAAAGTAGGAGGAAAAGAAGGAGGAGGAATTGGAAAAAAAGAGAGGAAGAAGTAGGAGAAATAGGAGAAAGATAAAAAAAAAAAATAATAGGAGGAAAAGGTGGAAGAGACGAAGCACAAGGAATAGAAGAAAGACAAGACGAAGAGGATGAATAAGAGGTAGAGAAGGAGGAGGAGGAGTAATCAGAGGAAAAGAAGAAAGAGGAGGAAGAGAAGGAAATGAAGGAAGAAGGAAAACAGGAAGAGAAGAAAAAGGAGGAGGAATGGGGAAGAGAAGGAGGAGGAGGAGGAACACAAGGAACACAGAAGGAGGAGGACTAGGAGAAATACACGGAGGGGACAAATAGAAGAAGAAAAAGGAGGAGGAATAGGACAAAGAGAAGAAGAAAGTGGAAGGGAAACAGAAGGAAGAGCAGAAAAGGAAAAGGAATAGGAGGAAGATGAGAATGAGGAGGAAGAGGAAGGAAAGGAAGAGAAAAAAAGGAGGAGAAATAAGAGGAAGAGAAGGAGGAAGAGGAGGAACAGGGGAAAAAAGAAGGAGGAGGCGGAATACGAGGAAGAGAAGAAAAAGAAGGAGGAATAGTAGGAAGAGAAGGAGGGGAAGAACAGAAAAAGAAAGAAGAGGAGGAATTAGAGGAAGAGAATGAGATGAGAAAAGAAGCAGAAAGAGAAGGAGGAATAATAATAAAAGAGGAGGGAGAAAGAGGAAATAGGCTGAGAAGGAGGAAAAATACGAAGAGAAGGAGGAAAAATAGGAGAAGAAGGAGGGGTAATAAGAGAAGAAAAGAAGGCGAATGAGGAGAAACAGGAAAAAGAGAAGGAGGAGAAGGAAATCAGGAAGAGAAATAGAAGGAGGAACAGGACGAAGAGAAGAAGAAGAAGGAAGAGGATTTAGAAGGAAGAGAAGAATAAAGCGTGGAAATAGACGAAAACAAAAAGGAGAACAAATTCGAGGACGATGAGAAGGAGGAGAAATAGGAGGAAAAAACAAAGAGAATGGGGAATATAAGAAAGACACGAAGGAGGAGGATGAATAAAAGAGAGAAAGAAGGAAGAGGAGGAAGAACAGGAAGAGAAGAAAGGATAGGTGAATGAGAAACTAGAGACATCCAGACTGGAAGGAGGAAGAGGATCAGGAGCTGTAATCTGGCGGATTGTGTCCAGACATAAGCATTTGTACTCTGGGAGGGGAGGGGAGGGAGGCGTGGAGGGGGGGGGTTGTGTGGGTTAGTTTTGTGGGTGGGTGTTTTATGATGGTCACGTTGAAGTTTTTGAAGGCGAATGTTCTGGGAATTGCTTTCTGGATTAGGTTTACTGTTTTCCTTCTTCTCTCTTTGTGTTTTCTTTACATGTCCTTTCTCTTTCTGACTCTCTCTGTCTGTCTCTGTCTCTCTGTATGTCTGTCTGTCTGTCTTCTCTCTCT
>CM060315.1:60943865-60951365 GCA_030674185.1 Monoplex corrugatus | reverse complement strand
GTTAAGATTGTTTTAAATATTTTTAAGAAGAAATGAGTTACTCCGTCTCCACTGCGACATCAGTGTTGAACATCGTGGGTTTACGTGCAGGCTTAACCTTTTGACTCCCGCACATTCTCCATCAATTGCAAAAACTTAACCCTTTGACTCCTTTACTCTACCCACCAGCTTCCTGCAGGAAGCTGGTGGGTAGGGTGAGGGAGTCAAAGGGTTAAGTTTTTGCTTTGTTAGCATGGTTGACAATGCAGAATGCCGGTAGACAGGCTACAGGAGTCAAAGGGTTAAGGTTTGTGCCAAGATCACCATACGCATGGCACCTGTGACGTTAGTGCGTATGGAATTCATTCCGACGCGGAGACGTCATCTTGAGAAACTGAAACTGAAACTGAAACTGTTGAGATCTTCATTTTTAGCGTTGACGATCTCAGATATTTAACTTTTTGACTTTCCACCAGCATCCTTCGTTGTCAACCATGCTAGCAAAACAAAAACTGAACCCTTTGACTCCCCCACCCTATCCACTAGCTTCCTGCAGGAATAGGATGAGGGAGTCAAAGGTTAAGTTTTTGCAGTTGGTGGAGAAGGTGCGGGAGTCAAAGGGTTAAAAATGCATAATCATAATGTTCATTCGATAAGACTGGTGGAGACTGCTGTTGAGAAAAATGACTACACGAGTTGATTTCGTGTTTAGTATCAATCATGTTTTTATGTATTGTCATTTTCCAAACGCTGCTTATTACATATCGTCAGACTCAAGCGCTGACCACGATCCGCTATGTAGTTTACACAGTCTAGACCTTTGTTGGGGCATTAGTGCTGGTTGTGTTTTTCACATTTTCATAAGTCACTGGACACTGAAACCACTTGTAATTCACAGTTTATGTCAATGTTCCACTTTTTGTGTACATCATGCATCATACTAATGCATCAAATTAAAAGACAGAACCCCAAACATCACCGTCATAAGTGTAATTCACAGTTTATGTCAATATTCCACTTTTGTGTACAGCATGCATCATACTAATGCATCAAATTAAAAGACAGAACCCCAAACACCACCGTCATTAGTGTAATTCACAGTGTGTGTCAATATTCCACTTTTGTGTACATCATGCATCATACTAATGCATCAAATTAAAAGACAGAACCCCAAACACCACCGTCATTAGTGTAATTCACAGTGTATGTCAATATTCCACTTTTGTGTACATCATGCATCATACTAATGCATCAAATTAAAAGACAGAACCCCAAACATCACCGTCATAAGTGTAATTCACAGTTTATGTCAATGTTCCACTTTTTGTGTACATCATGCATCATACTAATGCATCAAATTAAAAGACAGAACCCCAAACACCACCGTCATTAGTGTAATTCACAGTGTATGTCAATATTCCACTTTTGTGTACATCATGCATCATACTAATGCATCAAATTAAAAGACAGAACCCCAAACACCACCGTCATTAGTGTAATTCACAGTGTATGTCAATATTCCACTTTTGTGTACATCATGCATCATACTAATGCATCAAATTAAAAGACAGAACCCCAAACACCACCGTCATAAGTGTAATTCACAGTTTATGTCAATATTCCACTTTTGTGTACATCATGCATCATACTAATGCATCAAATTAAAAGACAGAACCCCAAACATCACCGTCATAAGTGTAATTCACAGTTTATGTTAATATTCCACTTTTGTGTACATCATGCATCATACTAATGCATCAAATTAAAAGACAGAACCCCAAACACCACCGTCATAAGTGTAATTCACAGTGTATGTCAATATTCCACTTTTGTGTACATCATGCATCATACTAATGCATCAAATTAAAAGACAGAACCCCAAACACCACCGTCATAAGTGTAATTCACAGTGTATGTCAATATTCCACTTTTGTGTACATCATGCATCATACTAATGCATCAAATTAAAAGACAGAACCCCAAACACCACCGTCATAAGTGTAATTCACAGTTTATGTCAATATTCCACTTTTGTATACATCATGCATCATACTAATGCATCAAATTAAAAGACAGAACCCCAAACACCACCGTCATTAGTGTAATTCACAGTGTATGTCAATATTCCACTTTTGTGTACATCATGCATCATACTAATGCATCAAATTAAAAACACAGAACCCCAAACATCACCGTCATAAGTGTAATTCACAGTTTATGTCAATATTCCACTTTTGTATACATCATGCATCATACTAATGCATCAAATTAAAAGACAGAACCCCAAACACCACCGTTATAAGTGTAATTCACAGTGTATGTCAATATTTCACTTTTGTGTACATCAGGCATCATACTAATGCATCAAATTAAAAGACAGAACCCCAAACACCACCGTCATAAGTGTAATTCACAGTGTATGTCAATATTCCACTTTTTGTGTACAGCATGCATAATGCTAAAGCATCAAATTAAAAGACAGAACACGAAACACCATCGTTAGACAGAGAACTAAAAGTGATGGACATAGCTGAACATGACATGCATCGCTGGCATGAAAGACGACAACAGATGGATGATCAGAAGCACACAAGGGCAGATAACAACAGGGCTGCAAGATCAGATGAAAGACCGAAATGTCGTTGGAGAGATGACGTTAGGTGATAACGAGGAGCGACATGGTCAAGGACAGCAAACGTCAAAGTTGGAGGAGGAGTCTGGCGGAGGGCTGCTTCCTACAGTGAAGGACACAGCCTGGAAAGATAGAAATAAAGGAAGGAAGGAAGGAAGGAAGGAAGAAAGAAAAAAGAAAGAAAGAATAAAGAAAGAAAGAGAGAAAGAAAGGAAGGAAGAAAGAAAAATTGAAAGAAAGGAAAAAAGAAAGAAAGAAATGGAAAGAGAGAGAAAAAGAAAGAAAGGAAAGAGAGAGGGGAGAGAGAGAGAGAGAAAGAAAGAAAGAAAGAAAGAAAAGAAAACAAAGAAAAAACGAAAAAAGAAGGAAAGAAAAAAGAAAGAAAGAAAAATAAAGAGAGAAAGAACGAAACATAAAGAGAGAAAAGAAGGAAAGAAAAGAAAGAAAGAAAGAAAGAGACAAACTTCTTCTTCTTTCTTTCTTTCTTTCATCTGCCGCTGGTGCCCTTCGGCGTCGCGGGGAGACACAGACGTCTGTCTGCAGCAAGGCGGGAGGCTTGATAGAGTGACAGGTCATGGGCTCGCAGGGTGTCAGCCACGGAGTCGCTCCATCGTCTCCGTGGTCTACCTCTGGCTTTCCAGCCAGTGTATCTGGTGTTGTATGCCCGTAGGGCCGGTTGGTCGGGCGGCATTCTGGTGAGGTGACCAAACCACCTGATCCTTTGTTGTTCGACATGGTGGAGAATTGGTGTCAGTCCGTCCATGTTTCTGATCACCTCATTCTTGATCTTGTCGCGTCTGGTCTTGTTGACAGCTTTTCTCAGGCAGCGCATTTCACATGTGACCAATTTTCTCTCTAAGGCTTTTGTTAGGGCCCATGTCTGACACTGGTATGTGAGTGTTGGAACGAAGATGGCGTTGATGAGTTTTGCCTTGGTGCTCACTGGGATGCTGGGATATTTCAGAAGGGGGGCGAGTTGGTAACTGACTGCGTTCGCTTTAAGAGACAAACAAACAAGAAAAAAAGAAAGAAAAAAGAAAGAAAGAAAAATAAAGAGAGAAAGAACGAAACAGAAAGAGAGAAAATAAGGAAAGTAAAGAAAGAAAGAGACAAACAAAAAAACAAGAAAAGAAAGAAAGAAAGAAAGAAAGAAAGAAAGAAAAGAAAGAACAGAAAGAAAGAAACAAACAAACAAGAAAAGAAAGAAAGAAAGATAGAAAGAAAGATCAGAAAGAAACAAAGAAAAGAAAGACACAGCTGTAGTATTGTTATGCTGAGCTGCATAAAGGTTGTGACATTTGTAGGTAGACTGTAATTATAAATGATCCACATGAGCATGCGTTTTGGAATGCTTTGGACGTGGCGCTTTGCGCTAGTTCAGTAAGATATTTTAATGCGCGCTTTTAAATGTAGCCAGCTTTGTCATTCCCAATGTCTTTTCCAATAGTGGCCATTGCATCGACTGTTCACTTTTCTGGTAAAAGCAGCTTTCTTTCGTTGTGTTACCGGGGACAGTTTTTTTTTCTCCTCATAAATCGTAGCCCCATTTTCTGTGTACAATATATTACGATTACACTCTTTTCTGTAATACCTGATTTCCAGGTTTTGTTGTTGTTGTTATTGTTGTTATTGTTGTTCTTGTTTTGTTTTGTTTTGTTTTGTTTTGTTTTATGTTATTTTTATTGCAGCCTTCTCTTTTTAACTTCTGTTTTATTTCTTTTTCTACCAACCTATCCATTAACTAAGCAGTCTTTTTTTTTCTCCCCACCCCCCACCCCAGGTTTGGAGTAGGTCCGATTTATGATTCTGGTTATAGCTGCAGTTTTGTCGACTTTTACGGATCTGTTTTGAAATCTGTGAGTGTTCGGAGTTTATTCAAGAGGGGGTCGTCGCACTCGGGCAAATCCATAAGCGCTGCACCTAAATCTGCTTGCAATTATTTGACTGATTTCCCCGAGCCTGCGCAAAACCATATACGCTGGCAAGGCCTGTGCAATCTAGGGCAGTTTAATTTGTATGTAATCGTTGCTGTTACTACTGTTGTTTTCCATTATAGTGCTTATAGAGTGATATGGTAAGATCCCACCAATCAGTAAATCAATACGCCAACAAAGACTGCGTTTCGCGGGACACTGCTGGCGTAGCAAAGAAGAACTGGTAGGAGACGTTCTACTATGGAGACCCAGTCACGGCAAACAAAGACCAGGACGTCCAAAGAAGATCTTCATCGACCAACTGATGGATGATACAGGCTGTCAGTATGATGAACTACCTACTGCAATGTCTGACGGAGAGGGATGGAGGAAGCGTGTCATGGATAGCCGAGCAAGCTGGACATTGAAGTGAACTGAACTGAATAATGCTTATTACTGCCTTGCTTTCTTTCGTCTCTTTTATCCTTTGAGCCCTCATGAATTACATTATTTTACTGATCTTGTCAATGCTGTATTAGTTGATCTGACAATAGAATGTTGTTGAACTGTATTAATTAACTCTTTGACCCCCGCACCCAGTCCACCAGCATCCTGCTCTGTCAGCCATGCTAGCAAAGCAAAGTGTTAACCCTTTGACTCCCTGCTGATGGTGGATAGGTTGCGGGAATCAAAGGGTTAATATTGAGGAGAATAGTGTTGATCTCATGTACAGCCACGTTTGTTGTTGTTGTCGTCGTCGTCGTCGTTGCTGTTGCTGTTGTTGTTGTTGTTGTTCTTGTTCTTGTTCTTGTTCTTGTTCTTGCTGTCGTCTTTTTTCTTAAATGCATAAAGATTTAATTGTGTTCTTATATGATATCAGGGGAATGTGATTAGTGTCTGTTCTGTGGCGACATGTTATCGGTGTGATGAGAGATCTACTATTTTAGTTATGTGATGTTTTTATTGCCATAAAACCAGCGAAAGATAAAAAAAACTGGCATGGCTACAAACGAATATCAACGTAAATATAAATGCATTTTTCATCTTGTGTTTGTGTTTGTGTGTGTGTGTGTGTGTGTGTGTGTGTGTGTGTGTGTGTGTGTGTGTGTGTGTGTGTGTGTGTGTGTGTGTGTGTGTGTGTGTGTGTGGGTGTGTGTGTGTGTGTGTGTGTGTGGTGTGTGTATGTATATGTGTGTGTGTGTGTGCGCGCGCGCGCGTGTGTGTGTGTGTGTGTTTCTGTGTCTGTGTGTGTGCGTGCATGTGCATGTGTATGTTGTGTGTGTGTGTGTGTGTGTGTGTGTGTCGGTCTTTCTGCCTGTTTGTGTGGTTTCAGGAGCAATACGTGTTTGTGTACGACAGTCTGTTGGAGGCGTTGATCTGTGGGGACACTACAGTGTCCAGTCACGCTTTCCCTGAGGTGTACAATGACCTTTGCCTCTATGATACTGACATCGGCAAGACCAAGCTGGAAGAACAGTTCGAGGTGGGTACAGGTTTTTGTTGTCATTTTTTTAGAGACAATTTCATAAACACTCAGAAATACAGACAGTTTGAAGTACTCAAAAAAAAAAAGGACAGGTTGAAGTATTCAAACGAAAGGACAGTTTAAAGTACTCAGAAATAGTTGAAATACTCATAAAGAAGGTAAGTGTGACGTACTCAGAAAAAGGACAATATGGAGTACTCAGAAAAAAAGACAGGATGAAGTACTCAGAAATAAAGACCGTTCGAGGTACTTAGAAAAAAGGACAGTTTAAAGTACTCAGAAAGGACACTTTGAAGTACTCAAAAAGGACACTTTGAAGTACTCAGAAAGGACACTTTGAAGTACTTAGAAAGGACACTTTGAAATACTCAGAAAACTCAGAAAGGACACTTGAAGTACTCAAAAGAAAGGACATTTTGAAGTATTCAGAAACAAGACTGTTTGGAGTACTTAGTACTCAAAAAATAGGACAGTTTGAAGTACTCAGAAAGGACAGTTTGAAGTACTCAGAAAGGACAGTTTGAAGTACTCAGAAAGGACAGTTTGAAGTACTCAGAAAAAAGGACAGCTTGAAGTATCAGAAAAAACAGTTTGAACTATTGAAAAAATAGGATTTTTTGAAGTACTCTGAAAATAGAACTGTTTAAAGCACTCATGAGAAGGACAGTTTGAAGTACTCAGAAAAAAAGGACAGTTTGAAGTATTCAGAAAAAGGACAGTTTTAAGTACTCAGAAAAAGGACAGTTTTAAGTACTCAGAAAAAAGGACAGTTTGAAGTACTCAGGAAAAAGGACAGTTTAAATAGTCAGAAAGAAGGACCATCTGAAGTACTCAGAAACAAAGACCGTTTGAAGTACTCAAAAAAGACAGTTTGAAGTAGGAAAAAAGTGTGAAGTACTCAAGAAAAAGGACAGTGTGAAGTACTCAAAAAATAGGATTTTTTGAAGTACTCAGAAAATAGGACTGTTTAAAGCACTCATGAGAAGGACAGTTTGAAGTACTCAAGAAAAAGGACAGTTTGAAGTACTCAAAAAAGGACGGACAATTTGAAGTATCCATCTTAAGTTAAGAACAGTGGTATAGAGTAGTGTCTAAAGTATCTACAACGAGGAGCCGTTTGTGGTATCTACATGTAGAAAGAAAACAGATTTGTGGTATGTGGGAAGAAAAGAACAACTTTAAGAGTGATATCTACAAGAACGAACGATCTGCAGTATGAAGAAGGAAGAACACCTTTCTGTTTGTACAAAGCAGAACATTTTAATTTTATAGTCAGGAAATTTTCAAAGTAGTATCTTACTAGACATACTGTTCTGGTATCACTGTTATTACAGCCAAATTGTCTACTCTAAGTACACGTAGTTCCTGTGCCAAATAAACTATAAAGGTTTTTGACGATTAGATTAATCTTCATGTTTTGTTTTCAGGAGTGGGTGACATTAAAAACTATTAAGCACTGAGAATAGTGTCACCGTACCAATATTCTACTA
>CM060315.1:60916365-60931365 GCA_030674185.1 Monoplex corrugatus | reverse complement strand
AGAGGGGAAACCATTTCCCAAAGCTCATATCTCAAAACGCTAGCAGCTGATATAAACCAGTTTTCATCATAAGAAAGAATATTAAAGATACATACAGTTCCTGCAATAAGCAAAACAAAAAAATCACCATCCGGTGATAAGTGATTCATACCTTGATGGAAAATCACATATTTATGATAGTGCTGTTTGCATATCAATAAGAGTGTTATGCATGATTGTGTAACTGATTGTTCGTTCGTTCTTTGATTTGATGTCTTTTCACTATGAGTGATACTAGACAGAGAAGGGGGGGGGGGATAGAGGATGAGAGTTGGGCGGGTTGGATTGGGGGCAGAGGAGAGACAGAGTAAAAGAGTCATAAGTAGGTGGGAGAATAGGAAAATGGAACGAGAACTTAACACTAACAATGAAGTAACATAACTCTTGAGAGTCACGGAGTTATCTCCCATGTAGAATTTCTCAAACCCAACACAGTTTGCGCTACCCATTCAGCTAGCATAGACGCAGCCACAAAGCATAAAGTGGTAAGCTCAGAACATTCCTAACTAACAATTAGCATCAACAATGTGAAGGGGAAATGTAACACTAAAACACAAACTTCATAATCTTAAAGTAATGCAATAAAAGGACAGTGAACCAATGATTCTGACATTTTAACTAACAAAGATTGATCTGATGTTACTTCTTTAAAATGAATAACTGATTGTATACACTGTGATGTGTGGCAGCCAACAGATGTCGTCCTTACCTCATGACGCCAACAGATGGGGCCAATGACTACATCAATGCCGTCTTCCTGAACGTGAGTCTGTGTGCTTTTCTGTAGATCTGTCTGTTTGCCGTGTTTGTTTTTCTGTCTGTATGTCTCTCTGTCTGTATACTTTTCTGTAGATTTGTTTGTTTGCTTGTTTGTTTTTCTGTCTATATGTCTCTCTGTACACTTTTCTGTAGAATTGTTTGTAAGCTTGTTTGTTTTTTTGTCTATATGTCTCTCTGTACACTTTTCTGTAGATTTGTTTGTTTGCTTGTTGTTGTTTTTTTGGCTATTTGTCTCTCTGTCTGTATGTTTTTCTGTGGATTTGTTTGTTTGCTTGTTTGTTTTTATGTCTAAATGTCTCTCTGTACACTTTTCTGTAGATTTGTTTGTTTGCTTTGTTGTTTTTCTGTCTATACGTCTTTCTGTCTGTATACTTTTCTGTAGATTTGTTTGTTTGCTTGTTTGTTTTTCTGTCTATATGTCTTTCTGTCTGTATACTTTTCTGTAGATTTGTTTGTTTGCTTCTTTGTTTTTCTGTCTATATGTTTGTCTGTCTGTACACTTTTCTGTAGATTTGTTTGTTTGCTTGTTTGTTTTTCTGTCTATATGTCTTTCTGTCTGTATACTTTTCTGTAGATTTGTTTGTTTGCTTGTTTGTTTTTCTGTCTATATGTCTTTCTGTCTGTATACTTTTCTGTAGATTTGTTTGTTTGCTTGTTTGTTTTTCTGTCTATATGTCTTTCTGTCTGTACACTTTTCTGTAGATTTGTTTGTTTGCTTCTTTGTTTTTCTGTCTATATGTCTTTCTGTCTGTATACTTTTCTGTAGATTTGTTTGTTTGCTTCTTTGTTTTTCTGTCTATATGTTTGTCTGTCTGTATACTTTTCTGTAGATTTGTTTGTTTGCTTCTTTGTTTTTCTGTCTATATGTCTCATTGTCTGTATACTTTTCTGTAGATTTGTCTGTTTGTTTGTTTTTCTGTCTATATGTTTGTCTGTCTGTATACTTTTCTGTAGATTTGTTTGTTTGCTTGTTTGTTTTTCTGTCTATATGTCTCTCTGTCTATATGCTTTTCTGTGGATTTGTTTGTCTCTCTGTCTGTATACTTTTCTGTAGATTTGTTTGCTTCCTTCTTTGTTTTTCTGTCTATATGTCTCATTGTCTATGTAAAATGTATACATGCATCATGCATTTATGTATATGTATGCTAATCAAAATCTGAAACTCTATGTACCAAACCAAACACGTCTTGACAGACGCTTTTTTTTCACTCCCTGTTTGTTCACTGTACCAAGACACGGGCGGATTTTCACACAGGTCAGACATTACAATTATAGATAAGAAAAAACGTAAGAAATATATGCCCCTCTATATTGAAATAAATAATGGTGGGTTTGGAAGAAAATGTCAAATGTACGCCCTTCTATATAGAGATAAATAGTGTTGGGTTTTGGAAAAAAAACGTCAGGAATGTATGCCCTTCTGTATAGAAATAAATAGTGTTCTGTTTTGGAAGAAAATGTGAGGAATATATGCCCTTCTGTATAGATATAGATAGTGTTGGGGTTGGGAAGGAAACATAGGGATATACATCGAGGGTTGACAACCAGAACCAAGTATCTCGATTTTCTTATAGTTTACAGGAGACGATTTTTAACTGGGTTTTCGGGGAGAAGCTATATCTACATTTTGAGATACTGGTTTTTGGTTTTATAGATAACCGATCAAAAATCATTATCATCGCAAGAACAAACTCCACCAAGTGAAAGATCACATCAAAAGCAAAAGTTCGGTATAAAAAAGTGAAAATGGACACAAAAGTTAGATACTGGGTTCTGGCTGTAAACCCTCGATATACTCCTCTGTATAGAAATAAGTAGTGTTGGGTTTGCGAAGAAAACATCAGGAAAGTATACCCCTCTGTATAGAAATAAGTAGTGTTGGGTTTGGGAAGAAAACATCAGGAAAGTATACCCGTCTGTATAGAAATAAATAGTGTTGGGTTTGGGAAGAAAACATCAGGAAAGTATACCCGTCTGTATAGAAATAAATAGTGTTGGGTTTGGGAAGAAAACATCAGGAAAGTATACCCCTCTGTATAGAAATAAGTAGTGTTGGGTTTGGGAAGAAAACAGCAGGAAAGTATACCCCTCTGTATAGAAATAAATAGTGTTGGGTTTGGGAAGAAAACAGCAGGAAAGTATACCCTTCTGTATAGAAATAAATAGTGTTGGGTTTGCGAAGAAAACGAGGAATGTATGCCATTCTGTATAGAAATAAATAGTGTTGGGTTTGTGAAGAAAACGAGGAATGTATGCCATTCTGTATAGAAATAAATAGTGTTGGGTTTGGGAAGAAAACAGTAGGAATGTATACCCCTCTGTATAGAAATAAATAGTGTTGGGTTTGGGAAGAAAACAGTAGGAATGTATGCCCCTCCGTATAGAAATAAGTAGTGTTGGGTTTGGGAAGAAAACAGTAGGAATGTATGCCCCTCTGTATAGAAATAAATAGTGTTGGGTTTGGGAAGAAAACAGTAGGAATGTATGCCCCTCTGTATAGAAATAAATAGTGTTGGGTTTGGGAAGAAAACAGTAGGAATGTATGCCCCTCTGTATAGAAATAAATAGTGTTGGGTTTGGGAAGAAAACAGTAGGAATGTATGCCCCTCCGTATAGAAATAAATAGTGTTGGGTTTGGGAAGAAAACAGTAGGAATGTATGCCCCTCTGTATAGAAATAAATAGTGTTGGGTTTGGGAAGAAAACTAGGAATGTATGCCCCTCCGTATAGAAATAAATAGTGTTGGGTTTGGGAAGAAAACAGTAGGAATGTATGCCCCTCTGTATAGAAATAAGTAGTGTTGGGTTTGGGAAGAAAACAGCAGGAAAGTATACCCTTCTGTATAGAAATAAATAGTGTTGGGTTTGCGAAGAAAACGAGGAATGTATGCCATTCTGTATAGAAATAAATACTGTTGGGTTTGGGACGAAAACGTCAAGAATAATATGCCCGTCTCCATAACAATGAATAGTGTTGGGTTTTGGAAGAAAACGTCAGGAATATATACGCCTCTCTGTATAGAAATAAATAGTGTTGCGGGTTTTTTTTCTCTCTGTAAAGTGATAATCATTGTTGTTGGCAGCCTAGATTAAGTTGTGTGCTCTAGCGTGTTATGCCAGACCTATAGCTTTCGGGAAACCCTCGTTTCTCTGCCAAATGGCCAGCTTAAACACCTCAGTGTTTCTAATAATTAATAATAATTACAATATTTATATAGCGCAAAATCTTGATAAAATCAAATCTAAGCGCTGAAACAGACACACACACACGCACGCACGCACACACACGCACGCACCCATGCACACACACGCACGCACGCACACACACACACACATACGCGCGCGCGCGCCCGCACACACACACACGCACGCATGCACACGGCTATAAATGGGGAGAAAGAATAAAAGCAATGGAAAATTTCTCTGTCAAAATCACAATGCGAACAACAACCGTTTAATGTACGAACATAGTTATTTGCATAGATGTGTATGCGTGCAGTCTACAGTACACACACATGCACGAGCACATGGAGAGAGAGAGAGAGAGCGAGAGAGAGAGAGATAGAGAGAGAGAGAGAGAGCGAGAGAGAGAGAGAGAGAAAGAAAGAGACTGAGAGAGACAGACAGGTAGAGAAAAAGGGAGAGAGAGAGGAAGAGAGACACACAGAGAGACAGACTGACAGAGACAGAGACAGGGACAGAGACAGAGACAGAGAGACAGAAACAGATAGATAGTCGGAGAGACAGAAAGAGGAATGTCCATGCAGTTATGCACACGTATGCTCGTTTCGTATCACTTACGGTAAAAAGACGTTCAATTCAAGACCGGACGCGTGCACTTATTTGTTTTAGCATTTCAATGCCAGCGATTTGTACTCTTTCCTTCTCTTTTCTGTAAAAAAAAGTACTTCTACACAATGCCCCCATCGGCAGTTTTTGTTGTTGTTGTTGTTGTTGTTTTGTTTTGTTTTGTTTTTTTGTTGGGGGTTTTTACGATTTGGAACTGTCTTCGCCTAGCAAGGACATTATGCTAATCCCACGCTACAAAAATGTGTTTGGTATATAAAGGAGCCTATTTTTTTGTTGAAATACTGAAGATCATTTTCAAACGTATGTGGGCAGAAGAAACAGCTTTTTTACTCTCCAATAGCCAGTGGCTGACATTGTCTGTGTTGAAAGTTCCCTTGTACTAAAGTACATCCTCACGATGTAGTTCAGAACGTTTTTCTGTTTAGTTCATTCGTTCGTTCATTTGGTTGATTCCTAGTGCGTTCGTTCGTTTATTAGTGCATTCGTTCGTTTGTTAGTGCATTCGTTCGTGTGTTTTTTGTGTGTTTTTTGTTTGTTTGTTTTGTTGTTGTTAGTGCATTCATTCGTTTGTTAGTGCATTCGTTCGTTTGTTTGTTTGTGCATTCGTTCGTTTATTAGTTCGTTCATTCGTTCGTTTATCAGTGCGTTCGTTCGCTTGTTTGTTAGTGCATTTGTTCGTTTATTAGTGTGTTCGTTCGTTCTTTCGTTTATCAGTGCGTTCGTTCGTTCCGTTACTAGTGCGTTCGTTCATTTGTTCGTGTATTCATTCGTTCGTTCGTTCGTTTGTTCGTTTATTAGTGCGTTCGTTTGTTCGTTTGTTTATTTTTATCTTTCGTTTGTTAGTTCGTTCGCTCGTTCATTCATTCATTCGTTCGTTCGTTCGTTCGTTCGTTCTTTGGTCGTTCGTTCGTTCGTTCGTTCGTTCGTTCGTTCATTCGTTCGATCGGTGTCAGTCAGTCAGTCAGATGGTCGGTGGGTCTGTCGGTCGGTCGGTCTGTTGGTCGGTTAGTAATTTGTTAGTGTATTAGTAGGTTAATTGACTAGTCAGAAAGAAAGAGGGAGAAAGGGAGAGAGAGAGTCAGCAGAAAAACAAAGAGTTAACCCTTTCCATGCCATGTTTCAGGGATACAGACGGAAGGACGAGCTGCTGGTGACCCAGATGCCTCTGCCCAACACGGTGACCGACTTCTGGCGTTTGGTGTTTGACCACAACTGTCACACCATCGTCATGCTTAACGACGTCGATGACAAGGACGAGGTCAGTTGGTCGATAAGTGACAGGTATGGGGTTGATAAGTTTCCATATCTGGAAACGATCATTTCACCAGACGGCAGATGCACATCAGAAATAGACAGCGGAATCGGGCCAAGCCAAAACAGCATTCAAGAAGATGAAAAGCATTTTTACCAACAAATGCCTATCAATTAACATCAGGAAGAGAGTTCTTGAATGTTGTTACATAGAACCGATAATGTTATACGGTTGTGAGGCGTGGACAGTCAACAAGCAAAGCCAGAACGAGATTGAGGCAGCCGAGATGTGGTTTCTAAGAAGAATGTTGAGAGTTCCATGGACAGCAAAGAAAACAAACGAGACAGTCTTGATGGAGGCAGACACAAGAAGATCATTAATAAGGAAGATTAGGAAAAGACAAGGAACATTTATATGCCATTTTATGGGGAAAGGAGAATCGGAGCACCTGGTCACAACAGGAAAGCTGGAGGGAAAGAGAACACCAGGTAGACCCAGAGAAAAAGGGAGGCTGAAGGCAGAGAGGGTACAAAATGTGCTTGCGGCAACAAGGGATAGAAACAGATGGAAGGCCGTGATCGCCAACGCGTGTTGCAAGGCACTTGATGATGATGATGATGATGATGATGGGGGACGGGATGGGGAAGGAGCTCGTTCAGGCGGTTGTTCATTCCAGAAATTTCTGTCTGCAGGCGTGACTGTGATAGTCATCAATAAACATACAATATCATCATCATCATCATCATCATCATATGCCCTGCCGCGTGGCGTTGGCGATCATGGCCCTCCATACAAATCTATCCCGTCGTTGCAAGCGCATCTCCAACCTTCTCTGACTTCATCCACTGCTCATGTCCGTCCATTATTTTCTCTCAGGGTCTACCTGGTGCTCTTTTTCCTTCCAGCTTTCCTGTTGTAACTAGGTTGGTCTAATTTCTCTTCCCGTCATAAATTGTCCTGTAAATGTTGCTTGTCTTTTCCTAATCTTCTTCATAAATGTTCTTCTTTGTGTGTCTGCTTCCATCAAGACTGTCTCGTTTTGCTTTCTTTGCTGTCCGTGGAACTCTTTAACATTCTTCTTAGAAACCACATCTCAGCTGCCTCGATCTTGTTCTGACTTTTCGTGTTGACTGTTTCCTTTGGGCTGGCCATCATGATGCGTGGGAGGATATGATGGTGGTTTATACAGCATCATCATCATCATCATCATCAGGTGCCTTGCCGCATGGCGTTGGCGATTATGGACTTCCATCTGTCTCTATCATTTGTTGCCTCAAGCATCTCTTCCACCCTCCTTGTCCCCAGCCACTCTGCAAGTCAGTCTAGTATCTTCTCCCTTGGTCTACCCGGTGCTCTCTTTCCCGTTGTGACCAGGTGCTCCAATTCCCCTCTCCTCATAAAATGGCCTATAAATGTTGCCTGTCTTTTCCTAATCTTCCTTGTGAATGATCTGCTTGTGTCTGCCTCCATCAAGACTGTCTCGTTTGTTTTCTTTACTGTCCATGGAAAAGCATCAGCAAGCTTTTTAGTGATTGTTTTAACGTGGCTCATTATCTTAATCATTAAAACGCTATGCTTATAGCGGAGGGGTTGTGGGTTCAGCCCTCGGTTCAGCCACGATTCCCCCCCCCCCCCCCACAACCAGCATCATGCCAGCGCGTTGGGCTTATGCCCAGGTAAAGAGCTTGTGCAAGGCTCGTCCTGGATCTTATCCATCGCATGGTGTCTGTGGCGGCAGCCCATATGGAAATTCATTCCGTGTGTAGAGACACCATCTTGAGAAACGAAAACTGGATCAGACACTGAATCTGGTTTGTGATGTTGATAACTGGTGTTTAACCCTTTGACTCCCGTACCCTGTGTATCAGCATCTTGCATAGCCAGCCAGAACAGCAAAGCAAGAACTTAACCGTTTTGATTCCCTCACCCTATCCACCAGCTTCCTGCAGGAAGCTGGTGGATAGGGTGAGGAAATCGAAGGGTTAAGTTCTTGCAGTTGGTGGATAGGGTGCGGATGTCAGATAGGGTGCGGAGTCAAAGGTTAAGTTCTTGCAGTTGGTGGATAGGGTGCGGGAGTCAAAGGGTTAAGTTCTTGCAGTTGGTGGATAGGGTGTGGGAGTCAAAGGGTTAAGTTCTTGCAGTTGGTTGATAGGGTGCGGAAGTCAAAGGGTTAAAACTATACAATCCACCATACCCGAAAATTCCACACAGCAAATATTGAAAGTAAAAGAAAAAAACAGACAAAAAGCAGCAACGGATTATGATGAAGAAAATTATTTAGAAAACAAAAAAAAGAAATCAATTAATGACCGTTGGTTGTTTTTGTGAGCATTGTACGTAACATAGACTCAACAGATTGACCCCCCCAAGTGAAGAAGAATTTACTTAACGTGGGCAGCACTGCCAGGCACGACGAGAGGAGCAGACAGTGGCATCAAGAGCCGCCTCAGCACTTAGCATGGCCAGAAACACCTTCACAATGCTCAAAAATCTGTAGAGGTCCGCTAGCCTCCCCCCCCCCCCACCCCACCCCACCCCCCAGTGTAGCATCAACACTAAGCTTAGACTGTACCAGATAAAAGTTGAATCGGAAATGTTACTCACTGACGGATTGATTCAATTTAGCGAATCCATGGAAATCGACTATCATCATCATCATCATCAGGTGCCCTGCCGCAAGGCGTTGGCGATCATGGACTTCCATCTGTCTCTATCTTTCGTTGCCCCTAGCATCTCCCCCACCCTCCTCGTCCCCAGCCACTCTGCAGTCCGTCCAGCATTTTCTCCCTGGGTCTACCCGCGCTCTCTTTCCCTCCAGCTTTCCTTGTGACCAGTGCTCCAAATCCCCTTCCTCATAGAAACGAAAATCAGACTCAAAATTCCAACAACAGCCTTCATCTATTTCCTAGCAGATGTCATATAATAGCGCTATAACAGTGCTCTGATCTTAGAGCCCATCAGGGCTGGAGTTGGGAATTGTTCGACAGGGATTTACCAGACACTGACGGTTCCATGGTGTATAATAATTCCCTAACCTGGCAGTCTTCTTGAGCCAGACGAAAACGCCAATGCATTGACTAGGTCTTGGGAAGGGAAAGAGAGAAATTGTGAATGGCGGATACGGACTCAGGCGTATCATTATGTATTCAAGCTTCGCACTTTGATAATGTTATCGTTCTTTCCTTTCCCAGAATCATAATGTATTAAAACGCCAAGAAAATGTTAGTTTGTTCTTTACTTACTGTTAAAAATCACTTAGTTAAGTTGGAATAATGATGAGACTAGGAATCTGTCATTTTCATCTATGCGTAAATGGTTTGCGAAGGCAGCATCTTGAACTAACCTGATATAAATCGAATTGAATGAAATACAATTCTGCTTCAGACCTGCGAGCAATACTGGACAGAGGAGACCTGTGGCGGGAGTTACGGCCCTTTCATCGTGGAGACCACAGCCCAGATCCGTTCAGACCCTAGTGTGACACTGAGAGATTTCACCCTGACCAACACCAACAATGTAAGATGTCTTCTTGTTATTGTCGTTGTTGTTGCTGTGAGAGATTTTACCCTCGTCAGCATCCACACTATAGATGTCCTTGTGTTGTTGTTTGTTGTTGTTGTCGTCGTCGTCGTCGTCGTCGTCGTCGTCGTCGTCGTCGTTATCGTCGTCGTCGTCGTGTTGTTGTTTTTGTTGTGTTGTTGTTGTTGTTGTTGTTGATGTTTTGTGTTGTTGTTGTTGCTGCTGTTGCTGCTGCTGCTGCTGTTGGTTGGTTGGGTGGTGGTGGTGGTGGTGGGTGGTGGTGGTGGTGGGGAGGTGAGATATTTTACATTCATCAGCGTCGATACTGTAAATGTCTTTTTGCTGTTATTGTTGTTTGTTGTTTGTTTGTTTGTTCTTGTTTTAAGAGATTTTATCCTCATCAGCATTAATACTGTAAATGTTTTTGTGTTGTTTTGTTGTTGTTGTTGTTTTGTTTGTTTGTTTGTTTGTTTGTTTCTCGTTGTTGTTGTTGTTGTGTGGTTGCTGTTGTTGTTATTGTTGTGGGAGATTGCACCCTCATCAGCATTAATACTGTAAATGCGCTAGCGTTGTTTTGTTGTTGTTGTTGTTGTTGTTGTTGATTTATTTGCTGTTGTTGTTGTTTATTGTTGATGTTGTTGTAATGAGAGATTTTATTCTCATCAGCATTAATACTGTAAATGTCTTTGTGTTTTGTTGTTGTTGTTTTGTACTGTTTGTTGTGTTGTTTTGTTTGTCGTTGTTGTTATTTTGTTTGTTTGTTTGTTTGTTTGTTTGTTGTTGTTGTTGTTGTTGTTGTTGTTGTGAAATATTGTACCCTCATCAGCATCAATACGGACGGTTTTGTCATTGTGTTACTGTTGTTGATGTTGTAACACACAGCTTTTACCCTGACCAACATCAGTAGTGTAACATGTTTTCCTGTTGTGTTGTCTTTGTTGTTTTCGTCGTTATTTTTGTTGTTGTTGTCATTTGGAAAATAAAATATCATTATCATTCTCTCTCTTTTTCTCTTTCTCTCTCTCTCTCTCTCTCTCTCTCTCTCTCTCTCTCTGCTCTGTTCTCTCTCTCTTTCTCTCTTCTCTGCTCTCTCTCTCTCTCTCTCTGTTTGTCTCTGTCTTGCCTGCCTGTCTGTCTCTCTCCTCTCTCTCTCTCTCTCTCTCTCTCCTCCTCTGTCTCTCTGTCTCTTTGCTCTGTCTCTCTGTCTCTCTCTCTCTCTCTCTCTCTCTCTCTCTCTCGTCTCTCTCTCTCTCTGTCTCTCTCTCTCTCTCTCTCTCCGTCTCTGTCTCTCTCTCTCTCTCTCTCTCTCCGTCTCTGTCTCTCTCTCTCTCTCTCTCTGTCTCTCTCTCTCTCTCTCTCTCTCTCTCTCAACTTCCTTTCCTCCCTTTCCTCACCTTCCGCTAAAATAACTCCACATACGTAACATCTTATAAGTGATGGTGATAACCCATACAGGCTCAGGACACACCGAGAGTGATCCGGCAGTTCCACTTCCACCGGTGGGCAGAGGGGTCAGCGGTGCCTGCTTCCAGCCGCGCTTTCCTGGATCTGGTGTCCGCTGTGGAGAGCTGGATCGAACAGACTGGCTGTCAACCCATGGCTGTCCACTGCATGTAAGTTAAACGAAGGGACGGACAGAGAAAGAGAGGGGAGAGGGATGGAAGAGAGAGAGAGAATAGTGTGAGAGAGAGAGAGAGTGAGAGAGAGACAGAGACAGAGAAAGCGAGGGGAAGAGTGAGGGAGAGGGAGAGGGGTAGAGGGAGCAAGAGGGAGAGAGATGGGGAGAGGGAGAGGGTGAGAGAGAGAGGAAGAAAGAGAGTGGAGAGGGGGTAGAGAGAGAGACAGAGAAAGAGAGGGGAGGGGGTAGAGAGAGAGAGGAAGAAAGGATAGAGTGAGAGAGAGAGAATGAGAGAGAGAGAGAGAAAGGGAATGGGAGATACACACACACACACACACACAAACGCAGAGAAAGAGACACAGAGAGAGGGAGATAGAGAGAATGAGCGTGAGAGGGGAGAGGGGGTAGAGAGAGAGGAAGAGAGAGAGAGTGGGAGAGAGAGAGAGAGAATGAGAGAGAGACAGAGAGAAGAGAGGAGAGAGGTAGAGAGAGAGACACACACACACACAAACACAGATAGAGAGACACACAGAGAGGGAGAAAAGAGAGACACACAACACACACAGAGGGAAGAGAGAGACACAGAGAGAGACAGAGAGAGACACACACAGAGAGAGACACAGAGAGAGAGAGAGAGATAGCGTGCCACGGGCTCGTTGGGAAGACTAGCACCTCACAGTCGAGTCTCATTCACTTCGTGGATGCGACACTGAGGGTATTGTTCAAATTTCATGGCCAACACCGCAGGTGTCTGTATCTGTCGTGACTGGTTGACGCCAGAATATGTCACGAAAGTAAGCGTAGATCAAAGCCTTTCGTGGAATCTCAATCCAAAATAGATCTCTAAAGTCATTTTGATTCTCATTGTCACAAGATTGGGAAAAAAAAAATTGTCTCAGATTATGTTATTCTTCATACCCTGTTCCCATGGTGAGCTCAGTTTCGATGTCCCCCCTTATCCTCCCTCCCCCCCCCCCCCCCGCCCGTGGGGATGCCGGGGGCTCTTTCAGTATAAATAGTATCCCCACCTTCTGGACATTCTGTGCTAGAAATTACCTCTTTTCTGGCACTCTCTTTGTTTCTGCCTTGTTCCTTTGCTTTCTGTCATTTCTTCCTATTATATTTTTCTCCTTGCTGGTCCATTCGCCTGTATGTGTTCAGTAACTTCTTACAGACTTTTTCTTAGGATTGATAATTGGGTACATGTATTAAATGCATTTTTTGGCTCTAGGGAAGTGAGATATGCGGAAGCAATTTTATCTATGTTTTTATTGTCTTGTAGTTATGATTTAATTTGTATTCAGGTAATGTTTTTGTTAAATCCCCTGTGCGATAAATTGTACGGAGTGGTCAAGGCCGGGGGGGCATTTTCTTAATTTTCTTTTCCTTTTTTTTTTTCCTGTTGAAGTATTCTTGTTTTGAAATGGTTATAGCCCTGATATAGCTCTACGCAGTCGGCTGGGCTTTTAAACAAACAAACAAAAATAAAATACCAACAGTTTCAAATGTTGTTGGTATGTTGTGTTTTGTGTTTGTTTGTTTGTTTCTTTCTTCTTCTTGTTCTTCGTTTTCTTTGTTGTTTTTCTGGTTTTTTTGTTTTGTTGTTTGTTGTTTGTTTTTTGGGGGTTGGGGGGGCGAGATGGGAAAGTGTTAGAGAGCTAAAAAAAAAATTAAGTGGCGTGTTGGTTGTGACACAAGAGTGATGCAGAAGATAGGGGAGGAAAGGGGAGGGGGCAGTGCCAAAAAGAAGGAAACCGAATGATTGTGTCCCCTGTGTGTTCAGGAACGGTGCCAGTCGCAGTGGCCTACTGTGTGCCGTGCTGCACATTCTGGAAAGGCTGAGGAAGGACAAGGAGGTGGACGTCTTCCAGGCCGTGAAGCAGATGAGGCTCAACCGGACTCAGTTCATCGACAACATGGTAAAAGAACAATAAAGAAAAAAAAGCAAATGGACAAACGTTATTATTTCTTAAACTCCTCGTTTTAAAGTGGGAAGACTCTTTCATACCCACTAGAGAAGAAGTGTGTGTGTTGTGTTGTGTGTGTGTGTGTGTGTGTGTGTGGTGTAGTGTGGTGGTGGTGTGTCGTGTACGTGTGCGTGTTGTGGTGTGTGAGTGGTGTGTTGATGTGTGTGTGGTGTGTGTGTGTGTGTGGTGTGTGTGGTGTGTGTTTTGTGTGTGTGTGGTGTGTGTGTTGTGTGTTGTGTGTGTGTGTGTGTGTGTGTGTGTGTGTGTGTATGTGTGTGTGTGTGTGTGTGTGCGTGTGTGTGTGTGTGTGTGTGTGTATGCTGTGTGATGTGTGTTGTGTGTGTGTGTGTGTGTGTGTGTGTGTGTGTGTGTGTGTGTGTGTGTGTGTGTGTGTGTGTGTGTGTGTGTGTGTGTGTGTTTATCAGTCTGTCTCTACTTGTCTTAGGGAGAAGAGTGGCAGAATGGTTCAGACGTTCGCCTGCCAAATAACTAAACCGAAGTTCCAGGGTTCGCTCCCCGTAGAGGCCTCGACTTTTCTCTCAGTTTGACCGGAGAAGTCAACTGAACGTCTAATAAAACTTAACCCTTTGACTCCCTAAACCTATCCACCAGCTTCTTGCAGGAGGTTAAAAGGTTAAGTTTTGCAGTTGGTGGATTGGGGTGCGGGAGTCAAAGGGTTAATACGAAGTAGATTCTGCGTACAGGTGTCATTTATTGCTGGGAAAAAAACTGACAGGTTTCAGAATCCATGGTCTATTTTCATCATCATCATCATCAGGTGCTTGCCACATGGGTTGGCGATCATGCTTCCATCTGTTTCTATCTCTTGTTGCCTCAAGCACCCCTTCCTTTTTCTTCTTTTGATCCTAAACGCTTTATAGTTTTAAATGCTTGTCCCAATCATTGGTCTTACGTGATCTATAGTACCCGGCAGTGGGGTCCTGGGATGGAGAAATGAGTACCTTCCTGTTCTGGAACTGCAGGAGCTATCCAGATTTTTTTTTTTTTTTTTTTTTTTGGTAGTAGTTAGGAGGAGAAGAAGGAGGAGGAGGAGGAGGAAGGGGAGGAGGAGAAGGACAAGAAGAAGGAGGAGGAGGAGAAGAGTTCAGTTCACTCATAAGGAAGATTAAGAAAAGACAGGCAACATTTATAGGCCTAATTTTATGAGGAAGGGGATTTGGAGCACCTGGTCACAACGGGAAAGCTGGAGGGAAAGAGAGCACCAGGTAGACCCAGGGAGAGAATGCTGGACGGACTTGCAGAGTGGCTGGGGATGAGGGGGTGGGGGAGATGCTGGGGGCAACGAGAGATAGAGATGGTTGGAAGTCCATGGTCGCCAACGCCATGCGGCAGGGCACCTGATGATGATGAGTAGTTAGGGATTCATCTTTCCTGTCATACTCTTTTTCCGTCACAGAAGACCCTGACTTTTTTCTGCCTTCCAGGTCATTCACCTCTGTTTCTTCCAAATTCTCTCTTCAGCTCCCCAGAGAATATACTGTTTTTAAATTAAAGGTGGGATAAAGAACGGTCGTGCACGCACAAAAATTCACTCCCTCTGCAAAGTAGGTAGTTTGTATGAATCTATATGCTTAATTGGGGAGTGCTTGCAGGATTTCTAGCCTGTGTGAGAAGATAAAAAAAAAGAAGGAGGAAGAAGAGGAGGAGGAGGAGATGAAGAAGAAGGAGGAGGAGGAAGGGAAGAAGAATAACAACAACACGAAGAAGGAGGAGAGGAAGAAGAGAGGAGGAGGAGGAGGAAGGGGAAGAAGAACAACAAAGAGAGGATGGAGGAGGAGGAAGGGGAAGAAGAACAACAAGAAGGAGGAGGAGATGAAGAAGGAGGAGGAGGAGGGGAAGAAGAACAACAAGGAGAGAGAAGAAGAGAGGAGGAAGGAAGGAGGAGGAGATGAGGAGGAGGAGGAGGGGAAGAAAACAAGAAGAGAGAGATGGAAAAAAGAAGAAGAAGGAGAGGAGGAGAAGGAGGAGGAGGAAGAAAACAAAGGAAAGAAGGAG
>CM060315.1:60906365-60908865 GCA_030674185.1 Monoplex corrugatus | reverse complement strand
ATAACGTTTACAGAAGACATGGACGATGATCAGCCCTTTGGCGTCTAGTGTTTAGAGTGCTTTACAAGTTTTTTTGTGTCCTGTTGTAACAAATTGTCATGTGCGTTGTAGAATACTGCCGTGTGCATTATACAGATAGATACTTAATACTAAATATTGCTGGCGTTTGCTGATATGCTGACATTCTTGACCGGGCATAGTCGTTAGTAGTATACGTCAACGTTTTCGTTACTGGACTACACACAGTTGGCATGGTAGTAGATGTAGTTCTTACTGTGTATTCAACGTCAATGCTCTGGACATAACGCTCTGTGCTTTGTGTAAGTAAAGAGACAATTAACGATCTGGCTGAAATCTGTCTTTGTTTGTTCGTTTGTTTGTTTGTTTGTTTGTTTGTTTGTTTGTTTGTTTGTTTGTTTGTTTGTTTGAGGCAGACACAAGAAGATCATTCATAAGGAAGATTGGGAAAAGCTAAAGACAGGCAACATTTTTAGGCCATTTTATGAGGAAAGGGGAATTGGAGCACCTGGTCTCAACAGGAAAGCTGGAGGGAAAGAGAGCACCAGGTAGACCCAGGGGAAAAAAATATTGGACGGACTTGCAAAGTGGCTGAAGGCAGAGAGGGTGGAGGATGTGCTTGCAGCAACAAGGGATAGATACATGTGGAGGGCCATGATCGCCGACGCCATATGGCAAGGCACTTGAGGATGATGTTTGTTTGTTTGTTTTGTTTGTTTGTTTGTTTGTTTGTTTGTTTGTTTGTTTGTTTAGGATCATGGCACTCAGGGAGGTTACCTTTGTGCTCACCTTCATTTGTTTTTTTGTCTTTTTTTTTTTTTTTTTTTTTTTTTTGGTGGGGGGGGGGTCCCATTTTCCACGCCACCTTAATGGCCTGAGAAGCTGGAACAGTTTTTATATAATGCGATGAAGATGATGTTGATGAGGATGATAATCATGATGCTATGGAGTTCCATCTAGGATTGAGTCAGCGTGACAGGGCTGCATTCTTCGCTTACTATCATAATATAAACTGGCGTCAACCAGGCCCGAGAGATACAGACACCTGGGGCCCTGGTCAGAAGATTTGAACAACAACACCCACTCAGTGACGCACCCGTGAAGTGGAGTGGATGAGACTCGACTTGTATGGTCCCACAGTCTTTCCAATGAGCCCATTAGCACGTCCAAGTCTGGGTAGGCGACGGTTAGAGCCTAAAAATCCCACAATGATTTATAAAAGGGACTGATGTGGGGATTCGAACCCACAAACTTTCCAATCGGTAGTCCCTTGCGCTAACCACTATACCACTACGACTGGTTTTCTTCTTTCTTTCTTTCTTTCTTTTTCAACGTTGTATCTTACAACTTTCTATATATAACATTTGTGACCTCCCACCACGAAATCAGTCTTAACTAGCATTTTGGGCATTTTGAGATATACATTTCACTGGAAAGTGTACATTCTGCTGATTATTTTGGTACTTGAATAAAGCTTGTACTAAAAAAAAAATGCAGAAGTTATGTATGTATAAAGTAATTAAGTTGTATGAGGGCTATTTCGAGAAAACGGCTTCTAAAGTTTTTGTGTGATCTCCTACACATTTTCCTTAAAATTAATGTTCTTTATTTGGTGGCTTTGACCCAGTTTGTTTCTAATTTTCGCTGTAATTATCTGAAAGGTGTACCAAAGAGCTTTCTGTCAGTATATTACATGTGCGGGTACTGCGCAGGTTACGGTTTATAATAAGAGACAAAAATAGGTACTTTTGGTAGGAAATTGCGATCTTTCTGCTGCGATCAGTGCATTAAATACCATTTCAAATTTATTAATAATACTTTTTTCAAGAAAAAAAATTTCTGTGGGGGATAGATTATAGTCTACAGAAAATCAATTTTGAGAAAAAGTCAAAACACCCCAGATAGACCCCTCAGTCACCTTTTCAGCCCCTAGTGCTGTTCGATTGATTGCGAGTTAAGACTGAACTGGTGGTGGGAGGTCACATTGATGAGACCTAACCTGCTGCTTCCCAGTCTTTTGCTCTGTTTAGAGTGTAGTGGTGGTGTTTACTTCTGCGTATTCGTAACGCTGATTGTATATTGTATGTGAAATAATAAGGGACTGGGACAATTCATTTGTGTCCACAGTGACATTTTTGCTCTTGCATATTTTCTTGACAGATTGGCTATAATTCAGGAGTAAAAAACAATGGAGACTGGTATGAAAGTCTTCCTTTCTTTCTTTCTTATGCATTGTAAAGGTGAAGTTGTTTTAAACTGTTCGGAGTAAGGTTGTATGTGTGTGTGTGTGTGGGATAAGGGGGCGAGGGGTGGAGGGGGGATAAAGGGTGCTTGTGTTTGTACATGTGGTTTGAGGTTGCGTGTTCGTATGTGTGTGTGTGTGTGTGTATGAGTGTGTGTGTGTGTGTGTGTGTGTGTGTGTGTGTGTGTGTGTGTGTTGTTGTGTGTATGGTGTGTGTGTGTGTGTGTGTGTGTGTGTGTG
>CM060315.1:60896365-60898865 GCA_030674185.1 Monoplex corrugatus | reverse complement strand
AGGTGTTTAGCATCTCTAGAGTGAGCTTCAATAGGGAGGCTGATCTAGCTATCTGTACGGCCGTTGTTTATCTTACTACTGGGTATCATGGCCGTTTATGACTGGTTTATGTAGAAAAAAGCATACTGGGCCTATTTGGGCTCATTACCTAGCAGCTGTTGTGTACGGTATTGCTCTCTTACAAGAGTTTCATGATGCTAGAAAGATCATCGGGACCCTTACTATATGATTCACCACTCTCTGTATGAGCTTTAAACTGTGCTGCTACCAGATAAAGATTAAAGCAGATTAATTTATTAATAGCCCCATAATAAAAGGTAATATACAGGGGGGTGCAAAAGTAGGTATACAGTAAGTATCACATCATTATTATAATGCTTAATTCCGATCTCGATTAGAGGAGTGTGTGAATACCGACGGCAAGCAGTTTGAGTATCTGAGGGATTAAGGCTGTGCTTGTTATTACATGTATATGCAATATTCATTTGTTTGTATAATAAATGCAATGAGTATTGTACGTGTTTTCTTTTTTCATAACTGTATACCTACTTTTGCACCCCCCCTGTATATAATGACAATAATTTTGATCTTAATGACTTTGAACTGTTAGACAATGATGATTTGGACCCAGGATGAACTATTTAACATCGTGCTGTTTAGTGCTGGGTTGGACCACGGTCACGAGTCTGCTGATGTTTACTGTATAAGAAGCTGTCTGGGGGTGTAACAGGTATTCCTTACGATTATACCCTCCATCTAGCATTCAAAGTACTGATCTTCATGTAGACTGTGTTTCACGTTAATGGGGGAGTAACAACACAGACTTCTTATGCTCAAAGCTTCCAGAACATCAGACAAAAGGTTAATTGTCTGACCAAAACGTGGATGACGCACGCTAAGATAGAGCTAGAGAACATCACTGATCTGATGTTCCCGGGTTACTACTAGGAGGGGAATTACTGTTTAAGTTAGAGTCTACTACTTCTCATACAACCCCCACAACAACATCTAATGGTTCTCATCATCATCATCAGGTGCCCTGCCGCATGGCGTTGGTGACCATGGACTTCCAACCATCTCTATCTCTCGTTGCCCCCAGCATCTCCCCCACCCTCCTCATCCCCAGCCACTCTGCAAGTCCGTCCAGCATTTTCTCCCTGGGTCTACCTGGTGATCTCTTTCCCTCCAGCTTTCCTGCTGTGACCAGGTGCTCCAAATCCCCCTTCTTCATAAAATGGTCTACAAATGTTGCTTGTCTTTTCCTAATCTTCCTTATGAGTGATCTACTTGTGTCTGTCTCCATGAAGACTGTCTCGTTTGTTTTCTTTGCTGTCCATCGAACTCTCAACATTCTTCTGAGAAACCACATCTCGGCTGCCTCGATCTTAATGGGGATGTTACCCCCTACATATTCGTTGTAGGGGTTGATGATGTTGTTGAGGAGGTTGTTGTAGGGGTAGTTGTTGTTGTAGTAGCAGTGGTTGTTGTTGTGGGGATATAACAGTTACCAGGGCTGTTCGGGTCATGAGTTTGTCCAGGAGGGCAACAATAGTGTTGTTCTGGATGTTGTGTACATCGAACACGATCCCAAGGGTTCTATTGTGATTCCAACTGACAACAAGTGGGTATGTTTTGAGGGCACTCTTCTCTACTCCAATAGACAGTAGTAGCTTGCGTATTGACCCTAGCATAAGGAGTACCAAGGAGTACCAAGTTCCAACTTATACCAGCTGATTTCCTATAAATAGGCCTATACAAAATTAATCATGGCATATATTGTGATTTTAGATAGCTTACAAATCACACATCTCGAACAAATTAACAGTTACATATATTGCAAAACATGTAAATCCGAACAAAGAAGAATCTCAAGTTGATTTCTATGAAAGAAAATGATATGATACTGGACTGAATCACATGTGGAATAAAGTAGGCTACTGGTTTCTGAAAGCAAGAAAATAGAAATCTGTCGAGGTTAAGTTTTTCGATGAAATAGTATCTGGAAAATATAGTTCATCTTTTAGCACACAAAAACTATATTATCTACCCTCGGTGTGTGTGGTACTTTATGTAGAAAATTTAAGTCTCAACAAACACGCTGTTTTGCAGCTTAAAATCATCATTAGCGTGATCAATATGAAGGGAAATAATCAATAATTACCGCAAGGTGCAATTTTCTGTTGTTACTTCCCTTTGACCGTACAGTTGTGATCAAACACGAGCGCGCGGGGAAGGTGGGAATGGAACTTATAATGGTCGCGTGCAAATCATAGTTCTAGTTTTAGAGTCAAGTTTGTCAAAACGGCCTTTTGGCGCTCGGAAAGTTCCATAAGCACTACTGCTGCAGATGCCATGTGATCGAAAAGATTTCAAACTAGTTATACATAATTATGCAGAAGTTGGATATCGGTATAAAAAAAAAAAAATTTAATAATTTTTTTTTTAAATGCCTGAAGTAGAGAAAATTTGTTGAACAATAGCAACATCAGTAAGCTCTGCT
>CM060315.1:60851365-60861365 GCA_030674185.1 Monoplex corrugatus | reverse complement strand
GTATCCAAACGGAGATGTGGTTTCTGAGAGGAATATTGAGAGTTCCATGGACAGCAAAGACAACAAACGAGACAGTCTTGATGGAGGCAGACACATGTAGATCATTCATAAGGAAGATTAGGAAAAGACAGGCAACGTTTATAGGTCATTTTATGAGGAAAGGGGAATTGGAGCACCTGGTCACAACGGGAAAGCTGGAGGGAAAGAGAGCACCGGGTAGACCCAGGGAGAAGATACTAGACGGACATGCAGAGTGGCTGAAGACAGGGAGAGGGTGGAAGAGATGCTTGGGGCAACAAGTGATAGAGACAGATGGAAGTCCATAATCGCCACGCCATGTGGTAAGGCACCTGATGATGATGATGATGATCCAAACCTTGACCATATCAGACTGTAGGTAAAAGTCAGCAGGTGCACTACTTCCTGGTAATAGAGATAGGATGCCATGCAGCGCCAGTCAGTTAAATGTTGCTTCAATTTCTGTAATTACCTTTTCCTTTCAACTTCATTTTCTCTGTTTAAGTCGTTAAACAAGCCATTTTTACAGGCATGTAGATCTATGCATGCATGTGTAACTAGTACCACACATGTATAGCTAGAAAAATAACGAAATGTCAACTACGTTCAACGAAAGACGTGCAGGTTTTGATAGTTTGAATGCATGTTTGGTGTACAGTCAACCGTAGCATTCAGAAAAGGGGTTAAATATGCATAATCCTTTCCTTTGAATTGTGCATAATTTCTGCCTTCAGCTGGAATTCTTGGAGTTTCAGTCGAACTCTTAACCCTTTGCCTCCCGCACCCTGTCTACCAGCATCCTGCATGGTCAACCATGCTAGCAAAGCAAAAACTTAACCCTTTGATTCCCTCACCGTATCCACCAGATTCCTACAGGAAGCTGGTGGATAGGATGAGGGAGTCGAAGGGTTAAGTTTTTGCAGCTGGCGGATAGGATGCGGGAGTCTAAGGGTTAATCTTTCAGCCTGGTGTTTTGAACTGACCAATGCAAGGTCAGGCTGAGTGATCGCATTTGGTCAGAGGTCATAGAGAGTGGGCACAACTCGCCATTGTTCGAGGGTAGGCTGAAAAGGTAACCCAATAGCCATAAGGTCATAGAGGAGTGAAGTGGTAGATACATCGACTTCTTTGTGAGCTATCATTGTGAGGCCACTACCTGTTTCCTCTCCGTCGCTCCTTTACCTTCACCGACCCTAACATATGAGTTTATGGGTAGATTTATATGCTGTTTGTCTTTCTTACTTACCCGTTCACTTTTCTTCCTGCTGTTCTGTTGGGTTTTTATTAATCTCTTGTTATCCAAAGTTTTACTAATTTTATCGATTGTTAAACTTTTGAAAGTTTCTTTTCCAGTTAAGCATTCAGGCTTCGAGATGCTCTGAATTTGTATTATATATTTTGAGTAGAATTTCAGCACTTATATCAAAATCTCTCTCTCTCTCTCTCTCTCTCTCTCTCTCTCTCTCTCTCTCTCTCTCTCTCTCTCTCTCTCTCTCTCTCTCTCTCTTTCTCAGTTCTTTCTCTTATTCTACTGAGCAGGCCTGCAAACTGCCGGAATTTTAGTATTTCGTTCCAGGAGCTGTCGCATACAGACATGACTCACACGTGTGTCAATCATGATTCAAACTTTCCCACATCTTCCTCGTCCCATTCTAAGCCTGGCACGAATGGGGGGGGGGGGGGCAAGAGAAGGGAGGGGGGGGATGGATGATGTTCTGGTATTTTGGGTGCCGAGTCATACCACGCGACGGTCGTAAATTAGCATGTTGATTTGCCTATCGGTGACTCAGACACCTGAACGGTCAGTGGGCGGAGCCGCTTGACTCGGTGACGGATCTGGGAAGATGTCACTACGACATGTTCACTTTGCCTCATGGGAGTTTGCTGATGAAGTGTGGGGGAGGGTGGGGGTAGATCTTCGTGCTCGGACAATTCCATACGCGCCCCACCCGCACATGCCTGTAATTATCTGGCAGACACCGCTGGGCCTGCGCAGAAACGTATGCACTAGCAAGCAGTGAAATGGGGAGGGGTAGCAGAGGGTAAGGGGTTGGGTGGCGGTGGTGGTTTGGTAAGAATGGGTTTTATGAAACAAAACAAAAAAAATCTACCATCATCGGAATGATTAGAGAGTTAGAAAGAATTGATTGCGAACGGGCCAGTTTTTATGTTGCAGACTGGGATTGAACTCGAGAAATCAAATCTTGAGTCCACTGCTCTGTCAACGGAACCAACCAACCTTCAGCATCAATGTTTTTAACGACAATAATCAATAATTTCAAATCAGCATCCTTCCCCTCACACACACACACACACACACACACACACACACACACACACACACACACACACACACACCACACACGCACACACATCTCCCTCTGTCTTTCTGTCTGTTTGTCTGTATCTGTGTCTGTCTGTCTTGCTCTGTCTCTGTCTGTCTGTCTGTCTCTCTCTCTCTCTCTCTCTCTCTCTCTCTCTCTCTCTCGTCTGTCTCTTTGTATCAGTCATTCAGTCTGTCTTTCTGACTCTATCCCTGTCTCTCTCTGTCTGTCTCTCTGTCTCTCTCTCTCTCTCTCTCTCTCTCTCTCTGTCAGTCTCTCTCTCTCTCTGTGTGTCTCTCGCTCTCGCTCTCCCTTCCCTCCCTCCCCCCTCTCGCTCTTATGTCTTTCACTCTTTCTCTGTCTCTGTCAGTCAGTCGGTCTGTCTGACTGTCTGTCTGTCTGTCTGTCTGTCTGTCTCTGTCGTCTTTCTCTCTCTCTCTTCTCTTCTCTCTCTCTCTCTCTCTCTCCTTCTCTCTCTCTCTCTCTTTCTTCTCTTCTGCTCTTTCTTTTTCTGTCTGTCTCTCTCTCTCTCTCTCTCTCTCTCTCTCTCTTCTCTCTCTCTCTCTCTCTCTCTTCCTCTCTTCCTCTCTTCTCTCTCTCTCTCTCTCTCCTCTCTCTCTCTCTCCACACAGTGTCCACAATTTCAAGCAAGTATCTTCGGGTTTATTTGTTGGCATTTTTAGTTATTATACGTAGACCGATGTAAGTACTGTTAACTCAAGACAAGTGCAAAGTCGTGTAATAGTATGTTCAGTCTCAGTTAATTAATTAACCCTTTGACTCCAGCACCACTATCCACCAACTTTAAAAACTTAACCCTTTGAATTCCTTCACCCTATCCACCAGCTTCCTGCAGAAGCTGGTGGATAGGTAAAGGAAGTCAAAGGGTTAAGTTTTTGCTTTGCTACCATGGTTGACAATGCAGGTTGCTGGTAGACAGGATGCAGGAGTCAAAGGGTTAAGTAACTTGCAGACGGTTACTCTGTGTGCAACCAAACGTTAGTACAGGTGTAGTTAGTATCTGTATTGACGACCAGGTTTCGTCGTCACAATAGAAACTATAGCTTCAATGGTAGACTCTGGTTCGGGTTGACCATGCCAGTACCGCTGAGGTTAAAATGTGGGTCGTATTGTGCGTGTGTTTGTTCATTCGTTCTTTCTTTCTGTTAATGTCTGTTCACGTATGTTTTTAGACAAATGTGTGTGAGAGAGAGAGAGAGAGAGAGAGAGAGAGTGTGTGTGTGTGTGTGTGTGTGTGTGTGTGTGTGTGTTGTGTTCGTTCATTCGTTCTTTCTTTTATTGTGTGTTCATATATGTTTTTATATATGTTTTTAGACAAGTGTGTGTGTGTGTGTGTGTGTGTGTGTGTGTGTGTGTGTGTGTGTGTGTGTGTGTGTGTGTGTGTGTATTGATAATCGGTAACGTGCATGCATGCCTGTTCTTTTTTGATGTTCTTGTTTCGGTGATATAGTGGGTGCATGTCTGCGTATGGGTGGTTGCATGAATTTGTGTGGTGTGAGTGTGTGTGCAAACGTATACACACCATAAACAGCATAAGTTTGTTTGCATGCGCACGTATGTATAGAAGTACATATGCACTCACACCTGGTGTGTGTGTGTGTAGTGTGTGTGTGTTGTGTGTGTGTGTGTGTGTGTGTGTGTGTGTGTGTGTGTGTGAAATGAAAGCTTACTGGCTTCAGTCCAAGTGTATTGGTGGTCTGAGCAGCGCATTTTAGGGGATCACTGGTCGATATAAAATCTATCTCTGTGTCTGTGTCTCTGTCTGTCTGTCTGTCTTGTATGTATGTATGTCTGTCTGTCTGTCTCTCTCTCTCTTTCTCTCTCACTCTATCTCTCTCTCTCACACACACACCCTCTCACTGTCTCTTCTCTCTCTTCTCTCTCTCTCTCTCTCTCTCTCTCTCTCTCTCTCTCTCTCTCTCTCTCTCTCTCTCTCAGTAAATAAAATTTCTCACATGCTCAAGAATACACATACTCAGTAATGCAATGCATGGTTATAACACGAGTACGCACACAGGCCACCATCAATAACAACAATAAACAGCAACAGCAACAACACATACTCACGCAGTACTGGCAATGCGAGTACTACGATACTAAGAAAGCGATATGTTATATATTATATAATTATATATCATATATATATATATGTATGTGTGTGTGCGTGCGTGTGTGTGTCTGTGTGTATTTCCCTCTAACATTGCATTCTGAGAAAAGATAAGAGAGAGAGAGAGAGAGAGAAACACGCAAGAAACGCCCACGCAGCGAAAGAAATTAGCATCAGACAAATTTTCAGCGAGGGCGGACTGATGGAATGGAGAAAGGTCACGCAGACAACCTCCCCCATCCCGCGTTCAATAACGGGAAGTTTGTCCCAGCCTCTGACTTACAGGCAGTGCCCTCAGAAGGCAAATGCCAATACACGCAGCATACGTGTGTATCAGTGTGACAGACCCTCATGGAGCCATTCATGAAAGACTTGTGGTGCCTTCGCAACTGCTTGCTGTTTGTGTTAGTGTCGGTATTTGACTCCCAGCGAGTGGCACGTGCTATTGAGTCGTCTGGGAAAATCCCTGGGTGCTGAACAGCCCACAAGGACTTTCCGCTGGTGGGGTGACACATCAGATGAGAGTTGGCGAGAATTAGGAACAAACGATGCGCTGTTACAGTTTTGGATATCGAGTTTTACTTTCGCCGTCTTTAAAGGATGGTTAAAAAAAACAAACCTGAATTGCCTTGTAATGACATTCGGAAGCACATTAACCCTTTGACTCCTGCACCCTATCCACCAACTGCAAAAACTGAACCTTTGACTCCCTCACCCTATTCACCAGCTTCCTGCAGGTGGATAGGGTGAGGGAGTCAAAGGGTCTTATTCACCAACTTCTGCAGGAAGCTGGGGATAGGGTGAGAGAGTCAAAGGGTTCAGTTTTTGCTTTGCTAGCATGGTTGACAATGCAGGATGTTGATGGACAGGGTACGGGAGTCAAAAGGTTCATTTCCTAAAGTTTTTGTCAGCTAAAAATAGACGTCATCCTGTCGAGGGTTTCGACGTATCTACTGTTTGGTTGATTGACTGCAAGTTATCGGTTCCAGAAACGACCACTGCATGATACGTTATGTTGGCTGAGTTGTGTAATCGATCAAACTTATGTGAATATTGATACACGGAAAGTGATGAATTTTGAACCGCGGTCAGTTACTGTTAATGGAAATGATTCTACAGATAAATCGTCACATCCTTGTCTTCACTCTGTTCTTGTCTCTTATTCTGTTTGACGTTGAAAAGGAACACGAAATACTGGGAAAGCAAGTGCATGAATACTGGGAAAGCCAGTGCATGAATACTGGGAAACCGAGTGCATGAATACTGGGAAAGCCAGTGCACAATACTGGGAAAGCCAGTGCATGAATACTGGGAAAACCAGTGTACGAATACTGGGAAAGCAGTGCACGAATACTGGGAAAGCCAGTGCATGAACACTGGGAAAACCAGTGCATGAATATGAAGTGCATGTAACATTGGAATATCAATCGATAGGCAAAGTGAATTAATTAACTGCATGACTTACGAATCTGGTCATGCACACACGCACCCGCAAATTTACACGCACACACGCACATACACAAACGCACGGGCGTGCGTGCACACACACACACACACACACACACACAACACACACACACACACACACACACACACACACACACACAGGTGCGCGCGCCAATATAAATATCAGCGAGAGAGAGAGAGAGAGAGGAGGCGGTAGGAAATCGTTGTTTTTCCGTGCGTACTGACTGGTAGTGGATTATCTCATCTTGTCATGCATGTGCATTAAGTGTACAACGTCTTGTGACATCGCTCCTAAGTAAGTCAGTGTGAATGGGCGTTAAGTTTGATGATCCTTAAACGCAGATATATGTAAATCTTGTCTAAAGGCGCAGAAAACCACACATATCTGAAACCAGAAAAGCACGAAAATAGAACCAGAACGCGTATTTGATACGAGACAAGACAGGCGCAAATTTCCCTGCTCCTTTGTACAGTGGAAGACAAGGACTAAAAATCTGTGTTGTTGTTATTGTTGTTACGTTGTTGTTGTCTTGTTCTTCTCTTCTTCGTCTTCTCTTCTTTTTTTCTTCTTCTTCTTCTCTTCCTTCTTCTCTTTTCTCTTTCTTCTTCTCTTCTTCTTCTTCGTCTTCTTCTTCTTCTTCTTCTTCTTCTTCTTCTTCTTTCTTTCTTTTTTTTCTTTTCTTTTTTGTTGACGTTGCTGTGTAATCATACGAAGGGCACGATAGCCCAGTGGTTATGACACTGGTATCTCAACTAGGAGGTCTTGAGTTCAAGCCTTCTTAAATACTCGTCTGGTTGGAAAAGGGTGGAGATTTTTTCTCTCTTTCAGGTCAACATAAATACAGACCAGCTAGTATCTGAATCCCCTTGTGTGTGCATATATATACACACAGATAACAACAAATAAGCAATTTTAAGATCGTATAAGCTGTAGATCTATTAGTGTTCGGTAGCTTATGAAAACACGAAACCGCCCGCTTATGGAAACACGAAAACGCCCGCTTATGGAAACACGAAAACGCCCGGCATACACGCACCCGAAATCGGAGTATGGCTACCTTAACGAAGAGGTTAAAATATGTAAAAGCTGACTCGTATAGTATTCGAGACTCGAGACGTGGGAACCGCAGTCCATAACCAAAAAGGAGTGTTTTACTGTCTGTCGTAGACTCTTGTGTTTTATGCTTTAAAAATTGTAGGTTAGGGTTAGGGTTCAGTCTACTCCTCATCTCCATACAGCCTCTTGACCTAGTATGACCTCGTGTGACCTGACATCACTACCTTTTTAATTGTGTGTGTGTGTGTGTGTGTGTGTGTGTGTGTGTGTGGTGTGTGTGTGCTGTGTGTGTGTGTGTGGTTGGTTGGTTGGTTGATTTGGTTTTTTGGTGGTGGTGGCTGTTGTTTGTTGTTGTTGTTTCTGTTCTTTTTCCCACTTATCCTTTACTTTTTGTTCGCTGTCATCTAAGTTTAATTTATTATATTTTTTATTGTATTATTATTGGTTGATTGATTCATTGATTCATTCATCCGATTGATTGATTCATTCATTCATTCCATCCATTCACATTCATTCATTCATTCATTCATTCATTCATTCAATCTTTCGTTCATTGATTCATTTATTCATTCATATATTATGTGAGGAGTGGGGGAGTATTCTTTTGT
Organism: Monoplex corrugatus; assembly: GCA_030674185.1. Lineage (NCBI taxonomy): Eukaryota > Metazoa > Mollusca > Gastropoda > Littorinimorpha > Ranellidae > Monoplex > Monoplex corrugatus. Next base: position 60,853,763 of record CM060315.1, on the reverse strand, counting down.
CTTTTCCGTGTCTCGCCACTGTACACATTTGTTCATGACCAATCCATCATACATTCCATTGAAATCAGTGCGTTTGTGTGTATGTTCAGACAGGAGAGCAGTGTGATCGGCGTGGCGCTGAGGGAAGTGGTATGGCAGGCCCAGGAACAAGGCAGACTCAGGTGTGGAGTGCTGGAATGCGCTCAGCTCTTGGAGATGTGAGTACACACTCATCATACCAAAGAGAATAATAGTACCTTACTCTCTTTGCTCATACACCGACGCATGTCCCAGCACGCGCAGCATTCCCCCCCCCCCCCCCCCCGTGGGGATGACGGGGGGCTCTTTCAGTATAAATAGTATCCCCACCTACTGGAAGTTCTGTGCTAGAAATTTCCTCTTTTCAGTCATTCTCTTTTTTCTGCCTTGTTACTTTGCTTTCTGTTATTTTCTGCCTTACTGGTCCATTCACCTGTATGTGTTCGATAAAGTCCTTATATGCTTTTTCTTAGGATTGATAATTGGGTACATGTATTAAGCGCATTTTTGGCTCTAGGGAGGTGAGATATGCGGAAGCAGTTTCAGGTAATTTATGCCTGTTTTTATATATGTTTTGTTGTCTTAATGTATGCTTATATTTGTATTCAGGTGTGTTTTTTAAATCTCCCCTGTACGATAAATTGGATCAGAGTGGTCAACGCCAGGCGTATGTCCTTAGATTATGTGCGCGAATGCATTGATATTTGTACTTATTTTTCTTCTTTTTTTTTTTTCTTTTCCCTGTTGAAGGTTTTGTAAGTTTTGAAGCGATTATAGCCCTGATATGGCTCTGCGCAGTCGGCTGGGCTTTAAACAACAATAACGCGCAGCATAATACCGAAGAGAGTATAGTATGTTGTGGAGCATCCAGGAGTCATGACCGGGATGTGGACCTCCCCCTTAGAGTGTCAGGAGTTAAGGGCGAAATTCTTGCTTGATTGGGGTATACACACTCATACACCGATGCATGTGCTCAGTATGCACAGCATAATGCCAAGGAGAATATAGTATGCAGTGGGAGCATCCAGGAGTCATGACCTGGATATGACCCGGTCCCGTTAGAGTGTCAGGAATTAATTGCCGAAACACTCGTTGATGGGGTTGTACACATTCATACGAAAGAGAATAATAGTAGCTTACTCTCTTTATTCAAACACCGATCCATGTGCCCAGCACGCGCAGCATAATACCAAAGAGATTATAGTAGGCTATGCTGTGGGGCATCCAGAAGTCATGACCTGGATGTGGCCCGCCCCCACCCCTCCCCCTCTCCCTTAAGTGTCAGGAGTTAAGGCCGAAATTCTTGCTTGACGGGGGTTTCTCCCTTGAAGACCTCTCCCTTAGAGTGTCAGGAGTTAGGCTAAGGGCCGAAACGCTTGCTTGGTGGGGTTGTACACACCATACCAAAGACAATAGTACCTTACTGTCTTTGCTCATACACCGACGCATGTGCCCAGCACGCGCAGCATAATACCAAAGAGAGTGCAGTATGCTGTGGGGCAACCAGGAGACATGACCTGGATGCGGCTTGCCTTCTTACAGTGTCAGGAGTTAAGGGCCGAAACACTTGCTTGACGGGGGTTTCTCCTCTGAGGACCTTCTGATTATCCGGCTTTCCCCAGAGTTCCTTGCTACCGTCCTTGATAATACGCTGATAGGTCACAACAACTGCGACTATGTGGAGCGGCATACACCAACGGAAAATAGGTTCTGATTGGCTGCGTCATTTCTGACCGCCATCGTGATTTGTTCGTCTGCTGATTATCACTTTAACCCTTTAACTCCCAACTACCCACTCGTAGTCCATCACAAGCGTAACCCGTGACTTCCTCACACCCTGCAGGAAGCTGGAAGATAGGTTGAGGGAGTCGAGGGGTTAACTTTTTTGCAGTTGGTGGATAGGGCGCGGGAGTCAAAGGGTTAAAGTGCCATGTGCAGGACAGCTGTACTAAGCCTGTTTCGTAGCGAACTGAAGAAAGCATATCAGTGCATTTTAAGATTTTCTTCAGAAATCTTTTACCTGAGCCTTTGATGCCCATGTCTTGCTTTGAGGAAAGAAGGGGGTGATGACGTCTTTCAAACAGCCAATCAGAGCCCGGTATAGGTAGCTCCAGATAGTCGCGTATGAACACGACACTCGCACGAACGCTTGGAAACTGAAATGCGAACAGACGCATTGACTTTCACTCGTAAGCAATTTGTGTACACAGAAAACGGATAGCCTGCACGCTCAATATTAGGGTCAGTCGCTTTACAAAGCGCGTCAGTACGTGCGCGAATACGCACGCATCCACACGAAGACACGCGCACGAAAGCACAGTCACACATATACATACACAAACACGCGTGCGCACATGTATATGAATACACGCACACACAC
>CM060315.1:60831365-60843865 GCA_030674185.1 Monoplex corrugatus | reverse complement strand
TGTCATGTACACATGGGAATGAATTGTCACCTTCATGTACGTATGGGAATGAATTACAACCTATCTGCGTCATTATCATGTACCTGTGTCTGCCCAGAAAAGACTTAATATTTCATGTTTTTAGGGGGATGGAGGTGGCAGATATCAGGATTGGGTACTGTGTTGATGTGTTTGAGCAGACGTGCAATTTTCTTTCAAGTATTAATTTGATAAAGTTGTGTTGTGTTGGGTTGGTTGTGTTGGATGGGCGATAGATCTACCTCTGTGTGTGTGTGCGCGCACGCGCGTACGCGCTTGTATATATATATATATATATATGTGTGTGTGTGTGTGTGTGTGTGTGTGTGTGTGTGTTGTGTGTAATGAAGTTCAGGTCTTCATCAACAAATTTTGTAGGCTACATGCTAATTGGTTTGACAACCAGTACCTTGGTTCGTTAGAGTTGTGCATAGCTTGGTTACGTTACAGTTAATGACAGTCAATGCACATGTACGTCAGAACAATTGCAGTGCATACGTGTGACTGTGTATGAATGAGTGCTTGCGTACGTTTTGTGTGGTGTGTGTGTGTATATGTGTGTGTGTGTGTGTGTGTGTGTGGTGTGTGTGTGTGTAATGAAGTTGAGGTCTTCATCTACAATTTTTGCAAGCTATATGCTAATAGATTTGACAACCCAGTACCTTGGTTCGTAAGAGTTACTGTACGTAGCTTGGTTACGTTACGGTTCATGACAGTCAGTGCACATGTACGTTAGAACAAGTGCAGTGCATACATGAAACTGTATGAGTGCATGCGTACGTTTTGTGTGCGTGTGTGTGTGTGTGTTTATGGCGCGCGCCGTGTATCTGTGTGTGTGTGTGTGTGTGCCAAATGAGGTTTTCTTCAGAATTCATTTTTCTTTATCACAGACGAATCTTTGTTGACATGGCATGGTAGTGAGCACTTTTCCACGCGCTTATTGCATGATGCTGAAAGAGACACCTGTTCATCTGAACAAGCCTGGTGAGAGTGAAGTTCGTTAGTGGGTCAGCCGTTAAATCTCAGTCTGTATGTCACGGTGTCAGTAGTAAGTGTGTTGTCTGTATATCTATATCTCAGTCTGTGGGTTAGTGTGTCACAGCTATTTCTATATTCGAATGTCTCGTTCTTTGCCAGAAGAGTTGATTACGTAAATACACATATCATAATGAAGTACATTATTGTTCTAATCGCTCCGGCAGACAGCACTTGGTCCTGGCAATAAAGTTTGTCATTCCCTGTGGCTCGTATTATATATTGGACGCGCAGATGTTACATTCTGCGTCAGTATCCCCGTCTAGTCGTCTGATTCACGTGCAAAGGAAAATTGATGAAGTTTTCTCTGTCCTACAAAAACGTTGGAACAAACTACAACCGTTGATACTGTCCTGATACGAGATTGCAGCGCTTGTGAACGAGTTAACCTGCGGGGACAGGTGGTGGGTTATCCACAATGTATTCTAACGGAAGCTTGACAGTATGGAGTCGCACTGGCCTAGTTTTGATGCAAGCTGATTTGTTGTTGGTTTTCGATTTCATTTTTCATCCGGGCCATGGAGAGGGAAAGGGGACTGTTGAAGAGAGGACCCTGATTAAAGCTGTTCTCGGTTTTAAAGGGGACTTAACCACTACCAGTATGAAAAGGAAGGTTAAACATTAAAATAGAAAGCTCTATTTTTTGGTGAAAAAAAAAAACCCACACAGCATTGACAGCAGTGATTAAAACCTTTGACTCCCGCACCCTATTCACCAACTGCAAAAACTTAACTCTTTGACACCCTCACCCTGTCCACCAGTTTCCTGCAGGAAGCTGGTAGACAGGGTGAAGGAATGAAAGGATTTAAGTTTTTGCTTTGCTGGCGAGGTTGGCAATGCAGGATGCAGGTAAACAGGGTTCGGGAATCAAAGGGTTTTAAAGAAGGAAATTTAACTGAATGGCTTATGTTGGGTGTTTGAAATTAAATCACCCGATTTGACAAGAGACTCAAAAAGTTGACTTACCTTGGAGGAGGAAAGATTGAAAATCACTTTCCTTTTAATACCTCGGTTAATTCTGTCAAAAAAATATGGATGAAATTGGTATGTATGGTACGACAGCTGACGACGAAGAAGTGATGGCGAAAAGGAGCAAGAAAAACAACCAGGGAGACATTTCCGGCTCCTTTTCTGCCGGAAATCCGTTTCCATCCATTGCTAAGAGGGAGAGAATTTAGATTTAGAGTCACACATTTGTAGGCTAGAGGCACATGCGGTCTTTAAAAATAATAATAGTAATAATAAAATAACACAGCCTAGAGCTGTGTCATCATTCTCTCATTCTGGTAAAGTTACATTGTTTGTGACGACGGGCGCGATAATCGAGTGGTTAGGACATTGGTCTTTCATTTGGAATATCTTGAGTTCGAACCTGTTTTTTGGTACCGCCTGGTGGCCAGAGTGTGGAGATTTTCCCCATCTCCTAGGTCATCGTGTGTGCAAACCTGCAAGTGCCGGAGCATTCAGATTGTACGTTGGATGCATGGGCACAGTCATTGGCTTGTTAAATACTAAGAATCAGCTGACTTAACCCTTTGACTCCCGCACCCTGTCCACCAGCTTCCTGCAGTTGATAAATGTGGTGCAGGAGTCAAAGGGTTAACATTGTCTCCAACTGGGAATTCCCGCTGCGGCCGTCGCACGGTTGAGTTCCGCTCAAAACCTCTCCTTCCCAAACTGATCATACACTGGGTTTAGCGGGGTAAGATCGATACTAGCCTTCTATCCAATGCTGTTAAGAAGCACTGTATGTAGCAGTTTAAAACGATTTTTAAAAAAAGAAAAAAAAGAAAAGAAAAAAAAAATCAGCGAGTGCCAGAACCCTCTTCGCGTGCGTACGCACGCAGAACATAATTTGACCTACTTTAGATGTACTGCACACCGTGATTACTATTCGGTGGTCTACAGAAACACAAAAACACACTACATATACACCCCCGAAAACATAGTAGGCCTAAGACGGCCTTAAAAGGCAGGGTAAAAGAAATGGCCAAACATGCCGTGCGCAACATAAACGTAATAGCACACTCGATACCAACGCTAGTTGGGACTCGCAATCCTCGAACGAAAACAAAAATCTTTATCCTATTTATAGTGAACACGCCAAATATCTGTATAAATAGTATTTCCACCTTCTGGAAATTCTGTGCTAGAAATTTCCTCTTTTCAGTCACTCTCTTTGTTTTTGCGTTGTTCCTTAGCTTTCTATCATTGCTTCGTATAATTTTCTGCCGTGCTGGTCCATTCACCTGTGTGTGTTCAGTGAAGCCTTAAGTACTTTTTCTTACGATTGATAATTGTGTACATGTATTAAGTGCATTTTTGGCTCTAGGGAAGTGATATATGCGGAAGCAATTTTAGGTAATTTACGCCCGTTTTTATGTATGTCTTGGTGTACTTAGGCATGCTTAAATTTGTATTCAGGTATGTTTTTTAAATCCCCTGTGTGATAAATTTGTCGGAGTGATCAGCGCCAGGGGCGTGTCGTTGGGTTGTGTGCGCGAATGCATTGATGTGTTTACTTAAGTTTTCCTTCTCTTTTTTTCCTGTTGAAGTTTTGTACGTTTTGAAGCGGTCATATCCCTGATATGGCTCTACGCAGTCGGCTGAGCTTTGAATAACAATAACAAAAAGAAGGAAAACGGGAAAGATATAGCAAGATATGCTATCGTCTTACAATATTCAGAAATAGTGTTGGGGCTTGCTTGAGACGCTGACGTTTCGTTTGAATGAAGTCAGTCAGCAAATGAAGTCGGTTATGCAGGTTGTAAAGTTCACAGTCATTATCACGCTGAGGGTAATAATCATGCCCGGTTTCTATAGAGGACTTACTGCGTCATAAGCACACAAAAAAATTAATCCATATATGCAACAACTTTACCCTCCCACCCCCCTTACACACATACACATGCACACCCGAACGCATACAACAACGCCCAAATGTTCTCTCACACACATGCGGACGCATGCATGTAGAGCCGTTCGATAATTCAACATTTCTGTGCAAAGCAACATTCTGGACAAGGAGCCAAAGTCTGTAAAAGGGTCATAAGCCTGCATCGTTGAAAACTCGGGACGACGAGCGAAAAGAATCGGCGGCATTATATAATAATGGCCTTGCTCAGTCTCAGCTGCTTCGTTTTGTCGGTCAAGAAGAGCGGAAAAAACACCGTCCTTAATTCTTAACAGACAGGTCTCGGAGGTAGGTGGACCTGTTTACATGTTTCCAGTTTGTTCAGTAAGGATACGTGGCACTTAAGACAGTTCCATACGCGCGCTGTCCAAACCTGCCCGCAGTTTTCTGACAGATCGTCTGTTTGAGATGCTTGAACGTGAAACGTCGTATACTGAGTTTGGAGTTTGTTCAAGAGGGATTCATCGCACTCGGACAATTCCATATGTGCTCCACCCAAATCTGCCAACAAATATCTGCCAGACTCCCTAAGCCTGCGCAAAACCCTCCGCGCTGGCAATGTCTTGAAATTGGGGAGAAGGGGGGGAATGAACTTTTGAAACACTAAGCTGACACCACCAGAATGATGGAAACATTAAGATGGGCAGCAAACAGGCCAGTGGACTAACGAAAAACTGAGCTACACGCAGAATGATGAAACATTAAGATGGCAGCCAACAGCCAGTGGACCAACGAAAAACTGAGCTGACACCACCAGAATGATGAAACATTAAGATGGGCAGCCAACAGGCCAGTGTTTAATGTTGCAGGCTGGGGGTTGAACTCGAGATATTCATCAGATCTTGAGTCCACGGCTCTATCAAAAGAACCAACCAGCTCGCGGAAACATCCTGTACGATAGCAAGGTTTTGAAATGGATAAGTGGTAGGCGTGCGAACGGGATCTATGAAATAGGAGATTCATTATAATCATGTCTACCAGCTGCAAAAGCTTAATCCTTTCACTGCCTCACCCTATCCACCAGCTTCCTGCAGTTTTTGCTTTGGTATCACTGAGGACGATGCAGGATGTTAGTGGATACGGTGAGGGAGTCAAAGGGTTAAGTGTTTGCTTTGGTATCGTTGATGACGATGCAGGATTTTAGGGATAGGGTGAGACAGTCAAAGGGTTAAGTTTTTGCTTTGGTATCACTGATAACGATGCAGGATGTTAGTGGATACGGTGAGGGAGTCAAAGGGTTAAGTTTTTGCTTTGGTATCATTGATGACGATGCAGATTTAGGGATACGGTGAGATCAAGGGTTAAGTTTTTGCTTTGATCACTGATGACGATGCAGGATGTTAGGGATAGGGTGAGGGATCAAAGGGTTAAGTTTTTGCTTTAGCATCACTGATGACGATGCAGGATGTTAGTGGATAGGGTGAGGCAATCAAAGGGTTAAGTCTTTGCTTTGGTATCACTGATAACGATGCAGGATGTTAGTGGATAGGGTGAGGGAATCAAAGGGTTAAGTTTTTGCTTTGGTATCACAGATGACGATGCAGGATTTTAGTGGTTGGGTGTGGGAGTCAAAGGGTTAAACTTGTGTACTTATATTGGAGCATTCATGGATGGGCCAGGCTTTTTTGTTTTTGTTTTTGTTTTGGTTTGGTTTGGTTGTTGGTTTTTTTTTATGTTGGAGGCTGGGATTGAACTCAAGACGTCAGATTTTGAATCCATAGCTCAATCGAAAGAACCAGCCCACCCGCTGGGGGAATACGGTCATTCTTTGAACAGTGTTGGGATGGCAACTATGTGTATAATGTAAGCTGCTCAGCCGTTATAATTTATTCGTTTGTCGGTAACTGTCCACTGTCTGCCTGTTGTTTTTTAACTGCAAGGGGTCTGGCTGGTGGTTCAGGTGAGGAGCTCCATTCTTTCATGCTCCCGTGCGTCCGTGTGTGTGTATGTGTGTGTGTGTGTTGTGTTGTGTTGTGTTGTGTTGTGTTTGTGTGTGTGTTTGTATTTGTGTGTGTTGTGTGTACGTGTGTGTGTGTGGTGTGTGTATGTGTATGTTGTGCGTGTGTATGTGTGTGTGTGTGTGCGTGTGTGTGTGTAAATGTTAGTGAATGTGTGTATTGTATGCGTGTGTGCGTGCATGTAAATGTTAGTGAATGTGTGTGTTGTGTGTGTGTGTGGGTGCATGTGTGTACGTGCATGTAAATGTCAGTGAATGTGTGTGTTGTATGCCTGCGTGGTGTGTATGTGTGTGTGTGTGCGTGTGTGTGTGTAAATGTTAGTGAATGTGTGTATTGTATGCGGTGTGCGTGCATGTAAATGTTAGTGAATGTGTGTGTTGTTGTGGTGTGTGTGGGTGCATGTGTGTGCGTGCATATATATGTTAGTGAATGTGTGTTGTATGCGTGTGTGGGGGGGGGGGGTGCATGTGTGTGCGTGCATGTAAATGTTAGTGAATGTGTGTGTTGTATGCGCGTGTGTGTGTGGGTGCATGTGTGTGTGTGCATGTAAATGTTAGTGAATGTGTGTGTGTGTGTGTGGTGCATGTGTGTGCGTGCATGTAAATGTTAGTGAATGTGTGTGTTGTATGCCTGCGTGTATGTGTGTGGGTGCATGTGTGTGCGTGCATGTAAATGTTAGTGAATGTGTGTATTGCATGCCTGCGTTTGTGTGTGGGTGCGTGCATGTAAATGTTAGTGAATGTTTGTGTTGTATGCCTGCTTTGTGTGGGTGGGTGCATGTGTGTGCATGCATGTAAATGTTAGTGAATGTGTGTGTTCTATGCGTGTGTGCGTGCATGTAAATGTTAGTGAATGCGTGTGTTGTATGCGTGTGTGTGTAGGTGCAAGAGCACCCCGAGTTACAGTCGTCCTGGAGCCTTTCAACTCCAAACAGTAGTAAACTAACGACGATGTAACCTTTGAACCGACAACCTAATTATCTTACCCTCGCGACCCCCAGCTGCTGGGTGCAATTGGCACCCGTTCAAATCGTCACCACCACCACCACCAGTCTCCACCACCAGTGTTGCATACGTGTCAACTTCACCTTTTCACTTGCTAAAAGTCTCACAGCATTACAGGTTATTAGTAACGGTTGTACATTGTGGCAGCAAAAAAAACGCTTTGCGCTTCTCCGTTTGCACCAGAACCATTTTTTTGCAAACTTCAGCCACGATAATAAATGCAGTAGCTAGTTTTCGCATGGGTTCTGTGATAGTCCACCAAAAGAGTATAGTACCTACGGAGGTACTATACTCTTTGTAGTCCACCCAGTTACACAATGAACAAAGTGATTTATGCAAGAAGGGAAGTCGGCTGCAATTATCCTGTTTTCTGCAGCTTCGACACGTGCATACTTCGTGCCAAGACGGACCAGCTGGTTTGGGGTCATGAATATTCATGAGGCGAATGGCGTTGAACTCGGTCGGGGCGTAAACATTGCCACGTGCTGAGGGACTGGACTGCGAAGGCGGTGGTAGTGGGTGACATGGGCAAAGAAGGATGAGGGTGGTTGGCACAGAGAGAGAGAGAGAGACAAAATGGAATTCGGTCGATGGTATGGGAAAACTATTGAGAATTGAAGAGAACATCGTAGTTTTATATGATTAAAAAATATATGGGTTTGTGTATTAGGTGAGTTTTAAAAAGAATCCTCTGTTAATCAGAATGCATCTTGTTTGATTATTTCTCTTCGTCAAATGTTACGCTTCTTTGCACGCATCAGCACATGCACGCACGCAAGCATGCACGCGCACGAACTCGCGCAGGCACTTGCATGACAATGACAGAAGTCACGTGACATAGTAAGGTTAAAATGCAGAGCGGCCTATCTGGGTGCCCGCAATGTGATTGTAGTATATAGAGTTTAATTAATGTCACCAGCTGAAGTCAGGTTAGAGTCAAAAGTATCATTTTGTTTTGTGTTTACGCTGGCTGCTAAATCCGTTGGCGCTGAAATCATATGACGTGAAAGAAATGTGTCGGTTACTGAAACATGTCGCAGCCGTTGTGTTCGTGAGATGAGAGATTGGCTAGGATTAGAGTCAAGGTTACACTTATTAGGATTAGGATCAGAGCTAGGAGAAGTGTAACAGCTCATGAAAGAAAAGGGTTGGGGAACTTTGCTGGTTCAAAGTGTTCGGGCGCCGACTTTTCGTCGGGTTCACGCATATAATCATCATCATCATCATCATCATCATCATCATCATCATGTGCCCTGCCGCATGGCGTTGGCGATCCTGGCCCTCCACACGAATCTATCCCTTGTCGCTGCAAATACATTTCCCACCCTCTTCAGCCACCCTGCAAGTCCGTCCAATATTTTCTCCCTGGGTCTACCTGGTGTTCTCTTTCCCTCCAGCTTTCCTGTTGTAACCAGGTGTTCTAACTCCTCTTTCCACGTACTAATGCCCTATAAATGTTGTTGTCTTTTCCTGATCTTCTTTATAAATGATCTTCTTGTGTCTGCCTCCTTCAAGACTGTCTCGTAGTTTTCTCTGTTGTCCATGGAACTCTCAACATTCTTCTTAGAAACCACATTTCGGCCGCCTCAGTATTGTTCTGACTTTGCTTGTTGACTGTCCACGCCTCACAACCGTACAACAGTATCGGTTCTGTCTAACATTAAAGAACTCTCTTCCTGATGTTTATTGATAGGCATTTGTTGGTAAGAACACTTTTAATCTTCTTGATTGTTGTTTTTGCTTGGCCGATTCTGCTGGCTATTTCTGATGTGCATCTACCGTCTGGTGAGACGACCGTTCCCAGATATTTAAACTTATCAACCTGTCATGCTATAGTTAATGATATTTTTAAAGTTAGGAATACCCTTTTTTTTCATAAGATTAACCAGAGAAATCTTACAAAGAAACGTGCATACCTGGTTAATTGAATCTATAATTTGCCTCGTCCGAATTAGTGTAACACAGTTTAGTGCCGACTGTCTAATTTAAGCATCACGCAGTATGCTGAGGTTCTTTATGAAGAGGGTGTATTACTCAGCGTGACCTGTTAGCATTCGGATGTTCTTGCAAAACAGCTGGCATGAGATCTGATTTTGTTCCCGACAAGCTGTCCCACATTCTGTCCCCAAGCATCACAAGCATAGTCTTCATCAGTTGTGGAGTATTTTGTTTGTTTGTTTGTTTTTTCTCAGTTTCTTTTGTTTTTGATCTATTTTTTTTTTTCATTGTAACCAAAAACAAGTCAAACATATAAAATGTAAAAAATCACACGTACACATACATACATACATTCATACATAATACATGAAATACATGTAGATGTGCATGTAATATATTCATCACACACATAAACAATGCATACATGCATCATACATACACAATACATAAATCTGTATACAAACACATACACGATTTCTGTACAAAAATACGTTAACAGTGTATACGTATTGTTTTGGATTTCTTATTGTGTCGGAGCATTTAACCCCGTTGACTCCCGCACCCTATCCGCCAACTGCAAAAAAACTCAACTCTTTGATTTCCTCGCCCATCCACCAACTTCCTAGAGGAAGCTGGTGGATAGGGTGAGAGAGTCAAAAGCGTTAAGATTTTTGCTTTGCTAGCATGATTGACAATGCAGGATGCTGATAGACAGGGTGCGCGAGTCAAGGGTTAATGTGTGTGTAGTGTGTGTACGTATGTGTGTGTGTGTGTGGAGGAGATTGAACCATGGGTTACCGCTGTTTGTTGCCCAAGGACGGCCAGTGAACCGGAACTACGGCGCAGTATCGTGTTCGATTGCGCCGACATTAACGGTCGGGCTTGTCAGCTGCTTTGAGTTCACACCCTTGGCTTCGAGGTCAGGGATGCATAGAACGGCTGTCACGTGGGTTTAGGGACGGGATCGCAGCAATAAGAACTTGGCAATGACGCACCAGACTTATGTATGTCGGAGAGAGAGAGAGAGATTTTAGGGGAAAATACAAGCAGACTTGAATTCGGTCAAACACCGTTTCTCTCTCTCTCTCTCTCTCTTCTCTCTCTCTCTCTCTCTCTCTCTCTCTCTCTCTGAGGTGTCCCTGACCAGAGCAAGGAAGACAAACACGTGGCGATAACTTGTTAGGCTGAGAAGAGAGATGACACTAACAAACACCATCGTTTGTTTACAAACAAAACTGAACAGACAACACGCTGATATCGGTGACAGAAACAACTTGGTCATGGGGCGCTAGCCTCGGTTGCACGGTACCGTAAGTCATAAAAAACGCGTGCGCCTGCTGAGAGAGAGAGAGGTGGGGGGGGGGAGAGGAGAGAGAGGGAGAGAGAGAGAGAGAAGGATCGTAATGTTGAAGGTGGGCAAGTTATTGTTATCTTAGTGCGAAATTAGGACATGAATCAATGTCGGTCACTATAAAAATACATTTTAAAAAGCATCACTTGAATTTGAAACGTTGACTTCTGTTTGACCCGAACGTCTTAGTTACCTACATTTAAATTAACAATTATTTTAGGTTCGCCCTGTGGGGATGCCGGGGTCTCCTTCAGTATAAATAGTATCCTCCACCCTCTGGAAATTCTTGTTAGAAATTTCCTCTTTTCTGTCACTCGCTTTGTTTCTGTCTTGTTAATTTGTCTTTCTGTCGTTTCTTCCTGTCATTTTGTGCCTTAACGGTCCATTCACCTGGATGTGTTCGATAAAGTCTTACGTACTTTTAGGATTGATAATTGGCTTTAAGTGCATTTTTGGCTCTAGGGAAATGAGATATGCGGGAGCAATTTTAGGTAATTTATGCCCGTTTTTTTATGTTTTACTGTCCTTAGGTATGTTTGAATTTGTATTCAGGTACGTTTTTATGTCCCTTGTTTGATAAATTGGACGGAGTAGTCAACGTCAGGGGTATCTCCTTAGATTATGTGCGCGAATACACTGATATGTGTACTTCATTTTCGGGGGTTTTTTTTCTTTTTTTCCCTGTTGAAGTATTGTGTGTGTTTTGAAACGGTTAAGCCCTGATGTGGCTGTACGCAGTCGGCTGGGCTTTTTTAAACACACACAAAAATTAATGAAATATCGGTCACGGAAAAAAAATCACTTGAACTTGTAAAGCTAGCTTCTGTTTGAGACGAACGTCTTATCTACCTATATTGAACAATTATTTCAGGTTCGAATTCTGCAAAGCACCCCGAACCCCCCCCCCCCCATCCCCCATCCCCCACCCCACATGTGATCAAAAGATTGAAAATCAGGTTACAGGGTCATATACCCTTACCAACAGAAATTCGAAAATCCCTTTATGCTCGTGCAATATGACATCATACGTACGTTTCAGACTGATGCACCGATCTTACTTCCTTCAGCAAAACAACCACAGACATCTCTAGACATGTATCCAAAGAGAATAATACATATGGTAGGTACTTAGTCTCTTTGATGTCTCTCTGTGGGAACAACACGCAGAAGGAATTACACTGACTTCCCGCTTCGTTTCCAGCAGCGGGTAGACGAAAGGTGTCTTCATGGAACAGCTACGTTACTTCCCCATACATCTGCTTAAAAGTACAATGTCTATCAATCAAAAGGGAAAACGCTTGTCACGATCCCGAAGCCAAGGCGTTGAAAAACTGCCCAGCCATGCTCAACGTTCGGGGACAGTTTCATATTTACTCTTAACATCACTGCGCTCAGATAACTCAGAACAACTTTCACACATGTCAGCTCTGAAAACTGCCCAGCCATGCTTAAAGTACGTCGTGCACAGTTTCATATTTACTCTTAACATCACTGCGTTCAAATAACTCGGAACAACTTTTGCACATGTCAGCTCTTTACTGTCATGAATATGGCATCGCCCTGTACGTTTAAAAGATGAATTCGATCATGCCTGGATGTCGTCTAGTGGATGGAAGGCGGAGATTTTTCCGATCTCCCAGGTTAGGGTGTGTCTGCTGATATGCAAGTGTCTTAAACCCTGTCGTGTGTGTATAATGCACGCAAAACGTCGGAGACGCATGTTAAATATCATGGAAGTTATGTTTGTCTTTGGTGGCTTACTTAAAACCCTTTGACTCTCACATCCTGTCAACCAGCATCTTGCATTGTCAACCATGCTAGCAAAAGCAAAAACTTAACCATTTGACTCCCTTACCCAGTCCACAGTTTCTTACAGGAAGCTGGAGAATAGGGTGAAGGAGTTAAGGGGTTAATTTTTGCAGTTGGTGGATAGGGTGCGGGAGTCAAAGGATTAAAGAAACATGACACACCCACAGCGTGCAAGCCCGCCAAAGATGGACCATGTCCACTATGCATCAGGAGAACGCGTGCACGCTGTGACCCATACACAACGTGCATACACTAACCCGCGGAAAGAGGAAACAACATTTGCCCGGAACGAACAGAAAAATCGGTGCCTTCGGCGCTTACTTTGAACCCTTTGACTACTGCACCATGTCAGCCACCATCCTGCATTGTCAACCGTGCTACCACAGCAAAAACTTAACCCTTTGACTCCCTCACCCTCTCCACCAGCTTCCTGCAGGAAACTGGTGGATAGGGTGAAGGAATCAAAGAGTTAA
>CM060315.1:60813865-60828865 GCA_030674185.1 Monoplex corrugatus | reverse complement strand
GACTAAGTGCTCTAATTTCTATTAGCCTCATAAAATGTTCTATAAATGTTGCTTTTCCTAATCTTTTCATTAATGTTCTTTTTTGTCTGCCTCCTTCAAGACTGTGTCGGTTCTTTTTATCTTGCTGTCTATAGAACTCTTTAACATTCTTCTTAGAAACCATTTTTTCAGCTGTGTTATCAAGGTTTGAGAATATGATGCATAGGACACTGACACTGGTACATGGTGTGTTATTGGATGGGGCACACCACACACTACATAATCCAGCGATTGAGGGCATACGAAGCATACACATGTAATTGTATCGCAGAGCAACAGCAAGAAGCGAGAGAGAGAGAAGTCACTACCATCTCGGGATCAAAGATACCTGACAGAAGATCCATGGCTTCCTAATGTCCACAGTGGAAAATTGTCAGTAATTCGGTAAGATCAATCATCTTCAATTTTCTGGTTTTAATGGCCACAATGGATCTAGTACTTGTGTTACAACAACAGCATCAAATTATAATTTTTCAATTGCTAGTGATAGCTTTTAATTACTTACTGCCCATTACGTCATTGCCATGTAGAGCAGCAACGAAGATCCTCCACTTCTGTGCCGGCCTCTGTAGTATAGCACCCTAGATGTGTTTCAGAGCCTTCAGGTCTCTTTACGTGTTCGTTACCAAGTGCTCTTGGGTCTTAGCTGGCGATAGCATGCAAAAGTTACTCGTAATGCAAAATAATTCTGCTGTTCATTTCCGCCCCAATCAATTTGGCAGATTGATCAATCGCAGTGACGGAACGCACGTCGCGTTTCCGATGGTCTCATTATCTCAGAAAAAGGAAATTTCAGGTATGATCATTACGAAATTTGCACAAACTTCACCAGATTTACAATTATCTCTAAAAATGATAAATAAATGTATGAATAAATAAACAAACAAACAAATTAATAAATAAAACTTTAAAAGAATAAAAAAGGTTTGGTCACGTCTTTGCTTATTGAGATAATAAAGTCAGGTCTTGTCCTGGAAATGTCAGTTTTTTAATCTTGTGAAACAAGGAGTCTTCCATACTTTATTTCTTCTTCTTCTTCTCACAGGTGGACAGTGTCAACAAGCTGAGCAAAATCCTGCAAGGTCGCCTTCACTTCTCGCCCTCGTCTTCAGGTACAGAGCTTCCGCCTGCGCCCTCCAACTCTAAGAGGTCATCCACCACCACCACCACTACCACACACCTTCCACCGCACCTCCACCACCACCACCACCACCTCCTCCTCGACCAACACCACCAGCGGTATGCCTGTGTCGGAGATGTGCAGTTGTTTGCTCGTGCAGTACTCGGAGTGCGGAGAGACGAGCGAGGAGGAGGAGACGGTGGCCCAGCATTGCAAAAAGGCCTCCATGCTGACTCAAGACGACAACTTTAACGCCGTCGTCGCCCTTCCTGACGACTGAGGCCCGGCTGCTGTGTGGGAGAGTTTGGCCACATGGGGCTTTGAAAGGGCTCGCCTTGTCTGCTTGTGCCTTCATCTGTAAGTGTGTGTGTTTGAGTGTGTGTTTGTGTGTGTTGTGTGTGTGTGGTGTGTGTGTGTGTGTGTGTGTGTGTGTGTGTGTGGTGGTGTGTGTGTGTGTGTGAATCGCCATGCTGGTAACTCCAGAGTCATGGTTCGACTCTCACGCTGGCCATGTTTATTAGACTTTCGGAAGGGGACGAAAAACGAGTCGGACCCGTGTGCCTTCTGGCTGCGCACGCTAAAGATCCCACGGCAGTTAAAAATTGTAAAGAGCAGGGCATTGCCCGGCTGCCTTGGTAACAAAAAAAAACCATTGGAGAGATAGGTTGATTTCCCAGGTGTGTGTGTATATGTGTGGGGTTGATGGTGTATGATGTTAGTGTGTGTTGTGTTGTGTGTGTGTGTGTGTGGTGTGTGTGTGTTGGTGGTGCACGCTCGTGGACTGCTACTGGATAGGCATTTCATCAAGCAAAGAGGGAAGGGGGGAGGGGATTTGAGACAGTCCATGCGTTGCATGACCCATTCGAACCCAATTTACAAACAAGGTAACTGATGACTGGGTCCGATTGGGTCATGCAACGCATGGACTTACATACTCATTTGCATATACATTTTATAGCTCTTGAACGCACAACAACAATAAACTGACATTATTGCGTGGGACATTTCCATGTCACACTCGCCATTGATGCTTTACGTAATAATTGTTTAGGATTCGTCAGGCCGAAATGAAATATTAACAAGCATACAATAAACCAGTGGAGTGCTTCAAGTCCCGAATCTGACCAGCCACCCCCCCCCCCCTCCCCCATCCTTTACCACCACTACCCCACCCCCAAAGCCCCCCCACTGCCAGTTCTACATACCAACATCCTAGCCAGCGGAAAACCCCAGTTCTATACACATCAGAACCTTCAAAATGATGATGGTGGATGTTCAAAGAAAGAAGAAGAAGAACCACACTGTCTGACAGTTTCATTGCAACGTCCGTTTGAAACTCACTACCTACTGATCCGAGGGGTCTGACCACTCCTTCGTACTTCAAGTCACAATTAAAGACTTAACCTGTTCACCCCGTTCTTCCATTGTTGGTATCGTAATTACCTCTGCGCCAGTATGTACTGTCACTTCTGATTACTGATGATGTGGCATGGTGTAATCATTCATGTATGTTAATGACCAAAGGGGTATCTTTGTGTTTTGGGGGTAGGATTGTGTGTGTGCGTGTGTGTGTGATGTGTGTGTGTGGTGTGTGTGTGTGTGTGTGTGTGTGTGTGTGATGTGTGTGTGTGGTGTGTGTGTGTGTGTGTGTGTGAGGGAGACTAGAGAAAGAGAAGTATACGGTTTACCTCTCATCCAGAGATACAGTTGTCCAGATCACCACTCAAGTGTAGCGAAAGGGAGTGGGGTGGGGTCGGGGAGCCCTGTCTGACCTGGAATGGAACTTGTGTTTTGCCTATCCCAAGGCAGGCGTTTTACGCATAATACATACATGTATATATATATAATATAATATTTTGGGTAGGATGTGTGTGTGCGTGGTGTGCTGTGTGTGTGGGTGTTTATGCGACATACATGAATACTAATATTTTAATATTTGATGAGTCCTATATCATCAAAACTCTCCATATCACGTTGCTCACTTTTCTGTGCAGCATCATGTACTTCCAGAGGAAGCTGCCATACCAGACCTACAATCATGGTTTCCTTCATGGGACAGCCATGTTCATCGGGTCTGCCACTTCCTCCATCATCCTTCATGACGTCCGCCATGACGACACAGCCTGGTGAATGACATCATTGGACTCTTTGCGTCACACAACCTGAACTCTTGTGACCACACAAGTGACCAGCACAACTTCATGCGGTTTCATTCTCTCATCTGAATTTTGTTTATCAGCATTCAGTTGCTTGGCATGGACCTGATGAGTATTTTTCATGGACTCGCACTAAACCCTGAGTTAAAAAAACAGGAATTGAAGTTTTCAGGCGGCTAAGCACACTAACTGGTCAGATACTGAAAGACTGTTTATAAGTACAAAGCCCACGCCCAAACATGTGTTGATATTAACATTGTGCATTCGATCCACACAATTACCAGGCGGTCCCAGAGTAAGTTTATGTATCTGGAGTTTTGGTGCGCGGTGTGTGGAAACTCTACGATAGAATAGAAACTGTACGATAAATGGCATGTTCTGAAATATACCCTTTGGTGAAAAGAACACAAACACCTGGGGTTTTTTTGTTTTTGGTTGGTAGGTTGGTTGGTTGTTGTTTTCTTTTTTGTTTCATAGCGAACCCTGATGTGTTCTTACGACATTGCTCGTATGGTCACCAGTGACAGAACCCTGACAAGGTACAATTCAGTTATCAGTCTTCGTCTGCACATTCGTGTGTTGAAGAAGGTCGTCTCGCTCAACATACATTGCATGAAATAGAGGGGTCATTTTTTTATGAATTTGATTATGCCAGACCTCTACGACCATCTGTACACACGCACGAAGGAGATTCCAACCCACAAGTGACAAGGGCTTGTGATATCTCGAGTTTACTCCCACCCCACAACATGAAAAGAAATAATGATAAAATAAAAAATAAACTGGACTGTTGGCTGCCCAGCCTAATGTTTCCATCATTCTAGTGGGTGTTCCCACCCCCTACCCCACCCCGTCCCACCCCAGTTTCAAGATCTTGCCAACGCGTAGGGTTTTTGCGCTGGTTCAAGGAGTGCCAGATAAATGCTGGCACATGTGGATGGAGCGCATATTATACAATTGTCCGAGTGCACTGAATTTCTCTTGAACTAGCTCAAAAACTCAAAACTCCAGGCACCGTGATCGATTTTCACATGATGAACGCCGATGATTCCATCCTGTCTAGTAACTGTTCAAGTTTTAACGTCGAGAACAAGTGTTTTTCTTTCTTTTTTTAATTCCATGTCCACACCTTTCTCCTGCATTCAGTGTAAGTGTTAGTTGGTATTGTTTATAGCCCTGCCGACTGTTAAGGACCACAAATATCAGTTTGTCGTTCATAACGTTTCGCGCAGGCCCGAGGAGTCTACAAGATAACTGCTGGCAGATCTGGGTGTAGAGTTTGTGGGATTGTGTAAGTGTGTTGAATCCTGTCTTTAACAAACTCTTTTACAAGTTCCTGAACATTCCTGGGTCATTTTAGGCTGATATGATTTGGGAAATGTAGTGACCGTCACTGCTGTGGGATGGGTAGGGTGTACGTATTGTACATCTTTGTGTCGTTTCCTTCATTACATTTCGTCTAAATGCTTCCACAGTAAATACACGTTTGTCAGCTTTTAATTCTAGGATTTCAGGGTACATCTCCCTTTGTGTTCGTGTGTGTGTGCGCACGCATGCGGGTTTGTGAGTGTACGTTTCTTTCTTCTCTCTCTCTCTCTCTCTCTCTCTCTCTCTCTCTCTCTCTCTCTCTCTCTCTCTCTCTCTCTCTCTCTCTCTCTCTCTCTCTCTCTCACGCGCATACTCAAATACACAGCATTTTGTCAAAATGTCTACAACATAGCGTGAAGATTACTTTTATATTATAGTATAGTGGATGTGTGTGTGTGTATGTGTGTGCGTGTGTGTGTGTGTGTGTGTGCGTGTGTGTGTGAGTGTGTGTGTGACAGAGACACAGAGAGAGAGATGAAGAGAAGGAGGAGTTTCCAACAGTTTGGACGCCACTGTTACTATTTTGTCCAGTTCTCTCCCTTGCTTCGCGTGTCGGATGTTTTTTCTCTAACTTGTGCTCTTCGCCAGCTGTTGAACGTTTTTGTTCATGGATTATGCATAGCAGTATGTTTGAAGGCGTGTTGATGAACAGCTGTAGACCTTCTGTTTTACCCAGCCTAGCTTGATCCAACAGTGTTCCAACCAGTTCTTTATTCACACACACTCTCAATTCTTTTCGTTTCTACTGAAGCAGAGGACGTTTCGTTTTTCATGCAGTTGTTGCTAGAAATACATTGTATGCATGATGTATGTATGGCACGAACTTCAACTATATGATTCTGCACACAATATTTGATTTGCGAGAGTCAGAGGGTTAAGAATGAACTCACACACACACACACGCGCGCATATATACTATATACATATATATAGAGAGATAATCAGTTCATTCTTAACCCTTTTTGACTCCCGCACCTATCCACCAACTGCAAAACCTTAACCCTTTAACTCCCTCACCCTATTCAACCAGCTTTCTGCAAGAAGCTGGTAGATAGAGTGAGGGAGTTAAAGAGTTAGTTGTTTGGTTTTTTAATTTTTTTTTTTTTTGCTTCGCTAGCATAGTTGACAATGCCGGATGCTGAGGGATTCAAAAGGTTAAATATGTGACTAGCCGGCTGAGGCAAACAGCTGAAGCAAAGAGTATAGTACCTCCGTAGGCACTATACTCTTTGGCTGAAGTCTCAAGATTGTAGGTTTCTCTTTTACTTCTTATCGACCAGAGCATGTCCCTTGTCTGAAAGTGTCTTCGAAGCAACTAGGTCTGCCAATTTTGCCGCTGATTATGTTTGTCTGGTAGTTCGAGTGGCAGTTTCAGCCTGGCTGGCTGTCTGAATGTTGGGGATACTTTGTCAGGAAACACGAAGATGTTTTCAATAAGTGTAACTATTGTCAATCGTTTCTAGACAGGTTTGGACCACACTTTGGGCCAACATCTGGACGAACAAAAAGTGATGGTCTGTTAAGTTGAGTACTGAAGCTAGTCTGTTTTTTGGGGTTATAGAAATGTCATTACGAACCGTGTTTACAGGCGTTGGAAGACTCAGTCGTCACTTTTTTGTCCACTTCTGTCTTAAGTTCGTTTTCTTTTTGCATTTGCTGTTTGCAAAATAGCAGACTATTGATAGCTGTTGCAAAACTGCACTCTGTGGACAGCTGTTGCAAAATGACAGTCTATGGGTAACTTTGCAAAATGGCAGTTTATGGGTAACTTTTGCAAAGTGTCAGTCTGTGGATAGCTGTTGCAAAATTGCAGTCTACTGATAGCTTTTGCAAAAAGGCGGTCTGTGGATAGCTGTAGCAAAATGTCAGTCTGTGGATAGCTTTGTAAAATGGCAGTCTATAAATGAATGTTGCAAAAAGACAAGTCTATGGATAAATGTAGCAAAATTGCAGTCTATGGGTAGCTGTTGCAAAATGGCAGTCTATTAATAACTGTTGCAAGAAGGCAGTCTGGATAGCTGTTGCAAAATGGCAGTCTATGGATAGCCGTTGCAAAATGACAGTCTATAGATAGTTGTTGCAAAATGACAGTCTTTAATAGCTGTTTCAAAATGTCAGTCCGTGGATAGCTGTTGCAAAATGGCAGTCTGTGGATAGCTGTTGCAAAATAACAGTCTATGGATAGCTGTTGCAAAATAACAGTCTATAGATAGCTGTAGCAAAATAACAGTCTATAGATAGCTGTAGCAAAATAACAGTCTATAGATAGCTGTAGCAAAATAACAGTCTATGGATAGCTGTAGCAAAATAACAGTCTATAGATAGCTGTAGCAAAATAGCAGTCTATAGATAGCTGTAGCAAAATGCAGTCTATAGATAGCTGTAGCAAAATAGACAGTCTATAGATAGCTGTAGCAAAATAACAGTCTATGGATAGCTGTAGCAAAATGACAGTCTATAGATAGCTGTAGCAAAATAACAGTCTATAGATAGCTGTAGCAAATAACAGTCTATGATAGCTGTTAGCAAAATAACAGTCTATAGATAGCTGTTGCAAAATGACAGTCTATAGATAGCTGTTGCAAAATAACAGTCTATAGATAGCTGTAGCAAAATAACAGTCTATGGATAGCTGTGCAAAATGACAGTCTATAGATAGCTGTTGCAAAATAACAGTCTATGGATAGCTGTAGCAAAATAACAGTCTGAGATAGCTGTGCAAAATGAACAGTCTATAGATAGCTGTAGCAAATATGACAGTCTATTAATAGCTGTAGCAAAATCAGTCTATAGATAGCTGTTAGCAAAATGACAGTCTAAATGTGTCAATACAGTTAATAGCTGTTGCAAAATGACAGTCTATGAGATAGCTGTTGCAAAATACAGTCTATAGATAGCTGTAGCAAAATACAGTCTATGATAGCTGTAGCAAAATAACAGTCTATAGATAGCTGTAGCAAAATACAGTCTATAGATAGCTGTAGCAAAATAACAGTCTATAGATAGCTGTAGCAAAATAACAGTCTATAGATAGCTGTAGCAAAATAACAGTCTATAGATAGCTGTAGCAAAATAACAGTCTTGGATAGCTGTAGCAAAATAACAGTCTATGATAGCTGTAGCAAAATAACAGTCTATGAGTACATACGTTGATAGTAGCAAAATACAGTCTATAGATAGCTGTAGCAAAATAACAGTCTATAGATAGCTGTAGCAAAATAACAGTCTAATAATAGCTGTAGCACAAATAACAGTCTATAGATAGCTGTAGCAAAATAACAGTCTATGGATAGCTGTAGCAAAATAACAGTCTATGGATAGCTGTAGCAAAATAACAGTCTATAGATAGCTGTAGCAAAATAACAGTCTATAGATAGCTGTAGCAAAATAACAGTCTATAGATAGCTGTAGCAAAATAACAGTCTATAACTTAGATAGCTGTAGCAAAATAACAGTTTCATATTAGCAAGACACATAGCTGTAGCAAAATAACAGTCTATAGATAGCTGTAGCAAAATACAGTCTAATCTGAATATGCATCTATGCTGTAGCAAAATAACAGTCTATAGATAGCTGTAGCAAAATAACAGTCTATAGATAGCTGTAGCAAAATAACAGTCTATAGATAGCTGTAGCAAAATAACAGTCTATGGGATAGCTGTAGCAAAATAACAGTCTATAGATAGCTGTAGCAAAATGACAGTCTGTGGATAGCTGTAGAAACAAAATATAACAGTCTATGGATAGCTGTTGCCAAATGGCAGTTTACGGATAGCTGTAGCAAAATAACAGTCTGTGGATAGCTGTAGCAAAATAACAGTCTATGGATAGCTGTTGCAAATGCAGTTACGGATAGCTGTGCAAAGACAGTCTTGGATAGCTGTAGCAAAATAACAGTCTATGGATAGCTGTTAGCAAAATGACAGTCTATGGATAGCTGTAGCAAAATAACAGTCTATGGATAGCTGTAGCAAAATAACAGTCTATGGATAGCTGTAGCAAAAATAACATCTGTGGAATAAGCTGTAGCCAAATAACAGTCTTGGATAGCTGTAGCAAAATAACAGTCTATAGGTAGCAACGTTAAGCAAAATAACAGTCTATAGATAGCTGTAGCAAAATAACAGTCTATGATAGCTGTAGCAAAATGACAGTCTATGGGATAGCTGTAGCAAAATGACAGTCTATAGATAGCTGTAGCAAAATAACAGTCTATAGATAGCTGTAGCAAAATAACAGTTAAGATAGCTGTAGCAAAATAACAGTCTTGATAGCTGTAGCAAAATAAAAATCTATGGATAGCTGTTGCCAAATGGCAGTTTACGGATAGCTGTTACAAAATTTCAGTCTATGGATAGATGTGGCAAAATTACATATTAGGTAGCTATTGCAGAACATTCACAACATGGAGATACACACAATTGTATAGTCTGATTGTGCACATTACAATCAGTGTCATCATGGGTGGTTGTATATCAAGATAGCGTCAGCATGATGTTTGTATATAACGTGGCTAAATGTAGTCGTGTTCCGATTTTCACATTACAAAAGCGACTGGCATGTTTGATTGTACATACTGATATCAAAGGTTGTTGTTGTATATATTTGCAATAACAGCGCCAATATCGCGCTCTTTGCTGTGAGATTGATTTGATGGAAAGTGAACGGGTTTGAAAAACAAAAATAAAAGTGATAAACTTTGCAAAAAGGTTAATAATTTGCTATTTCGTGTTTGATTTTGTTCAGTTCTGTTTCTTACTCTTTTGGATAAACTTTTATTCTGTTTTTTGTTTGTTTTGTTTGCTGTGCTTGTCTTGTTCTCTCTCCTCTCTCTCTCTCTCTCTCTCTCTCTCTCTCTCTCTCTCTCTCCTCTCTCTCTCTCTCTCTCTCTCTCTTACTTTCTTTGTTATGTTTTGATATAAATAATTAACAACGGCAGACACATAAGCTGACCCATGTGTAAATGCCTATATACATTGGAAGACGGAAGATAAAGATGATTCATTTCATCTCTCTCTTTCTTTCTCTCTCTCTCTCTCTTTCTCTCTCTCTCTCTCTCTCTCTCTCTCTCTCTCTCTCTCTCTCTCTCTCTCTCTCTCTCTCTCTCTCTGTTGCAAAATGGCAGTCTATTAATCTTTGCAAAATGGCAGTCTTGGAGAGAGGCAGACAGACAGACGGACAGACAGAGAAGACTGCCATTTTGCAACACAGAGAGAGAGATGAAATGAATCATCTTTATCTTCCGTCTTCCAACGGTCCTCTGTCTCTGTCTCTCTCTCTCTGTCTCCTCTCTCTCTCTCTCTCTCTCTCTCTCTCTCTCTCTCTCTCCCTCTGCTTTCTGTCTGTCTCTCTGAGTTCTCTCTCTCTCTCTCTCTCTTCTTCTCTCTCTCCTCTCTCTCCCTCTCTCTCTCCCTCTCTCTCCCCTCTCTCTCTCCTCTCTCTGTCTCTCTCTCTCCCTCCCTCTATCCTTCTGTCTGTCTGTCTTCTGTCTCTGTCTCTCTCTCCTCTCCTCTCTCTCTCTCCGCTCTCTCTAACAGATATGCGCACGCTAACACATATCAGCTGAACAAGCCATTCAAACGAATGTACATCGTCATAAACCAAAAACACGGATGCGTAATTATCTGTAAACAGATACACACAGAGGCCACTGATCAAACTTAATCAGCGTTCCATCTTTTCTTGGAAAAAAAAAACTCGCAAGAATAAGACAACCAGTCTTCACTTTCCAAGAGAAAACAGAAATAGAGCACAACGAGAAGAAGAAGAGAAGAAAAAAAGAAAAAAAAAAAGAACAGAACAGAATCATCGTTCACACTGACACGAACGGAACAGCTAAATAGTTCATTTCCTTGCTTATTATGTTTGATAAATTAGAAAATATTTTTGAAACGTTCTTATTTAAATTCCTTGCCAATTACGCTGAAAGTGTGATTCAAAATTGGTTAAAAAAATTAAGTCGATCACAGCCAGAATTCTTTTATCTATCATGTTCACAGTTTGGGTCAAAGTGACCTAAGCACAGGTAATGCCCACTTAAAAGTTATAGGCTACATTCATGATTTTTCCTTGGCCGTTTTTTTTTTTTAAATCTAAATTCAGTTATATGAGCAGCTGACAAATCACACGCCCAAATCACAGACACACTCGCCACAAGACACACACCACACACACACACACACACACACACACACACACACACACACACACAAACAAACAAACAAACAAACAACACAGACACACTAACGTATTTCGTCTGACACTACTTCGTCTAATATCAAATACAATGGGGAAAAAGTGAAAATGAGAGAACAAACTTTACGGACACATACAAAGACACGCACACGCGCACACAATCACACACACACACACACACACACACACACACACACACACACACACACACACACACATACATACACACACACATACACACACACACACACACACACACACACACACACTAACACTAACACACTAATTCATATCCTTGAAATAAACCAGTTTTCCTATATTTAAAGGCAAATTGATAACAGACAAGTAAGTGTGAATACCTACATTAACCCCTCGCCAAAATAATCGAGAGCATCAGACAAAGGATCAGTCGAACATTAACACATAAACTGCCGTGAACAGACTGAAATATTGATATTTCTTCGGATGTCATTGTAATATGCTTCTGCTCTGTCTAGACACCAGACAGACATGTTACCGACTGCTTTTCTCAGACGTTCATTTAAACACACATACACGCATACACACACGCACGCATACACACACGCGCAGGCGCACACACACACAAATACACACATGCGTACACACACGCACACACACATACACACACAAACACATACAACACATACACATACATACGTACATATATACATACACACAGATACACACACACATACACACGCACACACACTCATACACACACATACACATACATACATATATACATACATACATACATACATACATACATACTAATACATACACACACATACACAAACACACACACACAATACACACACACGCACACAAACACACACACAACACATACACACAACACACACACACACACACACACACACACACACACACATATATGACGCACTAACGGCTTATAGTTGTAAGGGAACTGACCTTACTAACGTTGTATAACTTTGTGACGCAATAACGGTTGAAATCATCTGCTAAATACAACTTAGCTATTGAAGAAATGCTCGAACGCAGGTTTAAGTCAATAGCACACATTTTAGAATGTGAAAAAAAAAAATGACAAGCCATATTAATAATCTCCATTTTCGTAGCAACAACGAGGAGTCAGTTTTTTGTTTTTTTGTTGTTTTTGTTTTTTGTTTTTTTGTTTTGTTTTGCGTTTGATGAATATGACACCCAAAACACACCATACTTATTCTTACATACACTCGTACGTTTTCTGCGTTAATCGCATCTCTCTGGTCAGATGTTTTTAAACATATACCTGAGAACAGTTTGATGACTGATGAGCGTTTACTTAACTAAAAAGACAAGAGTATTCGTATGCACAGTTGTATAAGCGCGGGTGTGTGTGGGAAACATACACGCTGAATTACGAACGTCATAATCCACTTGCAAACGTGTACAAACGATTTCTTATGTGAACAACCGAAAAATTCCAAGAATATTCGGAGCATTTGAGGTCAATGTGATCTAAAACATCATCCAACACGTACATTATCAATATCATTATAACCCTGTGATGATTTTACTTATATTGCATATGATAATGATCGAAATTTCTTATACGGTCATCAACAGATGCGAAACGTGTGTAGACACGTTGACGAAGTTTGAATCATTGACAAAAACATAATACAGACAAGTTAAAAACAAGAGCTGTGAAATCTATAGCAAGAAAATCAGCATCTGCAAGACTGATAGATAGATAATAACTTAAGACGAACACTTAATAAACTGGACATCAGACTCAAACGTGGCAACAACTTCATCGAAGTTCACAATTTAGGTACTTGGAAATATTGTTTACCAAAAAAAAAAAAAATAGACCAGCGTCTAAAATTCGGACGCTGCTAGCTACCAACTTTCTTTTTAAACCCTCCAAGCTACTCTGTGGAATCAATATCCAGTGCATTTATCAAAGCATTTATCGTGCCCACACTGACTTACCAATGCCAGACCAGGATCTTAAACAAAACCCTTGAGAGAATGTTCATAACCTTGTGAGAGAAGATGTCTCAGAAAGGCAGCAGTCAATAATACCAAATGGTACATGACTGGAAACGAAGAGATCCGACAGATTGTTGGAAGAATATCTGTCAGCCATCACATTTCCCCCGTGGGGGATGCCGGGGGCTCTTTCAGTATAACTGGTATCCCCCACCTTCTGTTAAATTTTGTGCTAGAAACTGCCTCTTTTCTGTCACTCTCTTTGTTTTTGCCTTGTTCCTTGCTTTCTGTCATTTCTTCCTATCATTTTCTGCCTTGCTGGTCCATTCACCTGTATGTGTTCGATAAAGTCTTACATACTTTTTCTTAGGATTGAGAATTGGGTACATAATTAATCCTTTGACTCCCGTACCCTATCCACCAAAATGCAAAATTGTGACCCTTTGACTCCCTCACCCTATCCACCAGCTTCCTGCAGGAAGCTGATGGATAGGGTGAGGGAATCGAAAGGTTAAGATTTTGCATTGCTTTCTTCGTTGGCAATGCAGGATTTTGGTGGACAGGGTGCGGGAGTCAAAGGGTTAAGTGCGTTTTTTGGCTCTAGGGAAGTGAGATATGCGGAAGCAACTTTAGGAAATTTATGCCCGGTTTTTATGATTGTATGTTTTGGTGTCCGTTGGTATGCTTTAAATTTGTATTCAGGTGTGTTTTCTTTTTATATCCCATGTTGCGATAAATTGGACGGAGTGGTCAACGCCAGGGGCATTCCTTAGATTATGTCGCAAAAATGCATTGATACGTGTACTTAACTTTCTCCCCCCCCCCCCCCCCCCCCCCCCATGTTGAAATTTTGTATGTTTTCAAGCGGTTATGGCCCTGATATGGCTCTCCGCAGCTGACAGGGCCTTAAACAACAAGAATAATGACAATAAAAAAAAAAAAAGAGCCGTCACATAAGAACAATGACGATTCAAGTGGTGTGGCCATCTGACCAGGATGCCAACCAACCACCCACCAGCCAGCCAGCCCCTTCGAGGCAACAACGCCAGATGCTAGGCTTTTCAGAGTTACAGGAAGACCACGGCGGAGCTGGATAGATGGAGTTTCACACACACACATACACACATACACACACAGACACACACACACACACACACACACACACGTACGCTCGTGCACACACACACACGCAAGCACGCACGCACAGAGAGTGAGAGTGAGAGAAAGAAGACAGACAGACAGACAGACAGACAAAGAGAGACAGAGAGCGAGCGAGCGAGAGAGAGAGAGAGAGAGAGAATATGTCTGTGCGAGTGTGTATATGTATATCTATATATATATTATATATGTGTGTGTGTGTGTGTGTGTGTGCGCGCGCGCGTGTGTGTGTGTGTGCTGTGTGTGTGTGTATGTGTGTGTGTGTGTGTATACATATAATTATATTTATGTGTTGTGTGTGTATGTGTGTGCCTGCGTGTGTGTACGCACGCGCGTGTATGTATGTATGCGTGTGTGTTTATGTGTGTGTGTGCGTGCGTGCGTGCGTGCGCGCACGCGCGCACGCGCGCGCGTGTGTGTGTATGTATGCGCGGCGGGTGTGTGTGTATGTGTGTGTGTGTGTGTGTGTGTGTGTGTTGTGTGTGTGTGTGTGTGTGTGTGTGTGTGTGTGTGTGTGTGTGTGTGTGTGTGTGTGTGTGTGGGTGTGTGTATGTACGTATACCGTTACAAGAGTTCTACCCAGATCTGTCAATTATAATCTGAAAATCTGCTCGGATTCTGTACTGTTAACATTGGAAAACCTGTAGACACCGACGTGAACGGGTCACGCAGAGTGGACCCTACCTCATACAGAATTAGCCGACACCTGACCTGCAGAATCATTAATCGACGTTTTAAATACATGTAAAAGTGAGACAACGATCGGCAGGTCAACGTTCGTTCATCTTTCCGGGTAGGATTGTTGGACTCGAAATCTCAGCTTTAGAAGAGTTCAGTGGTCTGCCAAGAGAACCTGATAGTTTGCAAGATGAACACAGCGTAGTAATCGTTCCGCTTCTGCTTTTTTTTTTTTTTTTTTTTTTTTTTTTTTTTTTTTTTTTTCTGGGATGCATGTCTGTATGTTGTGTTGTTTTGCATAGACTGTGT
>CM060315.1:60801365-60808865 GCA_030674185.1 Monoplex corrugatus | reverse complement strand
AACAACAACAGCAAGACAACAGCAAAACACAACAACAACAACAGCAAAAAACAAAACAACACAAAAACAACAACAATAACAACAACAACAAAAAACAACAATAACAATACAACAAACAACAATAACAACACAAAACAACAACAACACAACAACAAGCAAACAACCCAACAACAACAACAAAATAAACAACAACACAATAACAACAACAACAACAAACAACAACCACTAAACAACAACAACAACAGCAGCAACAAGGACGAAACATAGCCTATTATGTAACAGATCGTGACATGCAGGAAACGCCGGATGATCACAAACTAATCCAGCGGTGCGTCAGTCTGGCCTTTGCCACATCCTCAGACGGTGCCACACACACACCATCCCTCAGGCCATCTCTAAACACGGAGCCACACGCCACTGAGGGTGTCTGTCGTTTCCAGACAACAACATGGTAAACAGCCTCATCCATCTTCCGCCGGGAGGGACAGGTGGAAAATGGAAATAAATGGTCAACCCCCCCCCCCCTCCCACCCATACGTTCATAACCACAGGTTTGTTTAACGACTCTGGATTAATTAACTGAAGTTGTATTAAGTCTTGTTGTCCGGTCTTAGTTATGTTATGTTATTGTTATTGTTATTGTTATTGTTGTATTGTTATGTTTTATTCTGTTTAATGTAACCCTTTGACTCCCGCATCCTTGTCCACCAGCATCCTGCATTGCCAAACATGCTAGCAAAGGAAAAAAAATTAACCTTTTGATTCCCTTCACCCTATCTTCCAGCTTTTTGTAGAAAACTGGTGGATAGGATTAGGGAGTCAAAGGGTTATGGTTTTTGCAGTTGATGGATAGGGTGCCAGAGTCAAAGGATTAACGCCCAGCCGACTGCGTAGAGCCATATCAGGGCTGGCTATAACCGTTTCAATACAAACGCAATACTTCAATAGGAAAAAAAAGGAAAAGAAAATTAAGTACACATATCAATGCATTCCCGCACATAATCTAAGGAGATACCCTGGCGTTGACCACTCCGTCCTAATTTATCGCACAAGGATTAAAAAAAAACATACCTAAATACAAATTTAAACATAACTAAGGACACTAAAGCATAATAAAACAGGCCTAAATTACCTAAAATTGCTTCCACATATCTCATTTCCACAGAGCCAAAAATGCACTTAACACAAGTACCCAATTACCAATCCTAAGAGAAAGTACGAAAGACTTTATCGAACACATACAGGTGAATGGACCAGCAAGGCAGAAAACGATAGGAAGAAATGACAGAAAGCAAAGGAGGAAGAAAGAAACAAAGAGAGTGAAAGAAAAGAGGAAATTTCTAGCACAAAATTTCCAGGTGGGGATGCTATTTACATGTATACTGAAAAAGCCCCCGGCATCCCCACGGGGGGGGGGAGGGGGGGGAGGGGGAGGAATGTATGGATTGTCCGGTCTTACATATATTGTGTTGATACATTTTGATTATGTAGAGGTTTATGAGTAAACAAGTTTAAACCCCACTGTAACAATCTCTTTCTGTTGGAGACAGGCGGATGATTCTCTGTGACCTTGGAGTGTGTTTTTTTTTTTTTAATTTCTTTTGTTTTCTTCATTTTCGTCAAAACTGTTAAAGACAGACCTAGTTAACTGGAAAATGTAAGAAAAACATTTCTTAATGCTACCAATTTTGAAGAACAAGGTCTCCCAACAGTGTAAAAATCGCTACTCACAGTTCCGTAGCTTTCGATGGCGTTCTCGCCATCTTCGTCAGCGCTCTAATGCTGTCTGCGTGAATCTCTACTCAGATCTCGCGAACATGTATGGTCAAAATCACCTTGACTCATCTATAATTCCTTATTAAGCCATGTTGATTTAAGTTAGTTGCTAACGTTACCACTAAATTGGACCATGGCTTTCTAGACGACAACATTCGCTATTTTCGAAATGGCTAAAACCTACGGTATAAATAATGTGACAAAAGAGCTATCTTTAAAACAGTCGATAATTGTCATTAGTGTTGAAATGTCTTATTGGGATATGAAGAATTCATGTCTGTTTTAAACTGAATTCATTTAAATTCCTTGCCCTCTTTTCTATCGTCCTTCCTAATCGCCCTTGCTTCGTTTTGTTATTTATACTTAGGGGTAAAACAAAATAAAACAACAACAAAAAGAAAAACAAAAAGACTGCCAGGAGTGTAAAGAGGAGATTAAATGCAGGTACGTGTTCTCAGCACAAAGTCAAAACACGACTGAGGCAGATGAAACATGGTTTCTAAAAAGAGTTCCATGGACAACAAAGAAAACAAACAAGATAGTGTTGAAAGAGGCAAACTCAAAAACAACAGTAATGAAGAAGATTAGGAAAACAAATGTTACCGTCTTGAAACAGGCAAAGACACAAAAAAAAGAACATAAATGAAGAAGGTCAGGAAAAGACAAACAACATTTATAAAACATTTTATGAGGCAAGAGAAATTAGAGCACTTAGTCATAACAAGAAAGCTGGAGGGGAGAGAGCACTAGGGAGAAAAGACTGGACGGACTTGCAGGGTGGCTGAAGACAGACAGGGTGGGAGATGTACTTGCAGCGGCAAAGGATAGATTCGTATGGAGGGCCATGATCGCCAACGCCATGCGGCAGGGCACTTGATGACGATGACATGTCCTCAGACTCAAAAGCAGGATTGTCTCCCTTTGCAGTGGTAAGAACAAACCGGAAACGGAAAAGACAAGCAAATCTAACCGAACGTTTACACGACAGAATGAACTGTTTTGAAAGAACACAAAACGAAACAGATTCATTCGTGGAAGACAACGCTGTGAAAACGACTTCAGGAAAGTTCTCTTTTAATGAATTAATGAAATTCAAAAGACATACATACATACATACATACATACATACATACGTACGTACGTACGTACATACATACATACGTACATACATACATACATACATACGTACGTACGTACGTACGTACGTACATACATACATACATACATATATACATACATACATACATACATACATACATACATATATACGTACGTACGTACATACATACATACATACGTACGTAGGTACATACATACATACATATGCACATACACACACATACATACATACATACATACATACATGCATACATACATACACATACATACATACATACATACGTACGTACGTACATACATACATACGTACGTACGTACATACATACATACATACGCACATACACACACATACATACAATACACACCCCGCACACAATACATACATACATTACATACATGCATACATACGCACATACACACACATACATACATGCATATATACATACATACATGCATACATACATATATACATACATACAAACGCACATACACACACATACATACATATATATATAATACATACATACATACATACGCACATACACACACATACATACATACATATATACATACATACATACATACATATATACATACATACATACATACATACATACATACATACATGCATACATACATACATATATACATACATAAAAATAGACTAGATTAGATTAGATTGGATCGGATTGGATTGGATTGGATTAGATTTGGGTTTGGGTTTAGGTTTGGGTCGTTATTATCATCATCGTCGTCGTCGTCGTCGTCATCAGTAGTACTATCATTATCATCATCATCATCATCATCACCATCACCATCACCATCATCATTATCATCATCATCGTCGTCGTCGTCGTCGTCATCGTCGTCGTCGTCGCACTGAAGCCAGTTCTCAACCCAGCAGTTGCGCTGAAGAAGTCGGCCGGATCGCCGATGAAAGCTACGCAGTAAGTAGCCTTTTTTTCACTGAGAGACAGGTTCAGCCAGCTAGCCATTATATCATTATTATCATCATCATCATCATCATCATCATCATCATCATCATCACTATTATTGCTATCGTTGTTGTCGTTGCTGTTATCATTTATCCTCATTATAATTGTCAGTTAACAGCTTCGCTTAATTAATTCCAGCCTTTGCAGCGAACAGTCTTTGGGCACTTGTTGCCAGAACTTGTTCGTCAAGAAATGTATAGAACAGGAACGTGTGGCTAAGTTCAGTCACACGGTACCCAGCAGTCTATGATGGTCATCGTTATTATAATAGGGGAAGGGAGGGTGTGTGTGTGGATTTTGCACCTTTGTCGTCGTCGCCGCCTTGAAAATAGACGAAGCCAGTTACAAAATCTCGCCCGTATCGCCCAATAATGAGTGGATATGTTTGTTAATTAACCGTGCAGACTTCACGCTGTCGAATATTACCACCACCCATCTCCTACCCGACCCCCCCCCCCTTTCCACTCCGCTATCGTCACTCTCTCTCTGTCTCTCTGTCTCTGTCTCTGTCTCTGTCTCTGTCTCTGTCTCTCTCTCTCTCTCTCTCTCTCTCTCTCTCTCTTCTCTCTCTCTCTACCGTTCGATCTTCCCGTCTGTTTAGTTAAAAGAACAGGCTGTTTGTGAATCCGTTAATCTTCTCTCTCTCTGTCTCTCTCTCTCTCTCTCTCTTTTCTGTTTTTCTGTCTCTCTCTCTCTGTCTCTTCTCTCTCTCTGTTTCTTTCTGTCTCTCTGTCTGTCTGTCTTCTGTTCTCTGTCTGTCTATCTGTCTCTTCTGTCTCGTCTGTCTGTCTGTCTCTCTCTGTTCTCTCTCTCTGTCTCTCTCTCTCTCTGTCTTCTCTCTCTGTCTCTCTGTCTGCCTCTCTCTGTCTCTGTCTCTGTCTATCTATCTGTCTGTCTCTCTCTCTCTTCTCTCTCTCTCTCTGTCTCTGTCTCTCTGTCTGTCTCTGTCTCTGTCTGTCTATCTGTCTCTCTCTCTTCTCTCTCTCTCTCTCTCTCTCTCTCTCTCTCTCTCTCTCTCTCTCTCTCTCTCTCTCTCCTCTCTCTCTCTCTCGTTCGACCTTCGCGTCCGTTATAAAAAAACAGGCTTTGTGTGTGAATCCGTTTGTCTTCAACAACTTCTGGCCTTCTGTGGGCGAGCTGCTTTGCACGGTCATGACCGCTTGAGGGACAAAATTATTATAATCAAATCGTCTACAAGAAACTGATGTCCATAATCCAGAGTATTGACATGTTAGGTTTAGTTCATCAAATAAGATAAAAAGATAATAAACGACTAAAAGGCAAAGCGACAGAATTAAAGGTTTTAGCACGGATTTGTGATTTTTTTTTTTCTCTCGAAACGAAAATCTCTTGTTTACATCACAATACATCGTCTTCA
Organism: Monoplex corrugatus; assembly: GCA_030674185.1. NCBI lineage: Eukaryota > Metazoa > Mollusca > Gastropoda > Littorinimorpha > Ranellidae > Monoplex > Monoplex corrugatus. The sequence goes on along the minus strand of CM060315.1, from coordinate 60,803,597 downwards.
TTCCTTGTTTTTTGTTTTTTTGTTGTTTGTTTATTGTTTGTTTTTTTTGTTTTTCTTATTAATTCTTTTTCATTTTATATGATCGTATTGTTCTAGTTGAAAATTATCAGAGCACTCATATATGTTCGTGAAAGTCAGATCAGTGTTGCTGCAATCATATATGTAAATTAACCGTTTATGAGCGGGTTATTACGCATTTTCATATCTCTCCTATATCTATCTGTCTATCTGTGTCTGTCTTCTTCTGTCTTTATCTGTCTGTCTATTATCTATCTGTCTATCTGTCTATCTATCTATCTCTTCTCTGTCTATCTATCTATTATCTATCTATCTGTCTATCTACAGTATATCTAGTCTATCTATATCTATCTATCTATCTGTCTATCCATTATCTATCTATATCTAATGTTCTGTCTACTATCTCTCTTCTCTTCTACTATGTATATGTATCTATATCTATATCTATTATCTATCTGATCTATCTAATAGTTATCTACTATATCTATATCTATCTATCTATCTGTCTATTACATGTATATATATCTATATCTTATCTATCTATCTTTGTCTATCTACATGTATATCTTCTATTCTAATCACTATCTACTCTTCTACATTATATCTCTATTCTTATCTACTCTATCTTTATCTCATTCTATCTCTCTATCTCTCTATCTATCTGTCTATCTAATCTAATCTATCTCATCTATTCTATCTATCTATCTTCTATCTATCATTATAATCTATCTATCTATCATATCTATCTATCTATCTATCTATCTATCTATCTATCATCTATATCTATATCTATCTATCATTCTATTACTTATATCTATCTAATCTATCTATCTATCAATCTATTTCTATCTCATTATCCTATCTATCTATCTATCTCATCTATCTATCTTTATCTATCTATCATCTACTATTATCTATCTATCTTACTTTCTATCTCATCTTATCTATCTTATTATCTATCTATCTAATCTATTATCTATCTTATCTTTATCTATCTATCATCTATCTATCTATCATCTATTTATCTATCATCATTTTCTATCTATCTATCTAATCTATATCTATCTATCATCTACTATCTATCTATCAATCTATACTCTTATCTATCTTCATCTTTTCTATCTATCAATCTATTTATCTATCTTCAATCTATTCTATCTATCATTCATCTATCTATCTATATCTATATTTATCTATCAATCTATTATCTATCTATCAATCTATTATCTATCAATCTATTTATCTATCTATCAATCTATTTATCTATCAATCTATTTATCTATTCTATCATCTATTATCTTATCAATCTATTTATCTATCAATCTATCAATCTATCTATCTATCAATCTATCTATCTGTCTATCTATCTATCAATCTATCAATCTATCTATCTATCAATCTATTTATCTATCTATCTTCTATCCATCTTCAACGCACTCGGGCAGTTCCAATTGCGCTCCACCCGAATCCGTCAATAATCATCCAGCAGAGTCTTTAAGCCTGCGTAAACCCCCCGATGCACTGAGCTAGGTCTTTTGAAATAGGAAAGGGAGGAGAGGGGACGGGGGGGGGGGGAGGAAAGAACCTATGGAATGAACACTAAGCTGACACCACCAGAATGACTGAAGCATAAGAATGGGCAGCTGACAAACCAGCTTTTTAGTGCCACAGGTTAGGACTGAATTCGGGACATAGGTATCAATCAATCTCCATGACTATCAAAAGAAGCCGTCAGCGCGCCCGCGTAACTGACAAACAAAGACAACAGATACAGAGAGAGAGAGAAGAAGAGAGAGAGAGAGAGAGAGAGAGACAGAGGACAGAGACAGACAGAGACAGAAGAGACAGACAAGACAGAGAGAAGAAGAACAGACAGACAGACAGACAGACAGACAGATAAACAGACAGAGAGAAAGAGAGAGAGATACAGACACACAGGGACACAGAGAGAGAGATAGACAGAGACAGACAGACAAAGAGAGACGCATGAACAAATGAACAAATTGAGAGAGAGAGAGACAGAGAGAGACACATAGAGAAGCATGAACAAATTGAAAGAGAGAGACACAATGAGACAGAGACAGAGACAAACAGAGAAAGAGAGAGAGAGACGTACAAACAGACACAGAGAGAGACAGACACACAGACAGACAAAGTGAGAGAGAGAGAGAGAGAGAAGAAAGAGAGAAAGAAAGAGAGAGAGAGAGACAGACA
>CM060315.1:60791365-60793865 GCA_030674185.1 Monoplex corrugatus | reverse complement strand
GTGTGTGCCAATGTGTATGACTGGGTGGGTGTGCATATGTGCGCGTGTTCGTTCTTTGATTTAACGTCTTTTCACTATAAGTGATATTAGACGGGGGAGGGGGGGGGGGGGAGGGGGAAATAAACAAAATTATTAAAATAAAATGTAGAATGATAGTTGGACGGGTTGGATTTGGGCAGAGGGAAGACAGAGGAAAAAGACATTAGTAGGTGGGGGGAACAGTAAAATGGAACGAGAACTTAACACTAACAATTAACTTCGACAATGTGAAGGGAAATTGTAACACTAAAACACAAACCGAATAAAGTTAAAGTAAAGCATTAACAGGACTGTGAACTAATGATTCTGAAATTCTAACTAACAAAGTTTGATCTGATGCAATTTTTTGGAAATGATTTTCAGAATACTTTTCTTGAGTAAACATTTTCGGTAAAAAAGAACGTAGCATTTTGCAGTAGAATGAACAGTGAAACAGTGTGAACTGTTCGCCGCAAATACACTTGGCATTTTTACAATATTTTGTTTTCAATGCGTTTAGCTGAATACGAAAACAAACAGCAACAATCGATCTCAAATGATACATGGAAGAATACTGCAATTTTTTACATTCATTTTGAACGGTAAGTTTTATCATTTGCTGTGACACAAACTGTTCATTTGAATGTTCATGAAATCGAATCCATGAGGCTGTTTGGAGCAAGTTGCAAGCTTCTTTTACGGAGGTATGAACATGTAATTCTATAGCATTATCAGAATTCTGGGCGCCTTTGCTTAGCTGCTCTGTCAACTACTTCGTTGCCGTGAAGACCAACGTGAGAAGGCACCCAGCATAAACTGATATCTGTACCTTTGACCCTTAAACGATGTATAAGATGATTTGCCTCAGTAATTAAATCAGGCCTTGTGTCAGCATCAAAAGACCGTAAGGCATATAATACAGATTTTGAGTCAACAAAGAGAACTACTTTGAAAGACACGGGTTTAAGATTTACTAGATAATACAATGCTTGATTAATAGCGACTAATTCCGCTGTAAAGATAGATAAGTTTGCCCCAACGAAAAATGACTTTTTTATCTTAAATTTTGGAACATAAAATGCTGCTCCAGCACATTTATTTTCTAAGACTGATCCATCGGTAAAAATGTGAAGGTGGGTACGGTATTTTTCATTGATGTGTTCTCTTGCTGTGGATATCGAAATGTTGACGTTTTCAGATTTCTTAGCGTCTGTATAATCAATATCAAAAGAGGCTTTTAGCATTTCCCATGTAGGGATAGGCGTTGTTGATGGTGTCTCAGCTATTTTATCCATATTTATGTTAGACTGTTTGACCAAGTCAGATATGTAAGTTGCAGCCGTCATTTGTGATGAAATGCTTTTTGCTCGCTTTGGAAAGTCAACATCAGACCTGATTTTAATTTCCTTACTCACAAAATTGTCCGTTTGTGAAGTAGTTCTAACTGCAAATTTTGCTGTCGCTAGCTCACGATAGTTGTTCAGAGGCAGAATTCCAGCAACTTTGTACGTTTCCAGATTAGAGGCATGTGTGTATGTGCATGTGTGTCTACGTATGTGTCTGTCTGTGTTTCTGTCTGTCTCTGTTTCTCTCTGTCTGTCTGCCTCTCTCTCTCTCTCTCTCTCTCTCTCTCTCTGTGCGTGTGTGTGTGTGTGTACCTGCGTGCGTGCATGCACTATTTTCCTGTTTCAGCCGCAACGTGATAACGGCAGTACGAAGACAAATCAGCTGTGTGTGTGTGTGTGTGTGTGTGTGTGGTGTGTGTGTGTGTGAGTCTTCAGCGGACGTGATGGAGGTCCTGATTGAGGTCACGGTCATGGCCACAGAGTCACGCGCAACTCCACCGTTTGTGTGCGACTGTCGCACGCCCACCAGTATCACCACCACTACCACGACCACCATCACCACCACCACCACCACCACCACCACCACTACCACCACCATCATCACCACCACTACCATCATCACCACTCCGTAGGTACTATACTCTTTGCTACTACCACCACCACCACCAACACTACCATTCATCAGTCTATCGTCGTAATCCTTACAAAGCTGGCTTTTTTCAGTAGCTTTAGGAATTACGTATACACCACTCTGTAAAACTTTACGACAGATTCTTCGCCTGACTCGCTTTCTAACTGTCTGTCTGTCTGTCTGTCTGTCTGTCTGTCTGTCTCTGTCTCTCTCTCTCTTTCTCTCTCTCTCTCTATCTATCTGTCTATCTGTCTGTCTGTCTATCTATCGATCTATCTATCTATCTATCTATCTCATGCTCTGTCTTCTCTCTCTTTCTCACTCCCTCCCTTCTCTCTGTCTGTCTGTCTATCTCACTCTCTGTCTGTGTGTGTGTGTGTGTGTGTGTGTGTGTGTGTGTGTGTGTGTGTGTGTGTGTGTGTGTGAGTGTGTGTGTGTGTGTGTGTGTGTGTGTGTGTGTGTGTGTGTGTGTGTCTGTGTGTGTGTGTGTGTCTTTGTCTCTCTG
>CM060315.1:60765083-60791265 GCA_030674185.1 Monoplex corrugatus | reverse complement strand
ACAAACACAGAAACAAAACGAAAAGAAAAACAAAAACAAAAAAAACAAGAAAAAACATCAACGACACAATTAAAAGAAAAAACACAAAGAAACAAATCACAAGAATATTGATCTGCGTAAAACTCTGACAGCACAAACTCAAAGAAGTATAACGAATTTATGTCAAAGTTTCCCCACCCCCACCCCCACCCCCACCCAAAAAAAAAAGAAAAAAAAAAGTTAAGCCAATATCATATAAGCCCACCAACGAAAAATCGACAGTTACCTGTGAATGAACACACGTACACACAAACGTATTTCTTCATGCGCATATACAGGGGGTGCAAAAGTAGGTATACAGTAAGTATCACATCATTATTATAATGCTTAATTCCGCTCTCGATAGAGATGTATGAATACCGACGCAAGCAGTTTGAGTATCTGAGGATAGGCTGTGCTTGTTATTACATGTATATGCAATATTCATTTGTTTGTATAATAAATGCAATGAGTATTGTACGTGTTTTCTTTTTTCATAACTGTATACCTACTTTTGCACCCCCCCCCCCCCCCTGTATAATGATATGTACACACAAACACACACGCACGCATATCCATATACGCGCAAAAACGCGCGGACGGACACAGATGCACTCACAGAGAACGAGGGAATCAGAATCAGAATCACAATCAGAATCAAATTCAGAAATTTCTCCAATAAGGCCAAAGACTCATTAGAAGGGGTGTGAACACATTATAAACATTATGCCGACACAAAGTATAATACATAGTTGTTCTGAGATAATGCATACTTCAAACATTTTGGGAAAAATACAATGTGGATCACACAGTCATACTTCAACAATACAATAAAAGCGTATAAATAAGTTTAACAGTCACACATCAATAGCATTTAACTTGAAGACAGTATCCAAAACAAGTGCGACTGCCCGCGCCCAAGCAAACAGGAACCAGAAGAACAAGAAAACCAATGTAAGCGCGTATTTGACAAAACAAGACAAAACAAGCTCAAATTTTCGGCCAACCGGCCTTTGTCAAGCGCGAACGCACGGTCACAAACAGACCACAAACACCAAACAATGGATAATAAAAACAGGAAAAAAAACCTTCCCTGCTGCCTCGTCCAGTGGATAAAAAGGGACAATGCAAACTCTCTTCAGTTAAGAGCTGTATAGACGTATGTCGCCAAATTTCTAATTCTACTTTTTTGTTTTTTGTTTTGAAGTCATGAGTATTATTAATCCGAAATCATTTGGATTATTGGTTGCACTCTGGCTGAATTAACAAGGGACTCAGATCTATAAGGGCAGGACAACCTAGTTTCAGTTTCAGTTTCTCAAAATGACGCCTCCGCGCTCGGAATGAATTCCATATGCACTAACGTCACAAGTGCCATGTGATGGAGAAGATCCAGAATGGTTATGGCACAAGACTTAAGCCTGTACATAAACCCATGAGCTGACCAGGTCCTGAGGTCCTACCTGACTTTATACTTAATAGTAGTAAGAAATTCTATTTTAGGCAGATCCTGATAATATGACAGAGTGGTTTGTGTTTTTTTTGGAATGTTTTCTTAAATGAACAGTCTGTCAGACTTAAGCCAACGCTGGAACACGTTGTTTTCTATCTTGGGTTCAATTAACGTAGCTGTTGGTATGTCTCTACCGGCTGCCTTTTGTTGGAAGTGCACAACAAAATCCATCTTAGCCTGGGTTAAATGCAAACCGATTTTTTGTTGCATTATTCAGCTATGTTGTTGAACTGTTCCTGGACTACCTGTCTTTTTCTTGGCATCCACTGTTAGGTCGGTCTGTTCTTGTTCGGATCAGCAAGTCATTTCACATAGACATTATGAAAGACACGAAAGAGTGGTACTCACTGAGACAGTCCCACGGAAAGTGTAAGTAGTGCCGAAAATAGTAATTCACCAATTCCCAAGAGGTACAACTGTTTTGCGGTTTGTTTGTATGTTTGTTTGTTTGTGTGTGTGTGTGTGTGTGTGTTGTGTGTTGTGTGTGTGTGTGTGTGTTGTGTGTGTGTGTGTGTGTGTGTGTGTTGTGTGTGTGTATGTGTGTGTGTGTGTGTGTATGTGTGTGTGTGTGTGTGTGTGTGTGTGTGTTGTGTGTGTGTGTGTGTGTGTGTGTGTCGCCGATCCACCCTAGCTACGGCGTCTTTTTCTCTCTGGAATCTGTTAAAGACTCGATACACAAAAACAATTTAATTACCCATTTTTTTTTAATCACATTTGCCTATTCTATGCCATCCTTGACAGGGAAGACTTGTTTCGTCTTTGTCCATTCCTTGAGAAAATCTTGCAGCAGTAGTAGTAGCAGCAGCAGTAGTGGTAGCAGCAACACCAGCAAAAGTTGTAGTAATTATCGTTATTATTATTATTTATTGTTGTTGTGGTGGTGATGGTGGTGGTGGTAGTGCGGTAGTGGTGGTGGTGGTGGTGGTGGTAGTGATGGTGGTGGTAGGATAGTGATGTTGATGGTGAATATTTTTTTTTACTGAACTTGGTGGATGTTTTCTTTTCCCTGTGCAAACGATAACGGAAATAGTCACAGTTTCCACTTTCCCAGGAAGGGGGAAAAAAAACACACAAAAAAAACAATTCGATTGTGCCATAATACAGCAGCATGCCCAACAACACAACAGACCCAGTATCTAATATCACAGCGGCCCCGTCAGACTGCCTGGTTCTACAAGCTCAAGACTTCATCCCCTGGAGCAACCCCGACAACGTCGTCTCCTTCGACACAGAGAGCCTGGTGAAGACGCTGAAAGACCTGCTCTTCCTGCCCCTCATGTTTCTGATTGGTCTGCCGGCTAACGTCATCAACATGGCGGTCTTCTACAAGCATGGGCTGACGAAACGGATCAATGTCTGTCTGTTTGCTCTGTCGTTGGCTGATGGTCTGTTCCTTGTCATCAATATGTTGATGTACGGAGAGCAGCTTTATATTCAGTTCACCTCCAAAGAAACGTGAGTTTGATGCATATGTGTTGGTATTTTCCACCTGATTCGGTAACTGCTGTGCTATCAAAAAGGTAGGGTAAAGGTAATGACCTATATCGTATGCGTTTTTATTTATTTATTTATTTTTCTTCAAATTTGGATTTGGGAGCAAATTGTACATACTGTTATAGTTAGTTGAATTTTATAACCCCTTTTTTTTTGACGTGGACTAGAATTTGTTGTTCGAGGAGATCTCATAGTTTTCATGGGGATTTGGAAGCAAAGTGAACATACTGCTTATATTTAATTGAATTTTATAACCTTTTTTCCTTGTATTATAGAATTTATCGTTCGAAGAGAGCTCGAAGTACGCATGGGTTCAGGTTCTTTTTAAGCTGAGATGATGATCTCTGTATCATTGACTGGTCTCTCTTTCGTAAAAACAAGTCTCACTTTGTTCCTTGATTATACAGGCGAATTTGATTTTCATGCTTAAAATCAGTCAAAACTTGAGTGCCCTTTACAGAAGGGATCTCCCTCCAATTTTGGCAAAACACAATTTTTTCCATACTGACAAGGTCAACTTTTTCATCTGGCCAAGATGTTGGATTTTTGGTTTGTTTGTAGATAAACATTGTTAGGGCATCTAACGCCATTGCATTTCATTCATTCTTTATTTATTTATTCATATACTTATTTATTCATTTGTTCATTTATATGTTCATTTGTTTATTTGTTCATCTAACAGTGATTTATTTATCTACTTATTTATTCATTTGTCCATTCATTTGTTTATTTATTAACAGTGTAGATTTCTTTTTTTTTTACCTGTGTGCTTCGCTTTTCATGCTGTCGTAACTGTAGTCAACCAGAATATCCAAACCCATCTGAGCCCACCTGCAAGATAGATAGATGCCCGAACGATCGCCAACTTTCTATGGTTGGAGACCTGTGTACATTAACCCTTTGACTCCTGCAGCCTGTCCAACAGCATCCTTCTTGTCAACCATGCTGGAAGAGCAAAAACTTAACCCTTTGACTCCCTCACCCTATCCACCAGCTTCCTGCAGGAAGCTGGTGGATAGGGTGAGGGAGTCAAAGGGTTAAGTTTTTGCAGTTGGTAGATAGGGTGCAGGTGGCAAAGGATTAAGGATTCCAAGACCTATGCTGGTAGGAGCTTAGTGTCTTGGTAGAGCCTTCCAAGAGGCAAGGCATGCAGTAAGTTAGTACATGAGTAAAGCAGCGATAGTTGTATATAACCACCAGACTGCCCTGTCCTACAACACTGACAGACGTTAACTATATAAACACTCCTTCCCTGAAATGATTCATTTTGTTTTTGCGCGACTAGATTTTTTAAGAAATAGTAACTGTTATAGTTTGGTTATATTAAAGGCTTGATTATACTTGGTTTATCAATGAGACTGTTCTGATTTATATGAAAAATCCTTCAGTTTGAGAAAGCTGTCACTTGTTAAATACATAATAACATTTTGTATTTATAAAAGCTGGATTATACTTACTTTATCAATGAGATCGTTCTGCTTTATATGAAAAATCCTTCAGTTTGAGAAAACTTGTCACTTGTTAAATACATAATAAAAATTTTGTACACGTTTGATAACGATGAAGTTTACTATTTCAGTTTGCCATCATTATAATGTGGTAGATATGGACCCATTATGCGGTGGATCACAAACCATTACCTGCTGGGATTTTATGCCGTGACCTGGGTGTCCCAAGTTCTGACAGCCATCGTGGCCAGCGAGAGGTGTTTTTGTATCCTGTGGCCGCTCAAGTCCCAAACCATTCTCCCTACCTCCACCATGAAAGCGATCATCGCTGCTGTCTTCCTGGTGGTGATAGGGATCAGGTTCTTCGTGGTCACTCGCTTCTACATCGTCTGCGCTTACGATCCGATCAGTGACAGCATCATTATGACTGGTGTCGGCAGCCAGTTTTACCACCGACACAGGAAGGTCGTGGATTTCTTGGAGGTGTTTCTCTACGGTATTGGTCTTCCTTGGGTGGTGATTATAGTAGTGGTGACGGCAACGATCGTAACGGTGATAAAGTTACGTCAGGTTGCTGCGTGGCGAGCAGGAGCATCCTCTAAGCCTGGCAGCGTGTCTGCTCAAGAGATCGCTCTGACGAAGATGCTGGTTGGGAACTCCATCTTTTTCATTATCTGCGTGTTTCCTGTTGGTTTGTTCCGGTAAGCGTTTTGTTGTTTAGTTTTATATACGATGCATAAGTTTGAAGAAAACTGTTTTAAGTGTGTGTGTGTGTCTGCTACTCACTATCGTTACTGCTGTCGTTTGGGTCAGGCATCTTAATTAACTCCGCTGAATTCTCAACGATCACCGCAGGCAGACAGACAGACACACAGACAAACAAACAGACAGACAGACGGACAGACAGACAGACAGACAGACAGATAGATAGATGGGTAGATGGACATAGATAGACAGATAGATAGATAGATAGATAGATAGATGGATAGATAGATAAATAAATAAATAGATAGATACATAGATAGCTAGCTAGCTAGCTAGGTAGATAGATAGACAGATAGACAGACAGATAGACAGACAGATAGATAGATAAGATAAGATAGATAAATAGATAGATAGATAGTAGATAGATATATAGATAGATAGATAGATAGATAGATAGATAGATAGATAGATAGAGACAGTCAGACATATAGACAGACAGACACACAGACAGATTGACAGCTCCCATTCTCCAAAAGAGGTGTCCAACTGAGTAAAGGTATTCTCATTCCTTATTCACATTTAAGGTATGCATCACAAGTATGTCACGGGTTAAGACAATCGCCACAATTATTATTCAAAACATATTTCTCTATTGGTTGTTTTTTTTCTGCACGTCGAATTCACGACTGATCCTCTGAATCATCGTTTGTATAATTTATAAGTCATGCAGTATGTGAATATGATTGTTGTTCAGGTTTTTCCTGCTCTTCGTGCCGGACATGAACATTGGCAAAAGACAGCAAAACCATTTGAATAATCGTTTGTATAATTTGTCATGCAGTATGTGAATATGATTGTTGTTCAGGTTTTTCCTGCTCTTCATGCCTGACATGAACATTGGCAAAAGACACCACAACCTGTTGAATCATCGTTTGTATCTATTATAAGTCATGCAGTATGTGAATACGATTGTTGTTCAGGTTTTTCCTGCTCTTTATGCCTGACATGAACATTGGCAAAAGACAGCACAACCTGTTCTTGATGTGTCACTGGCTGCTTGGTATCATCTCCTACGTCAACGCCACCTTCAGCATCGTTGTATACTATACCATGGGATCTCGCTACAGGGATACTGTGTGGACTCTGCTTGCCAGAAAGACTACCAAGCGTACCCGCAGCGACAAGATCAGCCACTGATCGAAAAAGACTGTGGTAACAGTGATGTAAGGTGACAGACCCTATATTGTTCAGTCAGTTGTCTCATGCTTGTGTAAACCAATTTTTAAACCCTTTGACTCCCGCACCCTGTCCCCTGTCCTCCAGGCGGGACGGGACGTATAAGGTAATGATTGGAACAATAACTTTTTGATTCCCGTACCCTGTCCCCCAGCATCCTGCATTGCCAACCATGCTAGCAAAGCAAAACCTTAACCCTTTGATTCCCTCACCCTATCCACCAGCTTCCTGCAGGAAGCTGGTAGATAGGGTGAGGGAGTCAGAGGGTTCAGTTTTTGCAGTTGGTGGACAGAGTGCTGGAGTGAAAGGGTTAACCAAACCAGATCGAGTAGCACTAGAGGCCCGGAAAGGTGATCAGGGACAAGATGGTTAAAGAGAGGGATTATTTTCTGTTTTAGGTTACTGTTACTGGTATTTTTGTTTACAGCCCAGCCGACTGCGTAGAGCCATATCAGGGTTGTAACTATTTCAATACAAACAGCACTTAAGGAGAAGGAGAAGCAGAGAGAAGAAGACGAAGAAGAAGAAGAAGAAGAAGAAGAAGAAAAAGAAGAAGAATTAAGTGCGCATATCAATGCACTCAGGCACATAATCCAAGGTAATGCCCTGGCGTTGACCAGTCCGTCCAATTTATCACACAGAGAATTAAAAACAAAAACCACACCTGAATACAAATTTAAATATTAATAAGGACGGTGAAGCATATATAAAAACAGACCTAAATTACCTCAAATTCCTTTCGCATATCTCATTTCCTAGAGCCAAAAATGCACTTAGTACATGTACCCAATTATCAATCTAAAGAGAAGTACGTATGTAAGACTATATCGAACAATACAGATGAATGGACTAGCCAGGCAGAAATGATAGGAAGAAATGACAGAAAGCAAAGGAATATGGCAGAAGCAAAGAGAGTGACAGAAAAGAGGAAAATTCTAACACGAAATTTCCAGAAGATGGGCATATTATTTATACTGAAAGAGCCCCCGGCATCTCCAGGGCGGAACAGTTTTAAGCGCATGGCTGCCAGTTCTATCATTTCCGTGCGTATCTTTTTTTTGTGTTGTTTTGTTGTTTTTGTTTTTTGTTGGAAAGAACACATTTTAATGTTAACATAGACGATATCAGGCCTCTTTCCTGGTTTTGATGCTTTAACAATTCTGATGGCTAAAAATAGACCAACAAAAAGGCACGAAAGCTTATCAGACTGATGAAACTGCAAATTATATTGTATTTTAAGTAGTTACAAGATTTCAGTAAGTTTCGTTGTAATCTACACTGTCGCAAAGGATTTCAATCAGCTGAGAGATCAAATTCTTTAAGGTTCGTTTTCTCAAAATGGCTGATTTTGTATTAACATACCATACCTCTGTCAACATTCAGAGTAGAAAAATAAAAATGAATCAGTATGAACTGTACACTCAGTAGTTTTGCTTTTGAAATGTAAAACTGAAATTTGAAAAAAAAAGCATCTTATTGGTGATGTTGTGAGAACGAGTTATATATTATATTTCTGAAGATTATGTTTTTCGATGATTTTCTGACAAAGTTTGTGCAGGTTTAGAAGTGTGGAATGATCATTGGGACTAAACGGAAATGTTACATGATATCAGGTGGTTCCTTTTAGTTCAATAAAAGACTGAACACAAATGAAAAGCAATGTTGAATGATTCAGTGTTAGTCGTTGTTTCACAGCAAAGATGAAAGGTTTGGAAGTGCACAGTGATCATTGTTACTGAATGGAAAAGTTACATGATATAATCTTGTTTCTTTTAATTTAGTAAAAGACTGAAAACAAACAAAAATAAGTTTCGAATAATTCAGTGTTAGTCTCTGTCAGAATAGACAGAAACAAGGTACAGACTACTGTGTATAGATGTTATGCATGCTTGCGTCAGTATGATGTGTGTGTGTGAGTGTATGTGTGCGTGTGTGTGAATGTATGTGTAGGAGAAATATATAGAACGGGAGAGACAGACAGACAGACAGTGAGAGAGAGAGAGAGAGAGAGGATAGAGAAGAGTAGAGATGGATAGAAAGAGAGAGAGAGAGAGAGAGAGAGAGAGAGAGAGAGAGAGAGAGAGAGAGAGAGAGAGACTATACAAAGAAATGTTCGGTAACTAGTACAATCAAAGGGCGAGAACATTTGAACGAGTTGCGTCCCTTGCTTCACTGACTCTGGCCGTCGCCTCTTCTTCCACTCAGACAGAAACGAGCAGATTTCACCAAGTTTCTATTTCTATAAATCAGAGGCCCTGTGTCTTTCACAGTTTCTTGCTGGCCTAGAAATGTTTTGCGTGGTGGTCCAGTGAAGATTACCACCACTCTAGTTAAATTCGAAAGTTAGATTGGATCGAGAGAGAGAGAGAGAGAGAGAGGAGAGAGAGAAGAGTGGAGAGAGAGAGAAGAGAGAGAGAGAGAGAGAGAGGAGAGAGAGAAGAAGAGAGAGAGAGAGAGAATCTTTTTCCAAAAGTACGGTTTATATTCGGTCTCCGACAGTTTTTGCATTCCCATCGCTTGTCATTAAACTACTGATCTGGTTTAGCGTCGAGTATGGCAACCACTGCGGCTATGACGACTTCTCAAAAACCCATGAAAACTAACACTAACACACTAACAAACACACACGCGCGCGCACACACACGCACAGAGACAGAGAGAGAGAGAGAGAGAGAGAGAGAGAGAGAGAAGAGAAAAAATTAATGAACAAATTTTTATTTAGGAGGGATATGAAATAAGCAAAATGTATGCTTTTTTACATCCAGTCCTCGCCAAAGAGGGTCTACACATAAATCATACCTCAGAGAGACAAGACAGAGATAGAGAGAGAGAGAGAGAAAGACAGAAGACAGACGACAGACAGACAGAGACGTGACAGACAGAGACAAAGAGTGAAAGAGACAGAGAGACAGAGACAGAGAGACAGAGACAGACAGACAGAGAGGAAACTGATGAATATACATACTGCGTTCAAAATCTAGAACAGAAGGCCTAATGTTTGAAAAAAGCTACAAGTGGCGGTCTTTACTACCTACCCATAGGCAGGCCTACTAACGTGCAACAGGCGGTCAGAGCCATGGTGAACCTGTAGTTATATCTATAGAGCCGGCATGACCTGTAGGGCGGGACCTGCCGCCATTGACGTCACTGTGACCCTACCAGCGTGATCATTGTGTGAGTGTGTGTGTGTGATGTGTGTGTGTGTGTGTTGTGTGTGTGGTGGTGTGTTGTGTTGGTGTGTGTTGCGTGGTGCGTGTGTGTTGTGTGTGTGTGTGTGTGTGTGATGTGTGTGTGTGTTTGTGTGATGTGGTGGTGTTGTGTGATTGTGTGTGTGTGTGTGTGTGTGTGTGTGTGTGTGTGTGTGTGTGTGTGTTTCAATTTGTAGAGGAACTGCCTATGTAGTGGACATAGAGCGTTATAACGTCCGATGACTAATTCAGCAATTTCAGTTTCAGTTTCAGCTTCAGCTTCAGTTCTCAAGATGACGTTTCCACGCTCGGAACGAATTCCATATGCACTAACGTCACAGGTGCCATGATGTGATAGAGAAGATCCAGAACGGTTTTAGTTTGGTTTAGATTTCACGTCGACACCCACTTCAGGTGATATGGCTGACGGGGATAACCATCCCAGGGAAGTGTGAGGGTAAGGGGGGACTTATCTAATCCTATACTGACACCACCAGAACAACACTGATGTTAAGATGGGACAGTGAGAAGGCCAATTTTAATGTAGAGCATCCCGGGATTCGAACCCACAACCATTAGACGGGCAGAAATATGAACCTTTTGTTATATCTATAGAGCCGGCGGGACCTGCCACCATTGACGTCACTGTGACCCTATCAGCGTGATCATTATAGTTTTCGCCATTTTTTCTTTTTTTTTTCTTTTCCGGATTTGTACGAGGAATTTCCTTCGCAGTGGACAAGGCGTTATGACTCCAATGACAATTCAGCGTTTCAGTTATTAGAGTTATTCCAAGAGGGATTCACCGCGCTCAGACAACTCCATATGCACTCCACCCAAATCTCCAGCAATTGTCACAGATTTCATGAGCCAGCACAAAGCAAAGCCCTATGCGCTGGCAAGGTCTTGAAACGGGGGAAGGGTATCAAACACTATGCTGACACCACCAGAATGATGGAAACACTCAGATGGGCAGCGAACAGGCCAGATTTTAATGTTGTGGGCTGGGATTGAACTCAAGATACCAGATTTTGAGTCCATGGCTCTACCAACAAGCCCGTACAGTTTCAGTGCTCAAGATGACATCTCCGCGCTCGGAATGAATTCCATATGCACTAACGTCACAGGTGCCATGTGATCGAGAAGATCCAGGATGATCATGGCACAAGCCTTAAACCCACGAGCTGGACAAGTGCTGAGGTCGTATCTAGACTTTTTCTGCTTCTTTCTTTCCTTTTTTAAAATTTTTTTTTTAATCTTATACTAGTATTGTATCAGTCTATCATTAAAACAATCTTGGTTACATGTAAATGACATGTGTACCTGTGTAGCTTATCTCCAAAGAAAAGACTAGTAATTCAGTAGATACAGTGTAATTATTCGATCTGACTCGTAACTAGAATGACCAACACAGGCCTGAGTGGACAGGTCGTATCAATGACCGCAAGAAAACACTACTACACCACCCTCTTCGTCCTACTCCCCTTCTACCCTCCCCCTTTCCTTGCAGGAAGCTAGTGGATAGGGTGAGACAATCAAAGGGGTTAAGGTTTTTTTGCTTCGCTAGCATGGTCGACAATGCAGGATGCTGGTGGACAGGGTGCGGGAGTCAAAAGGTTCATGTTCAAATCCTTCTGTGGTGTCAGCTTGTTACCTCGTAGGTCCCGTCCCGCCACATCATCCAAATCCCTTCCACTTTGTCTATTTCAAGACCTAGCCAGCAACGTAAGATTTTGCGTAGGCTCAAGGAACGTGTCATATCACTAACTGTGCAGCTTGGCGAGCACACTGGATTTTTTCTTTTTTTTTTTCCTTTTTTTTTTCCTTTCTTTTTTTCTTTTTCTTAACCCTTGACTCCCGCACCCTGTCCACCAGCATCCTTCATTGCCAACTATGCTACCAACTGCAAAAAAATTAACCTTTTGATTCCCTCACCCTTTCCACCAGTTTCCTATAGGAAGCTGGTGAAAAGGTGAGGGAATTAAAGGGTTAAGATTTTGCAGTTGGCAGATAGGGTGCGGAAGTCAAAGGGTTTTAAGATCATCGCACTTACGGAATTTCGTTTCTGTTCATCTTTTCTTCTTCTTCTTCTTAATAATAATAATAATTAATAATTACAATATTTATATAGCGCAAAATCTCGACAAAATCAAATCAAATCCATTATTATTAGTAGTAGTAATTTATTATTATTGTTACTAGTAGTAGTAGTAGTAGTAGTAGTAGTAGTAGTAGTAGTAGGAGGAGGAGGAGGAGTTGTAGTAGTAGCAGCAGTAGTAGTATCATTATTATTATTATTAATTATCATTATTATTTATTATTATTATCATTATATCATTTTTATCACTATCACTATTATCATTATTATCACGATTATTTCCTTTTTTGTTTGTCCATCCTATATGTAAAAGGAAATAGGGAAAGAGAGCACCAGGTAGACCCAGGGAGAAAACGCTAGACGGGGACTTGCAGAGTGGCTGAAGACGAGGAGGGCCGGGTGGAGGAGATGCTTGGGGCAACAAGAGGTAGAGACAGATGGAAGTCCATATCGCCAACGCCGCCATGCGGCAGGGCACCTGATGATGATGATCACTATTATTATGATGATTATCCCATTCTCTACGCCACCTTCGTGGCCACAGAAGCAGCACATAATGAGAATTGTCCCAGTGAAACCAGTCCCGCTTGCATAAACCTCTACCTACACCCGTCCCGTGTGTAGGGGTGACGGTAAAGGGGTTGAGTTGGGTTTGTTGAAGGGTGTGTGTTGAGCGAAAGACGGGCCGTGACAGAGGTGAGCCCGATTTGGGACTGCTGACGTCAGACATGTCCTCTACCTGTTTGAAAGAACAGGTAGGGCAGGGCGACTGCCCTCTCTCTCTTGTATATTCTTTTGTGTGTGTGTGTGTGTGTGGTGTGTGTGTGTGTGTGTGTGTGTGTGTGTGTGTGTGTGTGTGTGAGTGGGTGGTGGTGTGTGTGTGAGTGGGTGGGTGGTGTGTGTGTGCGTACGTGTGTGTGGGTGGGTGAGTGAGTGAGTCTCTCTCTCTCTCTGTCTCACTCCCTCTCTCTCTCTCTCTCTCTCTCTCTGTCTGTCTGTGTGGGTGTGTGTGTGGGGGGGGGTGCGTATGTGTGTATGCGTGCGTGCGTGCGTGTGTGTGTGTGTGCGTGCGTGCGTGCGTGTGTGTGTGTGTGTGTGTGATGTATGTATGTGTGGTGTATATCTTTGTGTGTGTGTACTTGGGTGCGTATGTGTGAACATGCGTGTGCGTGCGCGCGCGCGCGCGCGCGCGTTTGTGAGGATGGAGAGGAGAGGGATGAGGAGGGAAGTACGTGGCAAGTAGCGGACGGGGAGGGGCACTGCATGGGGGGTGCACGAGTGTGGGTGGGTTGTGGACGGGTGGATGAAAAGCATAGATCTAGAAAGTGGTTGAAAGGCGTATGCAAACGATGTGGGGGACGGGGTGCAGGCTATACGTCTGTACATACGTATGTGGTCAGGAGAGAGGGAGGGGGAGCTGAGATAGAGGAGAGGATTAAGCTGGGCAGTAGGGGAGGATGAAGTAAGGTGTGTGTGGTGGGTGCGTGTGTGATGATGGTACGCGTATGTGTGCGGAGGTGCGCAGGTGCGCAGGCTGTGTGTGTGTGTGTGTGTGTGTTTGTGTGTGGTGTGTGTGTGTTTTGTGTGTTGTGTGTGTGTGTGTGTGTGTGTGTGTGTTGTGTGTGTATGTGTGTGTGTGTGTGTGTGTGTGTGTGTGTGTGTGTGTGTTGTGTGTGTGTGTGTGTGTGTGTGTGTGTGACAAGCGTCCACGCGCCTGGCCGGACAAGAACGAGGGACGTAACAATATTTTCAATCCAGACCACAAATATCAGAAAATAGCATGTGATTCAATAACGCGTCAGATCTGACAAGAAAAGCAACTGAGTTCGAACCGGAACTGTAGGCCAACATGAACGGCGAACCGCTCGTACCGCTCGTACCGCTGAAAAATACAAGTCGGCCGTTCTAAAAGTGTCGTGTTATTCATCGCGTTCAGACAATCCCATAATATACGGTTCCACCCAGTCTGCCGTCCGTTAATGGACGAGACTCTCTGAGTCTGCGCAACACCCCTACGCACTGGTAAGGTCTTTGAAATGGAATACGGGAGAAATACTAAATGTCACATACAAACACCACACACACACACACGCATACACACATATATACGCGCGCGCGCGCGCACACACACACACACCACACACACACACACACACACACGAACACACACACACAAACACACACGCACGCACTGCACACACAACACACACCCTACACACACACGCACAGACACATACACACACACACACACGCACAACACATACACACACACACAAACACACACACACAACACACACACACAACACGAACACACACACACGAACACACAAACACACAACACACACACACAAACACGAACACAACACACACACACACACACACACACACACACACACACACAGGTGGGCATGCTGTCCTGGACCACTGGAGAGATATGTTGATTTCCCAGCAACACCCCCCCCCCCCCCCCATAACTTCTGTAGGCCAATCAGCTTTCATACCTTTCTGAAATATCTTGGCTAAACAAACACAACACAAACACAACAACACACACACAACACACACACACACACACACACACACACACACAACACACACACACACACACACACACACACACACACACACTTGGGTGGCGCAGCACTGTGGCAACGCACTCCAAAAGAGGACAGCAGCCAGAGTTTCACGTGGTAAATCCACTGTGGCAAAAAAAAAAAAAAAACGAATCACATCATATATCATCCATCATCATCATCATCATTACCATCATTACCATCATCATCATCATCATATCATCATTTTTATCAACGAATACGAATTAAGATGGTCAGCTAACAGGCCATATTATATGTTGCGGGATGGTTTAGAGCTCGAGATTTCAGACCTTGTGCAGAATACAAAGAAATGCCGAATGTCCCGTGCCAGCATGTAAGACTACCCCCACGCCACTCCCAAATAAACATCTTGAACGATTTTATTTTTCTTCTCTCTTCAAGTCAGTTTCATCAGGCATAATAACTCTAGGGACTGTAACTCTCTTTGTTTCTGCCTTGTTCCTTTGCTTTCTGTCATTTCTTCCTATCACCTGTATGTGTTCGATAAAGTCTTACGTACTTTTTTCTTAGATTGATAATTGGGTACATGTTTTAAATGCATTTTTGGCTGTAGGGAAGTGAGATATGCGGAAGCAATTTTAGGTAATTTACACCCGTTGTTATATATGTATGTTTATGTGTCCTTATGTATGTTTACATTTGTATTCAGGTGAATTTTTTAAATCCCCTGTGCGATAAACTGGACAGAGTGGTCAACGTTAGAGGCATCTCCTTAGATTATGTGCGCGAATGCATTGATATAAAAAAAAATTATGTACTTAATTTTCTTTCCTTTATTTTTTTTCCTGTTAAAGTTTTGTATGTGCTTTGAAACAGCTAATGCCCCGATATGGCTCTACGCAGTCGGGTGGGCTTTAGAGAACAAAACAACAAGTGACTGTCACTCAAAAACACCGTTGACCTACCCAGGCAATTCTTGCAACTTCAAGTTAGTTTCGTCAGCCACACATGTCTTGTGATAGTCGATCACATGCCGCCCTGAAATAGAGCACCACTCAACGCGTTCTTTCCACCTTCAAGTCAGTTTCATCAGCCGAAAGACCTTTAGGCTGTTATCGCTGCACCAGCCGTAGCTTGTATAACCATATAGAGGCATTGGTTACGCTACAGCATGTACCTATACAAAGTACTCAAGCTCGGTGCGTTGTTGCTGGAGTGGTACATCGTGTACCGCTACAGGTCAACACCGAAGCCAGTTTATCACAGATCATTAGAAATGTTCCGAGTCAAATATGAATGTCACATGTGACGTTTGTGCATGTGGAATTCATTCCGAGTGCGGAGAAGTTGTCTTGAGAAACTGAAACTGAAAGTGAACCGAGTCAAAAGTCAACTTTTGATGGATTTTATTAATAAAAACATTCTGGGCTGATAAATTAAACGATTGATTGCAGAAGTTACCTCGTTCGTGTTTCAAATCGAAGCAAGTTTTGAAGCACGTGTTTTACGCAACTTGAGGTAAATTGGGGCGTAATATGAAGTTCATGGTGGCTCTGGTTTCGTAAGTTATGTTGTTAGTGACCCGAATAACAGCCACGCTATTAAAAGTACAGTAAGTAAAACTGATTACTTAATGAGTAGGCTGCTGAAAGAGCTAGCTTGAATGTAGATAACATCAAACGAAATGTTTTGGTGAAATCTAGGAAGTACAATACGACCCAAAACTCATTCCGATTACAAGCAACAAACGCAAAAAGTCACAAAAAACGCGCATAGTTGATATTTTGCACGCGCGTGCACATGAAAGGGGGGGGGAGGGTTAGGCGCTGGCATACGTGGTGTTAGCCCTGATATGGCTCTAGTAGTCGGCTGGGTTATAAGCAATATGAACTGCAGGCGCTGGCAGGTCTTCGCTTGGAAGTTTTGTAATCAGCTTTCAAAAACAGTTTATGTAAGCATACTTATTTCCACATTCCTTAATTTGTATAATCAGCGTACAAAAGTTCAACAGAAGAACAAAACTTATTTCCATAATCCAGTTGACACTGCTTTGGACATCTCAAGCAAATTGGCTGTTATTGTTATTTTTTTGTTTACAGCCCAGCCGACTGCGTAGAACCATAGAAGTTCAAGAAGGTGGGGATATTAGTTATACTGAAAAAAACTCCTGGCATCCATCCCCACGGGGGAAAACAAACTGACAAATAAATAGCTAAATTTAAAGAATACACTGGTAACTACAAAACACCTCAGACATCAGTAAGCAAATACATGAAAACAGAACGCCTCAGACTATCACAGAGAAAGTTATGTAAAAATTATGTACTATTCTGAACAGGAACACCAGAACCAAGTACGCGTAACCTTTCTTGGGTTCACACGTGACTCAGTGTCGTTGTCCTCTAACGGACCACAGTGCTTGAATAATATGTATTAATCATGTGATTGTGTTATGTATATACATACATACATACAACATACATACATACATACATACATACATACATACATACATACATACAGATAGATAGATAGATAGATAGACAGACAGAGAGAGAGGGGGAGAGAGAGAGACAGACAGAGAGAGACGAGAGAGAAGAGAGAGAGAGAGAGAGAGAATAAAATATGAGATATTTTGGTTAGGTTGTGTCTCTTTCGCCAAGTATCAGACACTGATCCATTTAACTACCAAACCCCATGCATCAATGGTAAAACCATAAACCCATGACTTTTTGCGTGTCTGTCATGGTTTATAATGCGCGAAGCTGGTGGACAGGGTGAGGAGAGTCAAAGGGTTAAAGGCATGAAAGCAGATCTCCCCGAACGTCATGTGTTCGAACCTCGGGCCCCGATCGCGAAAACTTGGACGTGCAGCATTCAGCATGCAGAAACTGGTGGACTGGGTGAAGGATCAAAGTTAAGCTTTTGCTTTGCACATGGTTGACGATGCAGATGCTGGTGGTCAGGGTGAGGAGTCAAAGGGTTTAATTTTAAACACCTAGCGATGAGATCGAGTGACAAGAACAGCAAGTCCACGGACAAATTGAAAAAGAGATCTAACCACGCCCGAAAGCTTCAACACGACCTCACGATTGAAGGACAACCTGTATCCTTCTTTCTGCCCTTTGCTCCTCCCCACCCCCCACTCCCCCAACCAAGTCCATGACCTTATGAATATTCATTAACCTTCCAGAATTCAACAGTAGCGTTCTATTTTTAGGTGTCCCGTTATCCTTTCCATTTACAAGAAGGTTTTGCGCTGGCTCTAGAAATCTTCCAGACAACTGTTACCAGATCTGAGTGAAGCACATGATTATGGAATTGCCCGAGTGCGATGAATCTCCGTTGAACGATCTCAGAACAAACGTACGATACGATGTTACCGTACAGAGTTCGAAACCAATGACACAAGACTGCGTTGTTTTCGTCAGAATGAGATGGCGTTAATTTTAGAAACGGGAATTCGTCCACGGAGTTTCCCAGGGAATAGGTACCAAAACGTCTTGCATGTGACTCACAATATTTATTTACTTTGATTGCTTGGGTCATATTTTGAGGCTTTCGTCATGTTTGGCAGAGTGTGGTTTTGGGCGGGTGTCATCAGTGTGTGCAGGTTGTTCTAGATTCAGTCACGAGTTTTTCTGGTTTGGGTTACCAGTATGTGCTGGCGTGTAAAAACAAACATTTGTTGAAATCCACTAGCGATGTTGCGTGATCATGCTTGGATTGCTGTCTCTCTCTCTGTCGCTCTATCTGTCTCTGTCTGTCTGTCTGTCTGCCTCTCTCTCTCTCTCACTCACACACACACACACACACACACACACACACACACACACACACACACACACACACACACACACACAACACACGCACACATACACTCATACTTACACGTACAAACGCATTGGAATATATGAACTTACGATTTTATTATATATTCATGAACATGTGTCTCACTTCATTACTTTTGCTTTTCGTCGACATTGTTTTAATTCAAAATCTTTCTGGTGTCTTAACATACTATATAGATCAGCAATGGCAGATAAGTTAGTTTGCCTGTTTGATAATAGATGTACTGTTGCGAAATTTGATTAAATTTAATTTCATCTCTCTCTCTCTCTCTCTCTCTCTCTCTCTCTCTCTCTCTCTCTCTCTCTCTCTCTCTCTCTCTCTCTTCTCTCCCCTCCCTCACGGGCCCCAGTAGCTCAGTTGGTTTGAGCGTCGGATTCACATGCTAATGATTGTAGGTTCGTATCCCGGGATGCGCTACATTAAAATGTGTCTTCTCACTGTCCCACTTAACATGATTGTTGTTCTGGTGGTGTCGGTATAGGATTAGATAAGTCCCCTTTCCCCACTTCCCTGGGATGGTTAACCCCGTCGGCCATATCACCTGAGGTGGGTTTTGACGTAAAAACCGAACCAATCTCTCTCTCTCTCTCTCTCTCTCTCTCTCTCTCTCTCTCTCTCTCTCTCTATCTCTCTCTCTCTCTCTCTCTCGGGGCTCCCTCTCCTCGTTCGCACATGCGTCGGACGTGCGATCATCCCTCTCCCTTCTTCATCGATTTGTGACAGTTTGAGAGTAATGCGGACAGAGATTTTTGACAGAGGAGTTTATAAAGGTTGTGTGCAATTGAAAATGACATGGATCAACGAATCAGGTCAGTAGATGGTCCACAATTAACATCGGAATTAATTAGTAGAGACAATGAAGGATTTTCTGTTTTCACCATGTGTTAAAACAAATCAAGTTAACATGTGTCGTCGGACCAGTACACTGTTGAAAATTGCACGTGCTTTCATTGCTTTAGAGACAAGACACTGTGAATTGTAGAACGTCCAAGGATCATTTCTCTGTGTGAACATTTGTTCGCTGAGCGTGAAAAGAAGCTTGTCTTTAACGGCATTATGGCTCAGGGAAATTGTGACCCACCCCCTTACCCTAACTTGATTGACTGGCGATTTGCACAGATACAACATGCACTACAATTGCATTCAGCAGCAGTACAGAGAACCATGGAAGAAAAGTTCAGCAACTTAGACGACAAACTTTCACAGTTCTTTACTGAAGTCAGGAAGCTGAAGGAATGTGTTTTTACAAATAGAGAATCAATTGACGATCTCCAAGAAAATAGCACAATAATGATGGACAGAATTGAAAAACTCGAAAGAAAACTGGAAGCAACTGAAAAAGAAGCAAAAGCATGTAACTTGATATTCATCAATGTAGCGGAGCAAGAATGGGAGGACGACTACGTCACAACGGAAATTATCGTAGAAGTCCTCAACGGTCACACAAGGAAACCAGACTGGTACAAAGAAGACATTGTACATGCATTTCGCATTGGAAAACCGCGCACCCACGGAAGCGGTCCTCGTCCTGTCCTGGTGCAGTTTTGTCGCTGGGCTGACAAAATGGCCATATTGAGAGATCCAGAATTAAGAGACAGCATGAGGTACAACGGAATCAGAGTGGCCTCCGACCTCACTACCTACCAAAGGGAAATGCTCGCATTTCATCGTGGGCTTGGCAAAACAGCGTACATTCACAGGGGAAAGCTCCATGTGAGGAACAGCCAGGACACATACCACCAGAAGTACAAAAATGGCCAATACTTCCCACCAGATACTACACAGTGCATGGAAGACTGGCCTCAGGCCCATGACATTGGACGTGAAGAATACAAAAACAGTAGAGATCCACGGCCCGTAAATACACACCCGGCAAGGCTCAACTATGGACATTATAACAGAGACCACCCCACCAACCATTACGACGATTTCGTTCAGGAAATGGTCACGAACCGAAGGAAGAAGAGACAAAACACCAGGATCTCCCTTACTGACAACGAACACCAATATCAACATCCCAGGGACGTGTCAGAGAGGAGAGGACATTCCCATACAAACCCTACCTATAACAGAGACATCGAAAGTCACAGAAGTTGGAAGAGCCCGTTTCGTTACGGTTCCAACCAGGATACCGCCACACCTGTTGTTCCTGGAGACTTTTCTTATAGTGAAGTGACACAGAAGGGATGTCAGCGAGAACCGGTCATTACAGGACACAGGAGAGTGGTGTTCCTTAAAGACAGTGACAACAGACGACTCACTATTAATACAGGCAGACACCGACAAAATGATACCAACAGTTACCGCCAAGAAGGCACTGCCGTCACCCATGAAAATGTTTCACGACGAGCACGAGTCAATACCCAAATGACCCACGTTAAAGATGTTGGCAGAAAAATAACCAGAGAGGAGTGCGCACATGATCATACTGATAGAGACAGTGATGACAATAACGCTAGTGTTTCGTACAAGGACGATAATCATGGCGAGAAAGACGATAATAAAATCGATGTGACTGATGATGACTTATCAGTTGTCACAGACGAGGTTCAGGGACAGAAGATAGTAGAAAACGACAATACTGAAACTGAAGCACCAAATGGTATTACAGATGTAAGAGACGATGTTAGTGTCTCACAAAGTGATGCGCAAAATGATAGTGACCTTGATGATGTTAGTCGTGAAGACACTGACAAAACAATGACACAAGTCAGAACAGCACTTAGGGCTGACACAGACAGAGAGTCAGATGGACACATTGACGAGTCCACTAGGCACACGCAAGCAGCACCTGTAGAATCCCAGCAGGATTCTGCAGAGAAAGAACAGGACAGTGGTTCATGTTCACCGAAGCAGCAGCGGCCAAAACGTACTGCCCCTCCTAAAAAGAGAAGCAGACAGATGCGCAGTACAACAGGCAGGTCAGGCAGTCAGACCAGTATTCTGGACTCTATGAAAAGAACAGCTGCTGATAGTTCAAAAGGCGATAAAAGTATGAAATGTAAGTCCAAAGCTAGCTCTAGTGGTGCCTCGGGCACTGATAAATAGGACATCGGCCGGGCCACTACAGCAAGTAGTAAAAACAAAAGAATAAGTTCTTTACCAGGAGCCCAAAATGTGGACGAATCCCAAATGAGATCGTGTCCATCAGTGGTGAATTTACATGTTCATAATGTTAATAATCCACAGATTAAATTTCTCACTTATAATGTGAATGGATTATTACCGAAACTGGATGATGAGGATTTCATTAATTTCATTTCGCAGCATGATTTCATTTGTCTCACTGAGACCTTTATAGCGAATGATTTTGATTCATCTTTGTTTCAAGAGTTTGTTGTATTTACACTAAAAGCAAAGAAACTGTCTCATCAAGGAAGGTATTCCGGTGGAATAATAGTTATGGTAAGAAAGACTTTAAAATCGTTTGTTAAACGAATTGAGGTTGGAAACGAAAATGCTATTATTGTTGAAATCAACAAAGATTTGTTTTCAACAAATAAACCTATAATGTTTGTATGTACATATATTCCCCCTCATGATTCCACATACTGGAAAAATCAGCATGATGGGTTTGGTATGGAAGTGTTGGAACAATGTTTGTTAGATTTACAAGTTTCGCACGACGACTTTTATGTTTTGCTGACTGGTGATTTAAATGCAAGAACAGCTGATGGTAACTACTGTTCATTTGGATATGACAGTGGCAGTGTTTTAACTGACCTTTCGGTATACAGTGATTTTTTGAGACAGTCTCATGATTGCCGCACAAATGTTTTTGGAAACCAACTGCTCGAGCTATGCAGTATGTTTGACTGTATCATTTTAAATGGTCTGTGTAAACTGGACTTTGATGGTAGTTATACATACATTGGGGTTTCAGGGTCGAGTGTAGTTGACTATTTCATCGTATCATGTGATCTGTTTTCATCAATTAAAATTGCTGCATTAGATGTTGACAGTCTCACAGAATCAGATCATTTACCGGTTATAATGAAAGTGGAGCGAAAGCTTGAAACAGGAATAAAAGCGGAGGGAAAAGTATCAAAAAATAACATCACACAAAAGTTCATATGGCAAGAAAATAAGAAAGACGATTATACAAACAAATTACAAAGTGAGCACATTCAGAGAAGACTTACATTGGCTTCGAATACTCTAGACACTAATGTAGATAAGGCTTTAACCATATTTGTTGAATGTCTCAAAGAAGCTGGTGCTTGTATGTACCGTAAGAAATGTACAGAGAAGAGAAAAAGATCTGATTGGTTTGATGGTGAATGTGAGAAAGCAAAAGCAGAAAGCAGAAAAACTCTCAAACACTACAGAAAAACAAAAGATGAGGATGATAGAGTTGTGTTTTGTGAAGCACGGAAGAAGTATAAAAAATTATTAAAGAATAAAAAACAGCAGTATAATAAACAAAAAGCAGAATGCTTAGCCAGAAATATTTCAAATTCATCGCAGTTTTGGACTGAGTTAAGAAATATAGGGTATGGTACCAAAAACAAACTCACTAACAATATAAGTATTGATGAATGGTTCAGTCATTTTAAAAACGTATTTCAAGATAACAGATCAACAAATGATGAGCGCTGCATTGTCGAAGTAGATTTAAATGAATCATCAGAACACCCATTAAATTCTAAGATAACTATAGAAGAAGTCAGAGAATCCATCAGAAAATTGAGGATAGGTAAAGCCAGTGGAATGGACGGTGTTACAGCCGAGATGTTAAAAAATGGTAACACAAATATCCATAATTTTCTTTGGAAGCTGTTTAACACTTTATTCGACCGAGGAATTTATCCTCAAGACTGGTCAAAAGCTATTATCATACCAATATTTAAGAAAGGAGATCCTGATAAAGTGGACAATTACAGGGGTGTGTCGTTATTAAGCATTGTTTCAAAATGTTACACATCAATACTGAATACTAGATTGTATGCTTGGTTAGAAAACAATAATTTAATATCAGAAAGTCAGGCAGGTTTTAGGAAAAAATATTCTACAGTGGATCAAATTTTCAGTCTGTACGCTATGGTTCAGAAAACTATGTGCAAGAAAGGTAGAAAACTATATGTTGCTTTTGTAGACTTTAAGAAAGCCTTTGATTCGGTTCAGCATGACAAACTCTTAAAGTGTATTCAAAATCAAGGAGTAAAAGGGAAGTTTTTGGTTTCGCTAAAAGCAATGTATGAATCATTATGCTCATGTATTCGGGCAAACCGGGAATTATCTGAAATATTCGATAACTCCATAGGCGTGAGACAAGGATGTGTCTTAAGCCCTACTTTATTTTCGGTATTAATAAATCAATTAGCCAATTGTATGGATGAAAAGGGGCGACATGGCATCCAGCTGATGCCAGGTTCAATGGAAATATTCATTCTTCTTTTTGCAGATGATGTAGCCCTTCTGTCAACAACACCAAATGGTTTGCAAAACCAGTTAAGAGTCTTGCAGACATACTGTGCCAGCATGAAACTGGAAGTTAATCTTGAAAAAACTAAGGTTATGGTTTTCAGAAGAGGGGGCTTCTTAGGACGACATGAACAATGGTTTTACAAAGGGACAAAATTGGAAGTAGTTAGTAAATATTGTTATCTGGGGTTCAGTTTCACGACAATGATTAGCACCAAGGCCGGCACAGAACATTTGGTGACAAAAGGTAAAAAAGCAACTTTGCTATTAAACAGGACTTTTCAAAAATATAAAGACATGACTATAGAAACTTTCTTCAAGTTGTTTGATGCAAAAAATTCAACCTATTTTGTTGTATTCTTCTGAGATATGGGGACTTAACAGACTCGAGCATATAGAGAAAGTACATTTGGTATCGTGCAAAAGACTGTTGGGTGTTCCAGTCAGGACACCTAACAAGATGGTATATGGGGATTTGGGAAGATATCCTCTTTATGTCAACTCCTCAACTACCTGTCTTAGATATTGGTTTAAATTACTGGAAATGAATCCAAATAGGTTACCTTATAAGGCTTACCAAATGTTAGTGGAACTTGACAGGGCTGGGAAAGAATGCTGGGCTTCAAAAATAAGGGAAATTTTGTGTGAAACGGGATTTAATATCGTGTGGCTGCAACAAGGTGTTGGTGATGTAAAAGCCTTTTTGCGTGTATTTAAACGGAGACTTGTAGACTTATATATTCAAGAATGGTCTGGGTCACTCAGAGACAGAGATAGGTATGAAAGCTACAGATCATTTAAGACTATCTTTGAAAAAGAGAAGTACATTGACTCTATTGATATATACTGTTTCAGAGTTGCCCTTTCACAAACAAGGTTGAACGTTTTACCACTAAACAATAATATAAATAGATACAGTGAATCTGATCAAGAAAAGGTGTGTCCATTTTGCAGGACAGAATCTGAAAACGAAGAACACTTATTATTTAGATGTTCCACTTACGCTGATCTCAGGGCGAAATTTTTAAAGGATTTAGTCAGCATGCCTATGTGCATACTGCTCCAATCAACAAATAGCCACCGAAGCCACAGCGTATCCAGATACGTTTTCCACGCCATGAATAGGAGAAAAAAATTGTTAAAAGGAGAAGAAAAGTAAATAGTTATGTAGATACTAGCACTAGAATTTCAGACAATAATTAATTTCAATTGTAAAGAAAAAAAAAATGTTTATTTGAATATGAAAGGGGTGCTCATATAGAGACACATGTGCATAGGTGCCTGTGTATTCACATTGACGTTGGTGTACTTATGTGCATATATAGGTGATAGTATCTACATTATGTATATGTGTGGGTACATATGTATATATATCTATGTATGTATATATGTATGAGTGATTATGTATGTGTGCGTGTATATAGATGTGTATGTGTGTATGTGCGTTTATACATAACCTTCAATTCAGTCTATGGCCTGAACCATTGCTGACCGCCGAAGATTGAGTTATCTCTGAACTAAAAGATGCACGAAATGCTAAATATGCGTTGAATGATCATTTGGTATTGTCTCAATGTCAATTGTTTTGGTAAATGAGTGACTGATCTGCGATTAGTCTGATTAATGGATTGGCATTATGAATGTCTGTTTTTGCCAATTAACCGACTGTTTTGGGGTCGAATTGCTCTTATGTCATATATTTCTTGTTTCACTTCATTGTACATTAATTCCATTGATTGGTTTAGATTCACTGGTGAATAAATTGATAAACTGAACGCATGATTAGCTGACAACGGAATGATTATATGATTTGTTAATTGATGGCGATGGGTGGCTCACCGACCGATCGATTTATAGATTGATGGTTTTAGCTATTGATCGATCAGTGATTGAATTATGGAATGTATGGATGATTGATTCGCGTTATTTGAAGTAACGATTGCAAATTGATATATTGAACTCAGTTAAATTCTAGGTTATCTGGTCGATTAAGTCACTGGATGACTGATTAACTGGTTAAATGATTGATCGATTGATTGATTGAGAGAGGGACTGATTACGTTAAGTGATTGTTACTGAAGTGATATCGATTGTACAGTTGGATGATGCATCTGACCCAGTCAATTGAAAGCTGATTTGTCAGTTGAATCACGGGCTGAATGGCGGATTCTTTGATTGATCAACTGGTAAATCAGTTGATTGATTGGTTAATTGATTGGTTGACTGTTTGATTGATTGGTTGTTTGGTTGATCGATTGATGGATTGAGTGTTTATGTCAAGTACCTGTGGTTGAATATATTGATCAACTGTATGATCTCCGAAGGGTACAAGAAATGTCAGATCTGTGCACTAATTGAATGGTTTGTTTGTCTGATAGCCAGTTATTGTAAAATTGACAGTTGGATGAATGATATAGATGCGGTTAATGACAAATATTCTTAGCTGGCCAGTTAAGGAATATGGACTAGAATACAAATGAAAAGACCACTGTAAATGCAAAGATGAATGTATCCCAGCTTATGTGACGGTAAACGATAGAAGGGGACAATGTGACAGAGTTCACTGCAGTTTGAAAGTATAACTTGTATGAATGTATAAGAAAACCTGATCTCCTCCCCTCCCCTTCCCCATGCATGTATTGTGGCCTAAG
>CM060315.1:60757583-60760083 GCA_030674185.1 Monoplex corrugatus | reverse complement strand
AGCTGGAACATAGTACAATACAATACAATACAATACATTACAATACAATACAATAGGATACAATACGACACGACACTGTACGATACCATACTATACCATACGATACGATATCATACGATACAGTATGATACACTACACTACACTACACTACACTACACTACACTACACTACACTACACTACACTACACTACACTACACTATACTACACTACACTATACTACACTATACTACACTACACTACACTACACTATACTACACTACACTATACTACACTATACTACACTACACTACACTACACTACACTATACTACACTACACTACACTACACTACACTACACTACACTACACTATACTACACTACACTACACTATACTACACTACAATAAGGCATAATGCAATACGAGGACAAACTGTGAAACACAAAGATCTTGACAATTTTGTCAGTGTGTTCTATAATAATAATAATAATAATAATAATAATAATAATGAACATTTATAAGCGCAAACCTCCAGTACGGGGCCGGAGCTCGTGACGCTGCACACTAATAACATCACACACACACAGACACGCAGGCACACACACACACACACACACACACACACACACACACACACACAGACACGCACACACACACACACACACACACGGACCCACACACATACACACACACACACACGCGCGCGCGCGCGCGCGTGCGCACGAGAACAAAGAGTGTCCACACAGTTACTACCTAGTCGGGAAAATAGGATTTAAATTGGAAAGTTTTGAGGGCAGTCTTGAAAGAAGTAATAGATTCAATGTAGCGAATTTTTAGGTTTAACACACACACACACACACACACACACACACACCACGCACGCACGCACGCACGCACACACACACACACACACACACACACACACACACACACACACACACACACATACTAGAAAGAGAACGCGTTTCTAAGTAACAAAACAAAGACAGGCGCAAACGTACGACCCCACTGGCCTTGCACGCGTCAAGCAAACACAGAAGACATTCAAAACTCAAATGTACTATACTTAGAACAAACAAAAAAAACAACAGATCAAAAAAATTTCCCTGAGCTGTCGTTAGGCGCTGAACTGGAGAAGTTAGTTAACTCTCTGTTTAGCTATAACACAAAAGTACAACAAAGAAACACATTCACTTCATTTAGGACAAAAACAAAGAGATAAGTAAACTTCCCTGTTGTGCACTGAACTGGAAGAGATAACTCAGCTGGCCGAAAATTTGGGCCGGTCTTGTTTCGTGAATTTTAACCCTTTTGACTCCCCGCACCCCATCCACCAACTATAAAAAAAAAACCTTAACCCTTTGATTCTCACACCCCATCCACCAACTGCAAAAATTTAACCCTTTGACTCTAGCACCCCATCCACCAACTGCAAAAATGTAACCCTTTGACTCCCTCACCCTATCCACTAGCTTCCTGCACCTCGAAACTGAGACCAACCTGAGGGTAACGTCGAACCCATGATCCCTCCCTGCGTATATAACGCTTAATCCTTTGACTCCTGCACTCTGTCCACCAGCATCCTGCATTGTCAACCACACTAGCAAAGCAAAACTTAACCCTTTGACTCCCTCACCCTATCCACCAGCTTCCTGGTGGATAGTGTGAGGGAGTCAAAGGGTTAAAGTTTTTCCAGCTGGTGGATAGGGTGCGAGAGTCAAACGGTTTTAACCAAGGCAACAATAAACTATACCGATGTCACTCCTCCACAGGCTTCAACATCTTTAACTGGTTGAGTGTCGGATTCACACGGTAATGACTGAAGGTTCGAACCACGGGGCGCTCTACATTAAAAACTGGCCTTCGTACAACCCATTTTAAACCTTTGACTCCTGCACACACTGTCCATCAGCATCCTGCGTTGTCAACTATGCTAGCATAGCTGTGTTAGATTTGAGAAGTTCTATACAACATTTGAGAAGTTCTATACAACATGGGAGATAATTCTCAAGAGTTGTGTCCTTTGATTATATTATAAAAATTCTCCCTGCTTCCCTCTTATTTCTTTGGTATTACCTATATGCCTTGGAAGCAACCATGTATATGTTCTGTCTTGTCTATGTGTGTGTGTTTGGTCAGTTCAAAAATAAAAGACTATGTCAATCTTGAACATAAGACCAATATATTGTATGTATTTCTCTCCTCTCTCATAGTTGTGTGTAGGGTAGTTGCAGAGTATAAAGGTAGGCTTGGGCGCTCCTTTTTTGAGGAGTGTTCTGAGCTTGCTGTTTTTGTACTTTGTGTCTGCTTCTATGCTAGCTGAATGGGTAGCGTAAGCTGTGTTAGATTGGAGAAGTTCTATACAACATGGGAGATAATTCTCAACAGTTGTGTCCTTTGATTATGCTAGCAATGCCAAAACACTTAACCCTTTGACTCACTCATAAGGTTAAGTGGTGTGTGTGTGTGCGTTGTTGTTGTTGGTGGTGGTGGTGGTGGTGGTGTGTTTTTTTTTGTTTCTT
>CM060315.1:60739134-60757483 GCA_030674185.1 Monoplex corrugatus | reverse complement strand
TCGATCTATAGAATTTCGACCATCTCTTTGATAGAGCCATCCAAGAAGGGCAATTCGGATTTCCCTCTTTGTGTGTGTGTGTGTGTGTGTGTGTGTGTGTATGTGTGTGTGTGTGTGTGTGTGTGTGTGTGTGTGTGTGTGTGTGTGTGTGTGTATGTGTATGTGCGTGTGTGTATGTATGTGTGTCTGTGTCTCTGTGTATGTGTGTGTTGTGTTGTGTGGTGTGTGTATATGTGTGTGTGTGTGAGAGAGATAGAGAGAGAGAGAGAGAGAGAGACAGACAGAGAAAGAGAGAGACAAATAGAGACAGAGAGAAAGAGAGA
This sequence comes from Monoplex corrugatus, assembly GCA_030674185.1. NCBI lineage: Eukaryota > Metazoa > Mollusca > Gastropoda > Littorinimorpha > Ranellidae > Monoplex > Monoplex corrugatus. Next base: position 60,757,160 of record CM060315.1, on the reverse strand, counting down.
GAGGGGTGTGACTGTGTGTGTGTGTGCATATGTGAATGAGTGTGAGTGTGTGTGTGTGTGTTTGTGAGAGAGAGACAGACAGACAGACAGAGAAAGAGACAGACAGACAGACAGAGTGAGACAGAGACAAAAAGAGTATATGTGTGCATGAGACAGACAGACAGAGAAAGAGGGAGAGAGACAGGCAGACAGTGTGAGACAGAGACAGAGAGAGAGAGAGAGAGAGAGTGTGTGTGTGTGTGTGTGTGTGTGTGTGTGTGTGTGTGTGTGTGTGTGTGTGTGTGTGTGTGTGTGTGTTTGTGTGTGTTCGTTCGTTATTTCTTTTAACGTCTATTCACATATGTGCTTTTAGACGAACAATAAATAAATAGATAACTAACTAAAAAAATAAATAAATAAGTAAATAAAATAAAACAAAAATGAATGGACAAATAAACAGATAAATAGATAAATATTTAAACAAGTAAGGAAGAGGTGACTACAGGATGAATGAATCTATGAAGTCATATTGGCATTGTACCATATAAGGTATCATCATACGATTTAACGAGCAACAGAAAGGCATTCAGAACGTTAAAACAGTCAGGCTGCATTAGTTTGTACAGGGCGTGCAGACGAGGTAAAAGCGTTGTACCAGTCAAAGAATAAGGAAAAATCTAACAAGCAAATAAACAGGGCTAGTTGGGAGTTACAGGTATAAAACAATCGGGCTTAATCACAGGAAACGACCTACGGGACTGTGCAGTAAATGCCTAGCAATGTGTAAATACAGAGTGAAATCAGTATGTTTCTGTTTTAAATTTGAAACTGATTCAGGGAAATAAGGTAGCAATTGCTGACAACACAAAAGATGATTAACTATTATAGAATCATTACATATACATTTGATGTTTTTACTGAATTTAGTTCGAAGTGAGTTGAGATATAATCTGTAAGCTAAAGTTATTTCCTGTCTTGTAAAACCCTGGTAGCTCACGATGAAAGGGCGAATTTTACATTGCGCTTTTACTTTGTTGTCTAATACAGCATTCATTTCATGGGCAGAGAGTTGTAAATCAAGTGTAGTACTGCCAGCTCTATTCATTGCTGCACATTTAGCTATTCTGTCAACCCAGTCATTATATATGATATCACAGTGGGATGGGATCCAACAAAAAGTAACTTATGTATTGTTTGTTATTAAACAATGAATTAAAATTTTAATCTCAAATTTTAACGCACTATTTTCTTTATATTCGCAAGTTTTTAGGGACTGTAATGCAGATTTCGAATCTACACATAATAAGATACTAAATAAAGGTATAGGTAGATCCACTATATATTTCAGTGCCATTAGGATGGCAATTAATTCAGAAGTGAAGATTGAATGTCCCTGTCCTAAACAGTAAGCCTTTTCTACTTTTAATTTTAGAATTACAAAGCCAGCGCCGGCTGCACCATCATCTAGAACAGAGCCATCAGTATATATTTTCAAGTGATGAAAATATTTTTCATGTAGATGTGACAGAACGTCAATTGCTAACAATTGTGGATTGATATCTTTCTTCAAGTCATTATCAATGTAGTTGATATCAAAACTAGCAGTGGACAATTCCCAGGGGGGTAGAGGACAACATGTCAATTTATGTACAACGTTTGTAGGTACTACGCTGGAAATTTCGAATAGCTCATTTGTGTAAGTGGATATTGTTTCTTGAGCCTTTATTGATCGTGCTCTCTTGGGGAAATGGATGTCAGACCGAATTTTACGTTCCGCATCGGTATAATTAGCTACTGCATTTGCTCTAACTATATACTTAGCAGCTGATAACTTCCTCCATTCTTCCAAAGGAACGATGCCGGCTGTTTTATATACTTCTTGTGTTTTTGTGTACACCGGTATACCAAGAGCACATTCAACAGCTTTAGTGTCTAAGCTTTGAAGCTTTTTCAAATAGCATTTTGGAGTTGAAAAATATACCTCTTGGCGATAAGCTGACTTCGATCTGACTAAAGCTGTTACAAGATGTAGCAACGTTTTAGTGCCATGATTGTTTATTAATTTCTTGTATTAAACTTTTCATAGCTTTACATTACAAGGCATCAATGTGTTCTTTCCATTGTAAGCTAGAAGTCAAATGTACTCCCAGAAATTTCACCTGATTTGTATATTTCAGTTCCTCTTTGTCAATTTTAACAAACGGTAAAGTTTTAGGACCGAGTCCATTATTAAAAAGCATCATGTGTGTCTTTTCATTGGATATTTCCAGACCGTTAACTATCAAGTAACTTGAAATATGATCAATTTCACGTTGATAAACCCTTTTTATATAACTGATTTCTCTTAAAGAAGTTTTCCTTTTCAGTGTAACATTCATCCAGATCGCTATATCATCAGCGTACTGAGCTAAGTTTATATTGTTTGAGACTTGTGCTGGCAGGTCATGGATCAAAAATATTAAATAATAGAGGAGATATCACGGAACCCTGCGGAATTCCCATGTTAACAGGTCGTTTTTCAGAGTATGAGTTACCTATTTTAGCAATTATACTTTGGTCACTTAGAAATGCTTTAACAAAATAATAGAGATTACCTTTGAGACCAATATGTTTTAATTTCAACAAAAGTCTCGCATGCCAGACTTGGTCGTAAGCCTTTTTGAGATCGAAAAAAGTAGCTAAGACATTTTTTCTTTTGGCAAACTGAGTTTTTATTTGAGTTGTGAATTTGACTAAATGGTCTGTCATCGCTGTACCTTTTTGAAATCCACATTGGTTGATAGGTTATTATTTTATTTTTCTCACAAAAGTAAGTCAGTCGATTCACTACAATTTTTTCCATCAGTTTTGAAACATGGGATGTAAGCGAGATAGGTCTGTAACTACCTAATGTTACTGGTAAGGATGGAGGAGCCGATCTTATTAGGATTCACTGTGTCCTTGAAAGTAGTGTTAAACTTTTATTTTAAATTGCCATGATCCAAGAAGGAGAATGATGTTGTTACGACCATAAAGCACCGAATGAAGAAGGGCGTTCAGAAGATCTATTTTTACCTGAAGAACCCTGTCTCTCACCGGTGCTGCTTTGCTGATAACAATTTTACTTTTGGGATGTGAGGACACAATTTCGTCCACAGCTTTCACTAACTTGTTACATATTGTTTGGAGGTCAGTGGCCTTCAAATCGTGTAGTCCACAATGTAGAACACAACAATCAAATTGACCAGTGGACGATTCTTTGAGGGACTGAGCAAGTTTGTCTATAGAAGAAGTATGCTTTGTTTCAACATTGAATCCATAGGAACGACCAAGTCTGTGACCATGTACACCATTTAATATTGAATCATGTACAAGAAAAACTGATGGCAGATCAGAGGTTACTTTTTCTTTTTGTGTAGTTTTGGACGTGACGCGAGAGGCAGCTTGTCTGTCTTTGTGTTCTTTTGATAAAACATTCGTCACAGGCTTGACGTCATTTTTCTGGCGCGTGATGTTGGTTCGCCTTTCAGTTGATGGTTTTGGCCTCTCTGAAGGAAATTTTGAAGCCAAAGGGGTTGGTTTAGGTGCTACGGTGACAGATGTTACAGTCACGCGTTTAGCTGCCTCTGTGTGTGTGTATGTGTGCATGTACATGCGTGAGTGCAAGTGGGGGGTGGTTGATATTATCCCCGTTTCTTGAACACTGGTCTTTGTTTTTCTTTGAAACTGTCAGTTCTACAACATCCATCGAGTTCGTTATAGCGCTATTCACACATGCATGCGTTCTGGTAAAGCTGATTTTGAAACGAAATAAATCAGAATATTGTAACGCATCATCATAGAAAAGTGAATTATTTCACCAATATGAACCTGCAAAGGATTTGATTTTTGGTGTATTTCGGTTTTGTTTTTTAACTAGTCGATCTTGAGTTCATTTTGGAGGTTAAGAACTCCAGTCAAATTATTTTTCTAGTGTTCACTGGTCTCGAAATTGTATATTTCGTACACTCAAACGAAAATGGCCATATTGTCTCAGAGGCAACTGTTCACTGCTTAGTCCTACAAGCAAAGCCAGAACAAAATTGATGCAGCCGAGATGTGGTTACTAAGAAGAATGTTGAGAGTTCCATGGACAGCAAAGAAAACAAACGAGACAGTCTTGATGGCAGCAGGCACAAGTAGATCATTTATAAGGAAAATTAGGAAAAGACAGGCAACATTTATAGGCCATTTTATGAGGAAAGGGGAATTGGAGCACCTGGTCACAGCGGGAAAGCTGGAGGGAAAGAGAGCACCAGGTAGACCCAGGGAAAAGATACTAGACGGACTTGCAGAGTGGCTGAAGACAAGGAGGGTGGAAGAGATGCTTGAGGCAACAAGTGATAGAGACAGATGGAAGTCCATAATCGCCAAAGCCAAGCGGCAAGGCACCTGATGATGATGATGAGTCCTACTGGAGCTTAGTCCTGGGTGGTGCAGAGGTAGAGCTCCTGCATTACCCCCTTTCACGATATGAACACATGGGTTCCAGCCTGACTCTAGAACTACCTTGTGTGTGCACGATACAGTTACCCAGCTGTAAATGGGTACTGAACCTGTTTTGGGGTTTTTGAAAAGCAAAACAGGTAGACTTAAGGAGAAAAATATTGGACGGACTTGCGGAGTGGATGAAGACAGAGAGGGTGGGAGATTCCTATCTTGTTATTGTTATTGTTGTTTAAAGCCCAGCCGACTGCGTAGAGCCATATCAGGGCTATAACCGCTTCAAAACATACAAAACTTCAACACGAAAAAAAAAAAAAAAAGAAAAGAAAATTAAGTACACATATCAATGCATTATACACATAATCTAAGGACATGCCCCTGGCGTTGACCACTCCGTCCAATTCATCGCACAGGGGATTTAAAAAAACACCCTGACTACAAATTTAAGCATACCTAAGGACACCAAAACATTCATGAAAATGGGCATAAATTTACCTAAAATTGCTTCCACGTATCTCACCTCCCTAGAGCCAAAAATGCACTTAATACATGTACCCAATGATCAGTTCTTAAAAAAAAGGTACATAAGACTTTATCGAACACATACAGGTGAATGGACCAGCAAGGCAGCATATGATAGGAGGAAATGACAGAAAGCAAAGGGACAAGGCAGAAACAAAGAGAGTGACAGAAAAGAGGAAATTTCTAGCACAGAATTTCCAGAAGGTGGAGATACTATTTATACTGAAAGAGCCCCCGGCATCCCCACGGGGGAAGGGTGGGAGATGTACTTGTAGCGACAAAGGATAGATTCGCATGGAGGGCCATGATCGCCAACGCCATGTGGCAGGATACATGATGATGATGGTGGTGGAAAGCAAAACAGGGAGGAGATGGGGAATGCCCTTATAATGATGCCAGAGAAGTTGAGGTTTCTATCGCCTCACTGCTTTGTGACCTCAGGATCATATTGGGACTTTTTTCGATGTTGTTGAAGGTGTTGGACCAGCACTGACGTACAGTCCGTGATCTCTTCATGTCTTTTTGCTGGAATAGCTGTAAACTTGTACATCCCCAAAACATACAATGCAGACTTTCTCGTTTGTTATTGCAAAGTGTACAAGCATTGCCATTCTTCACCGCCACGTGCATCAACAAAACTCGTTTTTTTGTTTGTTTTTTGTTTGTTTGTTTGTTGTTGTTTTTTTTCAATATATGCTGTAGTAGTTTCATTTGAAACAACGCTTTTGTCTGTTCGGCTGAGTGTTCTTGGTTTTGGTGGGGTGTTGAGGAGCCAGAGAGAGCGTTGTGGCATTGGGATCAACGCCATTTAAGCCGTGTAGAGAATGGGGCAGCGAACTGCACCACCACGACCACCTCCACCACCACCATCATCAACAAGAACAACAACGACGACGACCAAAAAAAAGCACTGGAAACCACCACCACCACCACCACCATCATCATCATCATCATCAACAACAACAACAACAACAACAACAACGACCAAAAGAGCACTGGAATCCAGAAGAGAGAAGTTCATGAAATATTCTCCTCTGTGAGGAGTACAGCTCTGTATTGTGTTTAGTATTGCCTTGCACGTAACGTGACAAAGACATCCAAATGGTGGTGGTGGTTGTAGTGGACGCGGTAGTGGTGATGGCGGTGGTGGTCTGTGTTGTTGTTTTTTTTTCTGGCACAATTCTGAACCAAAAAGAAAGGGTGTGTGGACAGATGATCTGGTGCATGATATCGAAAGATCTGGACGTGGCGATATCAAGAGTGAACAGATCCAAGGCAGATCTGTCTTCGATAAATACGCAGAATAGACAGAACCATTACAACGTCCATGCATTTAGTTTTGTGCTATTAATGGTCCAGACATTTTAATTACTATTTTCTGTGCAATATTGAAGCAGTGTTTATGGTGACTTAAGAATTCTTGCATGAAGCGGTCATCGAGTTCTCCATCGCATTTTCTATGTCCGAATATTAAATGTGGGAACCGAACCCAAAATCAAAAAACAAAACACAAAAACCACATCCGACCTGAAGAGGGATGGGCTCTGTCTATGTTTTACTGCCTAAAACACGCCATATTACAGAAGAGAGAGAGAGAGAGAGAGAGAGAGAGAGAGAGTCAGAGAGAGAGAGAGAGAGAGAAAGAGAGAGAGAGAGAGAGAGAACCGATGGACTGAAAACCTTACGGAATGAGTTGAGAAACCACCTGTGGAGACCCAGACATTGGCACATAATGGACAGAGCTGGAGGGACCTTGTGAGCAGTTGTTTAATCCGGCGCCCCGATGACTCCTCGCGGAGTTAAGGAAGAAGAAGAAGAAGAAAATATTAGGTCAGATTTTTACGGTACTTGTTTTTATTACAACATTTACACAACGAAAACAGCTGACACACCGTTTCCCTGAACTTGCTTCCATAAGCGTAGTAGACGAAGAAGTTAAAAGTGCAGTTCATTGTTGAGGCCAGCTGGAAAAACCTCAAACACACGAGGTACAGGTTATTGTAGCGCCCTCCCAGAGTGAGGTCAGGAACGATAACAAAAGACGTGCTCATCACAAAAGAAGGTATAAAGGTAGCAATGAACAAAAACGACGTTCCCACAATCATGCGAGTTAAGGCGAAATCTCGTGAAGAGAACGACTGAGAAGCAGACGAGACCGTCTCCCTCCATTGTGACAGTTTCTTCATCTTGGTGACGGTGAAGGCCGTACAGACAGACACGCTGGTGATACAGAATCCCGGGAACAGTAAGCCGCACACGATGGTGAGGATGAAATCAAAGCCGTATTTGTTCTGCAGGTAAATCTCACTGGGGTACATGGTGAAGAAAGTGCTGCTGTCTTCCGCATCAAAGATGCATATAAAGCCGTAACGAAGTCCGCTAACTATAAAAACGGCTGCAAGAATGACCAAGACCAAAGCCCATAATAGTATAGCGGTCGTCTTCGTGGATATCAGACTTTTCACCAACAGAGGCCGAGTGATACACAGACACCTCTCTAAGGCGATGACAGTGGACACCGCTTGGGATGACAAGGCCAGACCGTGAAGACCCACCAAGTGGGTTTTCATGAAGAACTGACCGGCAGGACCGATCTCATTGGCCTTTCCTATGGCAAACATGTACAGCACGTCACTGCAATAGCAGTAAGCTATGGTCACGTAGGAACAGTCGACCAGGGACAAGGTGAAGAGACAGGTATTGATTCTTTCCTTCAGTCCGTGTTTGCAGAACACCACCATGTTCAGGATGTTGGTGGAGAAGGACACGAGAAAGAACAACGGCAGGAAAACTCCAGAAAACAAAACGTTGATGATGACTTCAACCTGATGGGGGACAAGGTTGTGCTCGTTGTCCCAGGGGACAAACTGGGGCGTCTGTTTCAACACACAGCCTTCAGGAACAGATACCACACTGCTGTTTACATCAGTCACAGAAGACATGGATGTGTTTATTGACACAATGGATTTTGTAGGCATAGAAGACATGTTGAGTGAGACCATGGATTTTTCTGACGTTGGCATTATGAGTATGGCAGTATGTTCAAGCAAACTTCTAAGACACAAATAACGTCAATAATCTGGCACTTTTTTTAAATTGATTTTAAACATGACTGATACTTGTTTTAGAACCAGTTACTCTTCACTATTAAGAATTACATAAAGGCATTGTATCGAATATTTTCCACTTGTGTAAGATTTGCTTATGTGACACCAGAAGGCACCGACGAGCTATCTGGAAATCAACAATGCTACATTATTTTCTGCTAGATAAAACACACACGATAAATATTCTAAACATTGCCTAATATGTAATTCCACAGACATAGTCTCACTAGAAACAGAAAGCAAAGGTAAGGGGTTGGAACTAAACAGCAGGAAGACTGAAGTCATGGTGATCAGTAAAAAACATGAAATCCCCTCATGCAAAATAACAGCAAATGGCACAACCTTGACACAGGTTAATAAGTTCAAATACCTGGGAACGGTCATTTCATCAGACGGCAGATGCACATCGGAAATAGCTGGCAGAATCGGCCAAGCCAAAACAGCATTCAAGAAGATGACAAGAATTCTTACCAACAAATGCCTATCAATTAACATCAGAAAGAGAGTCCTTGAATGTTATATAGAACCAATACTGTTGTACGGATGAGAGGCGTGGACAGTCAGCAAGCAAAGCCAGAGCAGGATCGAGGCAGCCGAGATGTGGTTTCTCAGAAGAATGTTGAGAGTTCCAAGGACAGCAAAGAAAACAAACGAGACAGTCTTGATGGAGGCAGACACAAGTAGATCACTGATAAGGAAGATTAGGAAAAGACAAGCAACATTTATAGGCCATTTTATGAGGAAGGGGGATTTGGAACACCTGGTCACAACGGGAAAGCTGGAGGGAAAGAGAGCACCAGGTAGACCCAGGGAGAGAATGCTGGACGGACTTGCAGAGTGGCTAGGGATGAGGAGGGTGGGGGAGATGCTAGGGGCAACGAGAGATAGAGATGGTTGGAGGTCCATGGTCGCCAACGCCATACGGCAGGGCACCTGATGATGATGATGATGATGACGATGAGTCTCACCAATGAAAGGAAAGTAAACTCAGAAAGATCTGTGTGGTGAAACAAATAATTTTTAAGGTAGGAAGTTGATATTCAAGACAGTTACGATAATATGGGAGATGTCAGTTTAGTCATGATATTCGTGGACCTCTTGAACGATACGGTTCTGTTCTGGTCCCTAAACAATATACAGCTCAACGGTGCATACAGCATATATCACCTACCACTGAAACTTTGTTGTTGACGATGCTGTCGCTGCTAGGATTTCTTCCTATCTTTTCTTGGAAGATTCTTGTCTTACAAACGAAAATGTGTACAAATTCAATGCAGTTACGCAAATGTTAACGTACCATCAATTCACAATATCACATAATTTTTTTAATCCGTTTTCTATATCACATATTATTTAACAGCTAATATAGTTGGTATGACAATAGCATGTTGCTGCTTTTGTGGATTCTGCACCTTTAACTACCCTGGTTTCTGTATTGGATGTGAGATAAGATTATTACTGATTTTTGTTACAGTCTTCTTCAGCTCTGTTAGAATTCAGACATTATAAATGCTGCATTAAAAGTGGTACTTTTTCTTGTGTCCAAGAGGCTTTCCTCCAATGTACAGAATTAGAAAATATCAATCCACCTCTATATAGAGTTGTGTAATCATAGATGACATTGAAAAAAAGTTTTAACAGCGATGACTTGACTCAGTAGGGTGTTCATCATCATCATCATCATCATCATCATCATCATCATCATCATCATCATCATCCTCATGTGCCCTGCTGCATGGCGTTAGCGATCATGGTCCTCTTCACGAATCTGTCCCCTGTCGCTGCAAGTACATCTCCCAACCTCTCTGTCCTCAGCCACCCTGCAAGTCCGTCCAGTATTTTCTTCCTGGATCTACCTGGTGTTCTCTTTCCCTCCAGCTTTCCTGTTGTGATCAAGTTCTCTAATTACCCTCTCATCATAAAATGTCCCATAAATGTTGTTTGTCTTTTCCTAATCTTCCTTATCAGTGATCTTCTTGTGTCTGCCTCCACCAAGACTGTCTCGTTTGTTGTCAGTAAAGTGTGGTAGAGCAATATCAGTTTCCCCACCAAGTACAGGTTCTCTGAAATCTTTGATGCTGTCCACCCTACAGTAGGAGTTCGAGTCATGGACACTGCTGGCAGAGTCAGACAGACAGACGGACAGACGAATTCAGGCGTTCAAAACGACAGAGAGGTCCGAGGAAGCCGCTCCGCATCTCCTGTTTGGAGCACAACGCGAGGTACTAACCGCTAGACTATGTGTACCTAGTTGTGTTGTGATTCCGACCTTTATTTATTTACTTGTTTATTTATATATTTATTTATTTATTTATTTATTTATTTGTTTGTTTGTTTGTTTGTTTGTTTATCTGTTTTTTCTTTCAAGATAAGATACGCAGATTCACATGTCATTTTCATGTAACCAAGATTGTTCTAATAATAGATTGGTACAATATTACTATAAAAATAGACTTGGTAGGTAGGACCTCAGGACCTGGCCAGCACATGAGTTTATGTGCGGGCTTTAAGGCTTGTGCCATGATCACCATACACATGGCACCTGTGATGTTAGTGCATATGGAATTCGTTCCGAGCGCGGAGACGTCATCTTGAGAAACTGAAACTGTTTGGAGCACAGGACCAATGAGCACGTGAGAAGCAAGGTGGAGAGCATTGTGGGATCACCAAGAACCTCTACGTGCCACCATGAAGCGACGGAAGCTGACGTCGTTCGACCACGCAGCACGACAGCCTATACAAGACCGTCATGCAGAGTACCGTAGACGGAGGGCTCAGACGAGGGCACCAGCGGAAGAGAGTTGGTCCGACAATGCAAAAGAATGGAGGGACATGACGATGCAAGAGCGGTCCGCAGACAGTTTTTCTTCTTCTGCCCTCAGGTCCTTCCCCCCCCCCTTCCCCCTGCACACCCCTCCCCACCCCGCCCCTGACGACGGGAGCAGTAAAGGATACAGAATTACTTATAAACACAATGACCTAAACAAGGCATCTGAAATAAAACAATCATGAAACTTCAAGAAGTCTGAAAGGCTGTTGATGTTGATGTTCTTTGTGTTTTCAACACTTCATCTGGAAAGACTTCATGCTGATGCTTACTGTTCTTTGTGAGAGTTTTCAATATTTCTAGTGTTAGAAAGACAGTTAATACTGACTTTTTTGTGTGTGAATGTTTTCAACTCTAGCTCTGAGCTGTCACATTAACTTTATCTCTCAACCAAAAGAATATAGGTCTGGAACACTGAGAGTAATCAATCCATCTAACCAGCACCCATTTAGGCTATCTACCTTCTCGTCATATTCTTCGATTCAGCTACGTTCCGTTTTCAAAGGTTTTTTTTGGCTATGTTGAACTTGACGCAAACAGGTGACAGAAACTCATTACTGTGTCGTTTCGCTAGAATATATATAGTCACCTTCTACTAGGAAAAATCGACATTATTTCTTAAACAACGGATCATTGTCATTTTTTTAGATAAAAAAAAGTTTACCAATAGCAGCCCTGTCAAACCTCAGAACACTGGTTGTACTTGTAGTATGGATTTTCTTGCTGCATGTGTCTGTGTGTGCGCGCGTGTGTGTATGTGTGTGTGTGGGGGGGGGGGAGTGGGCGGCGTGTGTGTGTGTGTGTGTGTGTGTGTGTGTGTGTGTGGTGTGTATTTGTGTGAGAATGTCTGTGCATGTGCGCGCTTGTATGTGCGTGCGTGTGAATGTGTACTGCTTACGTTCAGTTGTGTGCGTGTGTGTGTGTGTGTGTGTGTGTGTGTGTGTGTGTGTGTGTGCGCGCGCGCGTTTATGAGCGCGTGTGTGTGTGTGTGTGTGCGCGCGCGCGTGTGTGTGTTTATGTGTGTTCAATATCATGTGTTTCAAAGCAAACCTGATTACAAAAAATGTATACCTATATGCAAAAAAAAAAAAGTCCTAATTATCGAATCCATGGATATTGGTCATTAACTGGTCGAGAGAGAGACTTCAGGCTTCAGAACAATTTATTACTCAAGAGAGAGAGACACAGACAGACAGACAGACAAAAAAACAGGCAGAACACACACACACACACTCACACACACACACACTCACACACACACATACACTCACACCCACACACACACACACACACACACACACGCATACACACACACACACACACACACACACACACACACACACACACACACACACACACACACACACACAGAGGGACAGAAAAAGAAGTGGAGGGAAAGGGAGGAGGAGAATTTGACTGTACGTGTGAATGTCTGTTCGTGTGGAAGTGTCTGTGCACGAGTTCGTTTCATTAAACCATAATTATTAATGTGAAAAGATGTTAAACGAAAGAACGAAACGAGCTCGTGCATGGACACAGTTACACGAACAGACAGGCACACAGACACATGTGTTTGTGTGTATGTGCGGGCGCGCGTGTGTGTGTATTTTTCTATACTTATATGGGGGGTGAGGGGTGCGTGTGTGTGCCTGCGTGTGTATATTTGTGGATGTATGTATGTGTGTGTGTGTGTGTGTGTGTGTGTGTGTGTGTGTGTGTGTGTGTGTGTGTGTGTGTGTGTGTGTGTGTGTGTGTGTGTGTTAAAATTCACATGTAATTGTTGTTTACTTAAAAGCTGAATATTAATGTACAGTTTGTAGGAGTTTTGGTCTTGCTTCTTTGGCACGTGTGTGTGTGTGTGTGTGTGTGTGTGTGTGTGTGTGTGTGGTGTGTGTGTGTGTGTGTGTGTGTGTGTGTGTGTGTGTGTGTCTATCTATATGCGTGGGTGTGGGCGTACATGCGTGCGTGAATGCCTGTATGTGTGTGTGTGTTTGTGTGTGTGTTCCATAGTTTAATCAACGAGACATCTCATCAACATCAACACATCAATTCAACACATTTTCCATTGCATGAGTACCCTCAGTTATGTCTGAACAGTGAAGTTTACCATAAAAAAAATTCCCAATATTTAAACACAAAACAAGGAAGCTTTGAGAAAAAACTCCTATCTTAGTAATATACAAACAAGAGCAAGCTATTGCTGCACATCAACAAACTCATTCATCTACCTCAGCATCGAACCCGAAAACTCTCTCTTCTTCAAAAGCCAAATGTTAGTCGGTATACAAAGCGCTGTGTACTATTGTGATAGAACAATACACTTGTCAAGTAAATTTGGAGTTTCAAGTTATTTTTCAAGAGGCATTAATGGCACTCAGACAATTCCACATGCGCTCCACCCTAATCTGCCAGCAATTATCTGGCAGGCTCCGTGAACCTGCACAAAACCTTATACACTGGCAAGGTCTTGAAATAGAGAAGGGGGAGGGGGTGGGTTGAGAAGGGACTTATGAAACACAAAGCTGACACCACCAGAATAATGGAAACATTTTTTTTTTCAGGATCATTGCACTCAGGGAGGTTGTAACCCTTATGTTCACCCTTTTTTTTTCCCCCATCTTCCCATTTTCTATGCCACCTTAATGGCCACAGAAGCTGGCACAGTTTTTACAATGTGATGATGATGATGATGATTATGATGATGATGTCGATGAAGATGATAATCGTGATGCTATGGAGTTCCATCTAGGATTGGACTGTGTGACGGGGCTGTACTCTACGCTTACTGCCATATTATATGCTGGCATCAACCAGGTCCAAAAGATACAGACATCTGCGGTGCTGGTCAGAAGATTTGAGTAACACCCTCAATGACGCATCCGTGAATGGATGAGACTCGACTGTGTGGTCCCAGTCTTTCCGATGAACTCATAGCATGCCCAACTCTGGATAGGAGGTGGTTAGTCCGTTGCGCTAACCACGACACCACAGAGACTGGTCTAATGGAAACATTAAGATGGGCAGTGAACAGGCCATTATTAACGTTGCTGAATGGGACCGAACTCGAGATATTGATCTGATCTTGAGAGAACGAGCATATGAGGACAGGCAGGTGAGAAAGTTAGACAACTGAATCAGTTCCCAAAATACTTTCACATTGGTAGTCAGCACTTGTCAGAACAAACATATATCGATGAGTTCAGCCAACCCCTGACGTGTGAAAACCGCCATGTTGATGACGGCGGCTAGCACGTGCACCGGAATTTCCCAACGTGCATCACCAGTTCCACGGTGTCAGCCATCTGCTGGCTGTTGACAGTGTCTGGGTACCGACAGAGAAGGAAGACTGTCGAACTCGTGGTTAAAAATAGAGAGGAGTGAGAGAGAGAGACAGACAGACAGACAAAGAGACAGACAGATAGACAGCCAGAAAGAGAGACACAGTAACTGAGGAAGAGACAAATAGAATAGGAGAAAAAGGGAGTGAGTCAGTGAATGGGTGAGAGAGAAACGCACACAGATAGACATACAGACACATACTGAAAGGAACTAGAACAACACAAGACAGAAAGCTTCAAACTGTTTTACATCCGTTTGCTTTTATTTCTTTCTAAAAGCAAAAACGGGAGACAGGAATGGCCGGCCACTGGCATGGGCCAGAATCCATTAGAGCTGTTAAAAAGATGCAAAGTCGTACAGATGCCCAAGTCCAGTTCAGCCCACAAAGGGCGAACAGAGCATAAGAGTACAGGCAATGTGGCCGCCAGCGCACCTACAGATGTTGCAGTCGTGGGAAGGTACAGGAGAACCGTCGTCGTACGTCAGACCTGTTGCTGGGTCCGTGCACTGGTCACCAGCCGCTGGTACACAATGAAGTGGGGATATATATATATATATATATATATATATATATATATATGTATATATGTATGTATATATATATATATATATATATATATATATGTATGTATGTATAATATATGTATACACCCACTTCACTGTGTACCATGTATGTAGAGTATAGATATATACATAGTATAATATAGTATAGTATAGTATAGTATAGCATAGTATAGTATAGTATAGTATAGTATAGTATAGTATAGTATAGTATAGTATAGTATAGTATAGTATAGTATAGTATAGTATAGTATAGTATAGTATAGTATAGTATAGTATAGTATAGTATAGTATAGTATAGTATAGTATAGTATAGTATAGTATAGTATAGTATAGTATAGTATAGTATAGTATAGTATAGTATAGTATAGTATAGTATAGTATAGTATAGTATAGTATAGTATAGTATAGTATAGTATAGTATAGTATAGTATAGTATAGTATAGTATAGTAACGTTGCTGAATGGGACTGAACTCGAGGTATTGATCTGTTCTTGAGAGAAGGAACATATAACGAGGGGCAGATGAGAAAGTTAGACAACTGCTTCAGTTCCCAAAATATTTTCATATGTAGTCAGCGCATGTCAGAACAAACAAACATCGTTGAGGTCAGCCAGTCCCTGACGTGTGAAAACCGCCATGTTGATGACGGCAGTTAGCACGTGCACCGGAATTTCCCATCGTGCATCACTAGTTCCACGGTGTCAACCATCTGCTGACTGTTGACGTTGTATGGGTACCGACAGAGAAGGAAGACTGTCGAACTCGTGGTTAAAAATAGAGAGGAGTGAGAGAGACAGACAGACAGACACAGACAGACAAAGTGACAGACAGATAGACAGGTACACAGACAGAGACAGAGAATGAGGGAGAGACAAATAGAATAGGAAGAAAAGGGAGTGAGTCAGTGAATGAGTGAGAGAGACGCACAGAGACATACTGAAAGGAACCAGAGCGAAACAAGAGGGAAAGCTTCAAACTGTTTTACGTCCAATTGCTTTTATTTCTTTCTGAAAGCAAAAACTGGAGACAGGAATGGCCAGCCATTGACATGGGCCAGAATCCAATAGGGCTGTTAAAAAAGATGCACAGGCCAACCGATGCCCAAGTCCAGTTCAGCCCACAACGGGCGGACAGAGGATAAGAGTACAGGCAATGTGGCCACCAGCGCACCAACAGGTGTTGCAGTCGTGGGAAGGAACAGAAGAACCGTCATCATACTTCAGACCTGTTGCTGGGTCCGTGCACTGGTCACCGGCCGCTGGTACACAGTGAAGTGGGTGTATATATTTTGTACATATATATATGTGTATATCTACATGCATGTATGTATACATATATATGTATACACACACACACACACACACACACACAATATATATATATATATATATATATATATATATATATATATATATATATATATACACTCACTTCATTGTGTACCATATATATAGTGTGTATATATATGTATGTGTGTATATATATATATATATATATATGTATGTATATATACATGTATAGTATAGCATAGTGAGCACGCTTGTGGGCTGATACAGTACCAGGATCAATCAGTTTTAACTGTTTACAAAAAAAATTAAAAGGAATGATTGCCTGAAACCTACCACAAATTCAGACCAATGTGAATCATTTGCCGTGGTCATGGCCCCAGGAGAAGGAGAGAGAGAGAAAGAAATGTTTCCTTTGAAAATATAAAAAGTCAACAACAAGAAAACAAAAGAGAGAGAAAGAGAAAGAGAGAGAGAACAGACCTTTTAGTGGACAGAATAAACAGGTCAAAAATACAAAATGAAACAAAACAGAAACCTTTGAGGAAGACAATGAAAGAAAAAGAAAAGAATGGAAAAAAAAAGACTGTTAGTGCCTGGGCATCAATACAGAAGACCTGGCCATGTATCAGTCCAGCAGACCTCACACAGGGCTGTGTCAGCTTTCAGCTTCTTCAGTGGAAGGGTAGATGCCGCTGTCAAAAAGACTGGTCTGAACTTGAACGCCAAGAAAGCAAGAGTGCCACATATCAAAGGCAAAGTCACTGAAAACAACCATGACATCTTAATTAACAAAGTTCCTTTAGGAAATGTTCAGGATTTCAAATATCTTGGTTCTGTAAAAACTGATGATGGAACCTGTTCCAAAGACATCAAAATAAGAATTGGAATGGCAAAGCAAAAAAATGGTTCAACATCTGGAAAGACAGAGGCATACCAAATAGCCTGAAAGTCGGACTTTTAAAAATGTTTGATCTGGCCAGTCATGATTTATGGCTGCGAAGCCAGGACTCTGAGAAAGACTGATTGCAGAAGAATTAAGGCAGCAGAGATGTAGTTTTATCAGAGACTACTACGTGTCAAATGGACAGATAGTACAACTAATGAAAGTGTCATGGAAGAACTTGATACCACCAAAAACCTATTAGCAAACATTAACAAGAGAAGAATAAAATACATTTGGCCATGTATCACGCAGCAAGAACACGGACCTCATGGCAACCATCTTTCAAGGAAAAACAGTGGTAAAAAGGAAGAAATGCAGACC
Source organism: Monoplex corrugatus (assembly GCA_030674185.1). Classification (NCBI taxonomy): domain Eukaryota; kingdom Metazoa; phylum Mollusca; class Gastropoda; order Littorinimorpha; family Ranellidae; genus Monoplex; species Monoplex corrugatus. The sequence continues at coordinate 60,739,805 of CM060315.1, read as the reverse complement.
TCCAATCTCATACATCGAGAACATAACCAATATCTGTGGCCTAAATATTAAAGAAATTGTCCACAAAAAGTCAAGACAGAGCGGCCTGGATAAAGATGGTGGTGTCTAAGTGTGCAGCGGGTTCGGTGTTGGACGCGGACAGGTGAGACAATGGAAAAGTCCTACGCTTCCGAAGCAGCGGACGCCTTTCATTCTGTGTAGAACTCGTCAGACCTGCTTCCTGGAATAGCGGAGAGGACAGGGCTGTTTAGTTGATTTTTTTTCTACACTGTTCTTGAGTTCTGCTTCTTTCAACAGGGCTTAAAACGTTCCGCGTCTGGGCGGAATTCCGCGATTTTGGTTTGTCCAACCCCCACCCCCCGCCAAAAAACAAAAAACCAAAAACAAAAAACAAACAAAACAAAAAAACGAAAGGAGCAAGGCATCCGTGATCGGCTTCAAAGCCCCTGATTTGTCCCCGGACCCCCCTAGTTTCAGTGGGTTTTTCCTCCTCCTGTTTTAAGCCCTTTTTCAAGTTTGGAGGATTTGCTCCGCGTGTGTGGGGATGGGATGTCCTTCTCCTCAGGAAGCAGAGATCTGACATGCTCTACACTGAACGGAATACCTCACCTGCTTTGGAAACATAGGACCTTCCTATTGAAGGGATTTAGTGACACAGCGCTCTGCGAGGG
>CM060315.1:60729134-60736634 GCA_030674185.1 Monoplex corrugatus | reverse complement strand
AAGAGTTCACATACGTCGTCCACTGTGAGAGATGTACGTTGGTGGAGGGTTTGGTCGTTTTGTAACCTTCGGCGTATGATCTCTATGCTTTCTTTCACTGGTACGCTGGTAAATAGGGCAGAGACATCATATGACACAAGGAGTTCATCATGAGCGAGGGTGTAGTTACTCAGTTTTTCCACTAGGTCAGCACTGTTGTGGATGTGATGATCTGTGTGTCCTACGAGAGGTGATAGGATGTCCGCCACAAATCTAGCTTTTTCTTCTTCTTCTTTCTCTTCCTTTCTTCTTCTTGTTCTTCCTCCTCGTCCTCCTCGTCGTCTTCTTCTTTCTTTTTCTTCTTCTTCCTTCTCCTCCTCCTCTTATTTTTATTTTCTCTTTCTCCTTCTACAAAGTCAGGCCACATGTGCCGATCACAAAATCATTACTCAAGGTGATAAATGATACCTCTTTTTACAGGTTGCGAATTGTCCGGGCATGCCATCAGGGTACAGGCCACGAGGCCGTTATGAGCACATCTGCAGGTGTTGCATCCATCAGCGGACTTAAAGCTGTCTCCTTCATCGTGGACCGTGCCGTTTGGCCCCATACACCTGTACAACAAAACACACTGTGGTCCGTGACATGACTGTATACATTATGACTACAGGTAAGACATGGCAAATTCTTCATAAACTTAAAGCAATACATTAACAGGACTGTGAACCAATGATTCTGAAATTTTAACTGACAAAGATTGATCTGAAGTTACTTCTTTAAAATTAGTTTTAGAATAGTTTTCTTGTGTAAACATTTTTGGTAAAAATGAACGTAGCTCTTTGCAGTAAAATAAACAGTGAAACAGTGTGAACTGTTCTCCGCAAATACACTTGATATTTTTACAATATTTTGTTTTCAACGCGTTTAGCTGAATACGAAAATGAACAGCAACAATTGATCTCGAATGATATATGGAAGAATATTGCAATTTTTTACATACATTTTGAAAAGAATGTTTTATCATTTGTTGTGTCACAAACTTTTCATTGAAATGTTCATGAAAACGAATCCATGAGGCTGATTCTAGCAAGCCGCAAGCTTCTTTTACGGAAGTTTTAATACGTAATTCTATAGTATTATTAGTGTTGTGTGCACCTTGCTTAGTTGCTCTGTCTACTACTTCGTTGCCGTGAAGACCAACGTGAGAAGGCACCCAGCATAAACTGATATCTGTACCTTTTGTCCTTAAACGATGTATAAGATGATTTGCCTCAGTAATTAAGTCAGGTCTTGTGTCTGTATCAAAAGATTGTAAGGCATATAATACAGATTTTGAATAACAAATAGAACTACTTTGACAAAGACAGGTTTAAGGTCTACTAAATAATGCAACGCTTGTATAATAGCGACTAATTCCGCTGTAAATATAGATATATTTGGCCCAATGAAAAATGACTTTTGTGTTCTAAATTTTGGAACATAAAACGCTGCTCCAGCAGATTTATTTTCTAAGACTGACCCATCGTGTTCTCTCGCTGTGCATATCGAAATGTTAATGTTTTCATATTTCTTAGCATCTGTATAATCAATATCAAAAGTGGCTTTAAGCATTTCCCATGTAGGGATAGGCGTTGTGGATGGTGTGTCAGCTATTTCATCCAAATTTATGTTAGACTGTTTGACTAAGTCAGATACATAAGTTGCAACAGTCATTTGTGATGAAATGTTGCTTGCTCGTTTTGGAAAGTCAACATCAGACCTTAGTTTAATTTCCTTGCTCACAAAATTGTCCGTTTGTGAAGTAGTTCTGACTGCAAACTTTGCTATCGCTAGCTCACGATAGTTGTTCAGAGACAGAATTCCAGCAACTTTGTACGTTTCCAGATTTGAAGCATGGACTGGTACACCTAGTGCAATTTTAAGACCTTTGAATCTTCTTTAGTAAATATTTTGGTGCACTGAAGAACACCTCTTGTGCATAGGATAATTTAGATCTTACAAGTGCTGTTGATAGATGAAGTAGTATGTTTGTATCCATTCCCCAGGGTAATCTGCTTATTATCTTTAGAAAATTTAAGGCTTTTCTTGCTTTTGTTAAAACATAATCAAAATGGACATTCCAGTTTAATTTCGATGTTATAAAAAGTCCCAGAAATTTTACCACCTGTTTGTAATGTATCACTTCACCATGCAGTCTGAAAGTAGGCAAGTTATTTAAAGTACCACCAGGATTAAATAGCATCATGTTAGTTTTTTCAATTGATAACGACAGACCATTTTCTAACATGTAGTTTCCAAGACTATCAAGATCAGATTGATACACCTTCCTGATGTAATTCTGTGCTCTCTGGGGAGTTGTCTTTTTTAAAGTAATATTCATCCATATGCATATATCATCAGCGTACTGTACCAAAACAACACGATTTGAGAGTACATTAGGAAGATCATGTATAAGGATATTAAATAATATAGGTGCTATCACTGAACCTTGAGGAATTCCCATATCAAGACATCGTGAAATAGAATAACTTGTTCCCATTCTTGCCTGAATTGTTCTATTGGCTAAATAGGACTTGATATAATTATACATATTGCCAGACAGACCAATAGATTTCAGCTTGTACAATAAACGTGTATGCCAAACTTGATCATAAGCTTTTTTCACATCAAAAAAAGTTGCTAAAAGACTTTTTCTACGGGCAAATTGTTGTTTTATCTGAGTTGTAAGTTTAACCAGGTGCTCAACTGTGGATCTCCCTTTTCTGAAACCTGCCTGGTTTACCGGAATAACGTTATTTTTATCACAGTAATGTATAAGTCTGTTTAAGACCAATTTTTCCATTAGTTTCCTCGTATGGGACGTCAACGCAATAGGTCTGTAACTGTTTTTATTGTTTTTAGGCTTTCTGCTTTTAATATGGGTATAACAATAGACTTTTGCCATACCTGTGGTACAGTTCCACTCACCTAGCATTTCTGAAAAATTTTGTGTAAGAAAATAATATAATTTTCTGGAAGATGCTTAATCATTTCAGTTGAAACTGCATCGACACCTACCGAACTCCTTTTGTTGTGTAGAGACAAGATAGTGTTTTTTAGCTCTTCTAGGGTGATCGGAGAATTAAACCAGCAATCATTCTGAGGTATTGGATCAGTGAAGATAGGGTTGTTAGCTGCCGTTTCTCTGTAGTGTTTGCAGTTAGGAGACAACCCGTCTACTTTACTATTTTCAGCAAAGAGTTCTACAAAAGTTTCAGCTTTGTCCATGTCTGAAGGAAATTTGTGACATGTATCAATCATTATTGGACATCTAGGTAAGTTGGCTCCGTTTTTCATTAGATTCATTTTTGTCCAGACTTTATGAAAATCCTTAAAATCTGAAATTTCTTTGGTGCAGTATGATGCCCAATAATCTTTCTTTGCTTCAGCGATGATTTTATTACACTGGGTGTTAGCTTTTATCATTTCCATGTGATCGTCCGGTTTTCTGCTTTTGATGTAGATTTTGAATTGATCTTTTTTATACTGAACTGCTTTCTCACATGCCTCTGTCCACCAAACATTACCCAAACGATTATTGGACTTAAACGTTTTGAGTTTCGGAATGGAGAGGTCTGCAGCAGCTAGAACTGCCTCCTGGAACTTAGAAAACATAACGTCTACATTTTCACTTTCATAATGCTTATATTCTTGTTTAGCAAGAGCAGTCTGAAACATGGTCCAATCAGCACGCATGTAATTATATTTTGGTATAATGTCAGGAGTGCTGTCTTTCATCCTGATGTTGTCATTTGTTATTGTTATGATGATAGGTAAGTGATCACTTCCCAAAGTATCTCTGTGAGTGTCCCAGGTACAGCATGGTACTAATTCTGGTGATATTAGTGACAGATCGATGGCTGTTGCCCGGTGTTTGGAAACATCAGCAATTCTGGTGACACTCCCATCATTCAAAAGGTAAAGCGCACTGTCAACTATATTTTCTACTAAACGATTGCTTGTAACAGTACAACAATCTTTTTCCCAAAACGGGGAGTGGGAATTAAAGTCTCCACCTATTAGCCATCTACCGTGCTGCAGATCCGGAATCGTACGCAGCCATTCTGTATTGTGGTCATTTGGACCTGTTGGCAGGTAGACTGACAAAACGTTCAGGATGAAAGAATTACTGAATTGTACTGTGGCGGCACAAGCGTGTAAGTCTTCAGTTGATGTTAAAACTGGGGAATTAAATATGTGATACTGCAACTCTTTAAGTATATATATCGCAGTAGCTACCTTCTTCCCGGGATTTCCTAAGTCATATATTGGAGGATAATAATAACTTTGGAAATTGGGAAGTTTGGTTGGGATAACATTAAGGGACTGCAAAATTAAAACTTCACACTTCGTGTGTGTTGTGTGTGTGTGTGTGTTGTGTGGTGTTGTGTGTGTGTGTGTGTGTGTGTGTGTGTGTGTGTGTGTGTGTGTGTGTGTGGTGTGTGTGTGTTTATATGTGTTTATATGTGTTATATGTGTTTTTGTGTTACTCTGTGTGGTGTGTGTGTGTGTGTGTGTGTGTTGTGTGTGGTGTGTGTGTGTGCGTGCATGTGTGTGTGATTGTGATGTGTTTAATTGTGTGTTTAAATGTGTGTGTGTGTGTGTGTGTGTGTGGTGTGTGTGTGTGTCAGTGAATTTGTGTGTGAGTGAGATTGATTGTGTTGTGTGTGTGTGTGTGTGTGTGTGTTGTGTGTGTGTGTGTGCGCGCACGTGTGTGTGTGCGCGCATGTGTGTGTGAACTCAGAACTCAGAAAGCATTTTGGCCATAAAAATCCCAGATAGGAGTACAAAACAGATTGGCTGTAATAAGTTGACATAACTTTTTTGACCAGTTTCAACCTTGTTGTGCTGTATCTAATACAATCATAAAAAAAATGCTGAGTTTTGGCACTGTTTTGGCCTAATGTACGTGTGTGAATAAGTGAGTGAGTGAGTGTGTGCGTGCATGTGTGTGTGTATGTGTGTGAGAGACACGGAGAGAGGGAGAGAGAGAGAATGTGTGTGTGTGTGTGTGTGTGTGTGTGTGTGTGTGTGTGTGTGTGTGTGTGTGTGTGTGTGTGTGGTGTGATGTGTGTGTGTAGGTGCGTGTGTGTGTGTATGTGTGTGTGTGTGTGTGTGTGTGTGTGTGTGTGTGTGTGTGTGTGTGTGTGTGTGTGTGTGTGTGTGTGTGGTGTGTGTGTGTGTGTGTGTGTGTGTGTGTGTGTGTGTTCGTTCTTCTTCGACTTAATGTCTTTTCACTATGAGTGATATTAGATGATGTGTGTTTGTTTGTTTGTGTGTGTGTGTGCGTGCGTCTGTGAGTGCGCGCGCCCGCGTGTGTGTGTGTGTGTGTGCTGGCATGCTTTCACAAACGGACTTCATTCGTGCTGACCACGATATGGGCTCGTTGAGATTACTAAGACCAGCACTATCGAATCTCATCCACTTCAGGGTGCATGGGCTCACAGGGACTGCTTCTGGTGACAGCAAAACGAAGCAAACTTGCTCGATTTCGTCAGATAACCCTGCCACGATGCCACTGCCCAAGACCATCCTTCATAAGCACCCTGGAAGGAGACCGTTGCTGAGGTCGACAGAGGAACGGCTGAATGACGAATAACAAAGACGGGACCAACATTATACCTGAGCTTGCTTGTTGCTGTTCCCTTGAGATGAGACATAGATGAGGAACCTTGTCTGTTGCTGCTGCTCCGTCCCATCCATCCTCCCCTCCTCCCTTCCCCTCCCCTCCCCTCCCTGGTTATAATAGGATAAGACCATGATGATGACTTATGGGTTTAGATGGTCATCAACCCCTCTCCCTACCCCCGTGGGGGGGGGGTGACTCAGTATAAAAAGTATCCCCACCTTCTGGAAATTCTGTGCTAGAAATATTCCTCTTTTCTGTCACTCTCTTTGTTTGTTTTCTGCCTTGCTTCTTTGCTTTCTGTCATTTCTTCCTATCATTTTCTGCCTTGCTGGTCCATTCACTTGTATGTGTTCGATAAAGTCTTACACAGTTTCTCTTAGGATTGATAACTGGGTACATGTTATGAGTGCATTTTTTTGGCTCTAAGGAAATGAGATATGCGGAAGCAATTGTATTCAGGTATGTTCTTTAAAATCTCCTTGTGATAAATTGGACAGAGCGGCCAATGCCAGGGGTATCTCCTTAGATTATGTGCGCAAATGTATTGAAATGTATACTAATTTTCATCTTTTTTTTTCTTCTTCTTTTTTTTTTACCTGTCGAAGTATTGTGTACAATTTCAAAACGGCTATACCCAGATGTGGCTCCATGCAGTCGACTGGGCTTTAAAGCAACAATAACAGCAACAGAATGGTCAATATATTGTAGCCCCGATGTGGATGTATGCAGTCAGCTGGGCTGTAAAGCAACAATAACAGTAAGAGGATGGTCACCACACAGTACTGTAGGCTCTACTACACCTCTGGACTGAAGATGTCACTGACCTTGTTATTGTTGTTGTTATTGTTGTTTAAAGCCCAGTCGACTGCGTAGAGCCATATCAGGGCTACAATTGCTTCAAAACATACAAAAATTCAACAGGAAAACAAAAGAAAAGAAAATTAAAGTACACATATCAATGCATTCGTGCACATAATCTAAGGACATGGCCCTGGGGTTGACCACTTCGTCCAATTTATCGCACAAGGAATTAAAAAAAAAACCACCTGAATATAAATATGAGCATACATAAGGACACCAAAAAACATATAAAAACAGGCATAACTAACCCAAAATTGCTTCCGCATATCTCACCTCCCTAGAGCCAAAAATGCATTTAATACATGTACCCAATTACCAATCCTATAAAAAAAAAAACGTACCTAAGACTTTATCGAACACATACAGGTGAATGGACCATTAAGGCAGACAATGATAGGAAGAAATGACAGAAAGCAAAGGAACAAGGCAGAAACAGAGAGAGTGACAGATTAGAGGAAATTTGTAGCACAGAATTTCCAGAAGTTGGGGATACTATTTATAATGACAGAGCCCCCGGCAACCCCACGAGGGGGTCACTGACCTGGAATGTCCGGGAAGGCAAAGCATCTTGGTGCACTCAGACATCCCCTCGTGACAGTTGCAGATGTTGCAGTGGTCGGCACCGATGTAAGGGCCTGCCCCCTCCTCCATTCTCCTCCCTTCAGTGTCAATGCACTCTGTAAACAAATGACACGCACGTGAACTCACAGCGTATTACACATAATCCAATCTTATAAGTCATGGTTAGAGTTGACCAATCTTCCACAGTTCAATTATAATATGCTATGGCTTAATATAAGTTAGCCACAATCTTCCACAGTACAATGTTTAATTAAAGGTCACGGTTTGAGTTAGCCAGTTTCCCGTAATTCACTCACAACAGGTAATGGTTAGATTTAGCCAGTTTTCCATAATAGAATTATTATAGGCGATAACAAGAATTCGTCAATCTTTTGTAATGCAATCATTCATTATCATCATCATGTGCCATG
>CM060315.1:60701634-60721634 GCA_030674185.1 Monoplex corrugatus | reverse complement strand
GCTATTGCATTTGCTCTAACTATATACTTAGCAGCTGATAACTTCCTCCATTCTTCCAAAGGAACGATGCTGGCTGTTTTATATACTTCTTGTGTTTTTGTGTACACCAGTACACCAAGAGCACATTTAACAGCTTTACTGTCTAAGCTTTGAAGCTTTTTCAAATAGCATTTTGGAGCTGAAAAATATACCTCATGGCGATAAGCTAACTTCGATTTGACTAAAGCTGTTACAAGATGTAGCAACGTTTTAGTGTCTTGCCCCATGATTGTTTATTAATTACTTGTATTAATTTAAATTATAACTTTTCATAGCTTTACATAACAAGGCATCAATGTGTTCTTTCCATTGTAAGCTAGAAGTCAAATGTACTCCCAGAAATTTCACCTGATTTGTATATTTCAGTTCCTCTTTATCAATTTTAAACAACGGTAAAGTTTTAGGACCGAGTCCATTATTAAAAAGCATCATGTGTGTCTTTCCATTGGATATTTCCAGACCGTTAACTATCAAGTAACTTGAAATATGATCAATTTCACGTTGATAAACTCTTTTTATATAACTGATTTCTCTTAAAGAAGTTTTCCTTTTCAATGTAACATTCATCTAGATCGCTATATCATCGGCGTACTGAGCTAAGTTTATATTGTTTGAGACTTGTGCTGGCAGGTCATGGTCAAAATATTAAATAATAGAGGAGATATCACGGAACCCTGCGGAATTCCCATGTTAACAGGTCGTTTTTCAGAGTATGAGTTACCTATTTTAGCAATTATACTTCGGTCACTTAGAAATGCTTTAATAAAATAATATAGATTACCTTTGAGACCAATATGTTTTAATTTCAACAAAAGTCTCGCATGCCAGACTTGGTCGTATGCCTTTTTGAGATCGAAAAAAGTAGCTAAGACATTTTTTCTTTTGGCAAACTGAGTTTTATATTTGAGTTGTGAATTTGACTAAATGGTCTGTCATCGCTGTACCTTTTTGAAATCCACATTGGTTGATAGGTATTATTTTATTTTTCTCACAAAAGTAAGTCAGTCGATTCACTATATTTTTTTCCATCAGTTTTGAAACATGGGATGTAAGCGAGATAGGTCTGTAACTACCTGGTTCAGAGCGGGGTTTATTAGCTTTTGGTATAGGTAATACTATTGAAGTCTTCCAAATTTCAGGTATGCGACCATTTTCCCAGCATTTTTGTATGATATTGTGTAAGTATTCAATCCATTTCTCCGGTAAGTGATTTAAAAGGGTATATGAAATGCCGTCCAATCCGACAGCCGATTTTTTGTTGCTCAACGAGAGAAGGGCATCTTTAAGTTCCTGTAATGTAATTCTTGAATTTATATCCATGTGACTATCGGGAGGGGATCTGTGTATTCGTCTGATTCCTCAAGTTTCGTCTTTTTTCTCTGATTTGTTTAGACAAGCTGTTGGAGTTACTTGATTTTGCAAAGAACTGTACAAATTCCTCAGCTTTCTCAGAAGGTGAAGCAAATTCTTTGCCTTTAATCTTAATAGGAAATTGTGGTAATTGAAAGCCATTTTTCATTTCTTTCACCTTATTCCAAATCTTCGGAAGATCTTTAGGCCCTGAAATTTGTTGAGAGCAAATATCAGACCAATATTGCTTTTTGGCTTGAGCAATAACTTTGTTCGAATGAATCTTAGCCACTTTCATATTGTAATGGTCTTCTGGAGATTTAGTCTTTAAATAGATTTTATACATTTTCTTTTTTTCATTTTTCGCTTCTTCACATGATTGATTCCCCCAACTATTTCCAACATAATTACCTTTGTTTATATTCCTCCTTTTCGGAATTGAATTAGTTGCTGCTTCATGTATTGCGGTTGTGAAGTTTGAATACATATTATTCACATTATCGCTTTCGTGAAAAGTGCAAACTTTTCCCATTAAAACGTTACGATAGTTTACCCAGTTCGCACGGTTGTACAGATATCTAGGTATAACATCGTCTTGTTCTGGTACGTGATCAAACAGTTCATTTATAACTGTGACAATAGGCAGGTGATCACTTCCAAGGGAGTCGAAAGTAACATCCCACACGCAGTTAAGGACAAGGTCAGGTGACAATAGTGTTAAATCAATGGCAGAAGCCTTGTGTTTAGGATTATCTGGAATTCTAGTTACGCGACCATCATTTAACAAGACTAATCCAGAGTCAACGATATTTTCAACAAGACGATTATTAGATACAGACTGGCAAGTCTTGTTCCAGAATGGAGAATGGGCATTAAAATCCCCCACGATCAACCATTTATCATAACTGTCTAAAGACCGTAGCCAGTCACTATTTTCTCCATCAGGACCACGTGGATAATAAACAGACATGATATCTAGAGATGACACAGAGTTAGTTTTCACTTTCACAGCCACACAATAAACTCCATCAGCTTGTTTTGGCACAGGAGGCTGAAGGATTCCATAATCCACATCTTTACGCATATATATGGCTGCATATATCTTTGAGTTATTATCACAGATGTGGGTCACGGGAGTATAGTAATAGCCTTCTAACTTTGGCAGTTTACATTTCATCACATTCAGTGACTGTAAGGCAACAATATGATGCCTATTTACTGATAAGTATTGCTGGAGATGAGGATGGTTAGCACTGATCGAAAGAGAGTATTACAGATTCACCAATCACAGAGATCTCTCAGTGGGTCCAAAAAATTACGTTGGACGATGTCACCATTCCACCATGGACACTGGGACCGTTCGAAATGTGCTGGTCTTGAAAAGTAGTAGGTACTGTAACCCCTGTCATAGGTAGAGAATGGGTTGTTTTGAGACCTCTTGCTTTGGTGATGATGTGATTTACGCTTTTGTTTCTTCCTCAGGACACTGCTGACATGTTTGCCGATGTTACTGGCAACGATGGAGGAGCCGATCTTATCAGGATTCACTGTGTCCTTGAAAGTAGTGTTAAACTTTGATTTTAAATTGCCATGATCCAAGAAAGAGATGTTGTTACGACCGTAAAGCACCGCGTGAAGCAGGGCGTTCAGAAGATCTATTTTTACCTGAAGAACCCTGTCTCTCACCTGCTTTGCTGATAACAATTTTACTTTTGGGATGTGAGGACACAATTTCGTCCACAGCTGTCACTAACTTGTTACATACTGTTTGGGGGTCAGTGGCCTTCAAATCGTGTAGTCCACAATGTAGAACACAACAATCAAATTGACTAGTGGACGATTCTTTGAGGGACTGAGCAAGTTTGTCTATTGAAGAATTATGCTTTGTTTCAACATTGAATCCGTAAGAACGACCAAGTCTGTGACCATGTACACCATTTAATATTGAATCATGTACAAGAAAAACTGATGGCAGATCAGAGGTTACTTTTTCTTTTTGTGTAGTTTTGGACGTGACGCGAGAGGCAGCTTGTCTGTCTTTGTGTTCTTTTGATAAAACTTTCGTCACAGGCTTGACGTCATTTTTCTGGCGCGTGATGTTGGTTCGCCTTTCAGTTGATGGTTTTGGCCTTTCTGAAGGAAATTTTGATGCTAAAGGGGTTGGTTTAGGTGCTACGGTGACAGATGTTACAGTCACGCGTTTAGCTGCTCTGTGTGTGTGTATATGTGCATGTACATGCGTGAGTGCAAGTGGGGGGTGGTTGATATTTTCCCCGTCTCTTGAATACTGGTCTTTGTTTTTCTTTGAAACTGTCAGTTCTACAACATCCATCGAGTTCGTTATAGCGCTTTCAACATGCATGCGTTCTGGTAAAGCTGATTTTGAAACGGAAATAAATCAGAATATTGTAACGCATCATCATAGAAAGTGAATTATTTCACCAATATGAACCTGCAAAGGATTTGATTTTTGGTGTTATTTGGGTTTTGTTTTTTAACTAGTCGATCTTCAGTTCATTTTGGAGGTTAAGAACTCCAGTCAAATTATTTTTCTAGTGTTAACTGGTCTCGAAAATTGTATATTTCGTACACTCAAACGAAAATGGCCATATTGTCTCAGAGGCAACTGTTCACTGCTTAGTCCTACAAGCAAAGCCAGAACAAAATTGAGGCAGCCGAGATGTGGTTACTAAGAAGAATGTTGAGAGTTCCATGGACAGCAAAGAAAACAAACGAGACAGTCTTGATGGAAGCAGAACAAGTAGATCATTTATAAGGAAAATTAGGAAAAGACAAGCAACATTTATAGGCCATTTTATGAGGAAAGGGAAATTGGAGCACCTGGTCACGCGGGAAAGCTGGAGGGAAAGGAGCACCAGGTAGACCCAGGGAAAAGATACTAGACGGACTTGCAGAGTGGCTGAAGACAAGGAGGGTGGAAGAGATGCTTGAGGCAACAAGTGATAGAGACAGATGGAAGTCCATAATTGCCAACGCCAATCAGCAAGGCACCTGATGATGATTATGAGTCCTACTGGAGCTTAGGCCTGGGTGGTGCAGAGGTAGAGCTCCTGCATTACCCCTTTCACGATATGAACACATGGGTTCCAGCCTGACTCTAGAACTACCTTGTGTGTGCATGATACAGTTACCAGCTGTAAATGGGTACTGAACCTGTTTGGGAGTTTTTGAAAAGCAAAACAGGTAGACTTAAGGAGAAAATATTGGACGGACTTGCGGAGTGGATGAAGACAGAGAGGGTAGGAGATTGTTATTTTGTTATTGTTATTGTTGTTTAAAGCCCAGCCGACTGCGTAGAGCCATATCAGAGCTATAACCGCTTCAAAACATACAAAACTTCAACAGGAAAAAAAAAGAAAAGAAAATTAAGTACACATAATCAATGCATTCGTGCACATAATCTAAGGACATGCCCCTGGCGTTGACCACTCCGTCCAATTCATCGCACAGGGGATTTAAAAAAACCACCCTGACTACAAATTTAAGCATACCTAAGGACACCAAAACATTAGACCAGGGCAAAAATACTTGCGGACTCTCCCTAGAGGCATGAAGACACGAAGAGTGTACAAGATGCTTAGAGGCACAAAGATATTATCGAACACATACAGGTGAATGGACCAGCAAGGCAGCATATGGTAGGAGGAAATGACAGAAAGCAAAGGGACAAGGCAGAAACAAAGAGAGTGACAGAAAAGAGGAAATTTCTAGCACAGAATTTCCAGAAGGTGGAGATACTATTTATACTGAAAGAGCCCCCGGCATCCCCACGGGGGAAGGGTGGGAGATGTACTTGTAGCGACAAAGGATAGATTCGCATGGAGGGCCATGATCGCCAACGCCATGTGGCAGGATACATGATGATGATGGTGGTGGAAAGCAAAACAGGGAGGAGATGGGGAATGCCCTTATAATGATGCCAGAGAAGTTGAGGTTTCTATCGCCTCACTTCTTTGTGACCTCAGGATCATATTGGGACTTTTTTCGTTGTTGTTGAAGCTGTTGGACCAGCACTGACGTACAGTCCGTGATCTCTTCATGTCTTTTTGCTGGAATAGCTGTAAACTTGTACATCCCCAAAACATACAAGCAGACTTTCTCGTTTGTTATTGCAAAGTGTACAAGCATTGCCATTCTTCATCGCCACGTGCATCAACAAAACTCGTTTTTGTTTTTTTGTTTGTTTTTTGTTTGTTTGTTTGTTTTTTTCAATATATGCTGTAGTAGTTTCATTTGAAACAACGCTTTTGTCTGTTCGAGCTGAGTGTTCTTGGTTTTGGTGGGGTGTTGAGGAGCCAGAGAGAGCATTGTGGCATTGGGATCAACGCCATTTAAGCCGTGTAGAGAATGGGGCAGCGAACTGCACCACCACGACCACCTCCTCCACCACCATCATCAACAAGAACAACAACGACGACGACCCAAAAAAAGCACTGGAAACCACCACCACACCATCATTATCATCATCATCATCATCATCAACAACAACAACAACAACAACGACCAAAAGAGCACTGGAATCCAGAAGAGAGAAGTTCATGAATTATTCTCTATGAGGAGTACAGCTCTGTATTGTGTCTAGTATTGCCTTGCGCGTAACGTGACAAAGACATCCAAATAGGTGGTGGTGGTTGTAGTGGACGCGGTAGTGGTGATGGCGGTGGTGGTCTTGTTTTTTTTTTTTTCTGGCACAATTCTGAACCAAAAAGAAAGGATGTGTGGACAGATGATCTGGTGCATAATATCGAAAGATCTGGACGTGGCGATATCAAGACTGAACAGAACCAAGGCAGATCTGTCTTCGATAAATACACAGAATAGACAGATCCATTACACCGTCCATGCGTTTAGTTTTGTGCGATTAATGGTCCAGACATTTATCATTACTATTTTCTGTGCAATATTGAAGCAGTGTTTATGGTGACTTAAGAATTCTTGCATGAAGCGGTCATCGAGTTCTCCATCGCATTTTCTATGTCCGAATATTAAATGTGGGGACCGAACCCAAAATCAAAAAACGAAACACAAAAAGCACATCCGACCTGAAGAGGGATGGGCTCTGTCTGTTTTACTGCCAAAACACGCCATATTACAGAAGAGAGAGAGAGAGAGAGAGAGAGAGAGAGAGAGAGAGAGAGAGAGAGAGAGAGAGAGAGAGAGTGAGAACCGATGGACTGATAACCTTGCGGAATGAGTTGAGAAACCACCTGTGGAGACCCAGACATTGGCACACAACGGACAGAGCTGGAGGGACCTTGTGAACAATTGTTTAATCCGGCGCCCCGATGACTCCTCGTGGAGTTAAGGAAGAAGAAGAAGAAGAAAATATTAGGTCAGATTTTTACGGTACTTGTTTTTATTACAACATTTACACAACGAAAACAGCTGACACACCGTTTCCCTGAACCTGCTTCCATAAGCGTAGTAGACGAAGAAGTTAAAAGTGGAGTTCATTGTTGAGGCCAGCTGGAAAAACCTCACACACACGAGGTACAGGTTATTGTAGCGCCCTCCCAGAGTGAGGTCAGGAACGATAACAAAAGAGGTGCTCATCACAAAAGAAGGTATAAAGGTAGCAATGAACAAAAACGACGTTCCCACAATCATGCGAGTTAAGGCGAAATCTCGTGAAGAGAACGACTGAGAAGCAGACGAGACCGTCTCCCTCCATTGTGACCGTTTCTTCATCTTGGTGACGGTGACGGCCGTACAGACAGACACGCTGGTGATACAGAATCCCGGGAACAGTAAACCGCACACGATGCTGAGGATAAAATCAAAGACGTATTTGTTCTGCAGGTAAATCTCACTGGGGTACATGGTGAAGAAAGTGCTGCTGTCTTCCGCATCAAAGATGCATATAAAGCCGTAACGCAGTCCGCCAACTATAAAAACGGCTGCAAGAATGACCAAGACCAAAGCCCATAATAGTATAGCGGTCGTCTTCGTGGACATCAGACTTTTCACCAACAGAGGCCGAGTGATACACAGACACCTCTCTAAGGCGATGACAGTGGACACCGCTTGGGATGACAAGGCCAGACCGTGAAGACCCACCAAGTGGGTTTTCATGAAGAACTGACCGGCAGGACCGATCTCATTGGCCTTTCCTATGGCAAACATGTACAGCACGTCACTGCAATAGCAGTAAGCTATGGTCACGTAGGAACAGTCGACCAGGGACAAGGTGAAGAGACAGGTATTGATTCTTTCCTTCAGTCCGTGTTTGCAGAACACCACCATGTTCAGGATGTTGGTGGAGAAGGACACGAGAAAGAACAACGGCAGGAAAACTCCAGAGAACACAACGTTGATGATGACTTCAACCTGATGGGGGACAAGGTTGTGCTCGTTGTCCCAGGGGACAAACTGGGGCGTCTGCAACACACAGCCTTCGGGGACAGATACCACACTGCTGTTCACATCAGTCACGGAAGACATGGATGTGTTTATCCAAACAATGGATTTTGTAGGCATAGAAGACATGTCGAATGAGACCATGGGTTTTTCTGACGTTGGCAAATTTATGAGTATGGCAGTATCTTCAAACAAACTTCTAAGACACAAATGACGTCAATAATCTGGCACTTTTTAAAATTGATTTTAAACATGACTGATACTTGTTTTAGAACCAGTTACTCTTCACTAATAGGAATTACATAAAGGCATTGTATCGAATATTTTTCACTTGTGTAAGATTTGCTTATGTGACACCAGAAGGCACCGATGAGCTATCTGGAAATCAACAATGCTACATTATTTTCTGCTAGATAAAACACACACGATAAATATTCTAAACATTGCCTAATATGTAATTCCACAGACATAGTCTCACCAATGAAAGGAAAGTAAACTCAGAAAGATCTGTTTGGTGAAACAAATAATTTTTAAGGTAGGAAGTTGATATTCAAGACAGTTACGATAATATGAGAGATGTCACTTTAGTCATGATATTCGTGGACCTCTTGAACGATAAGGTTCTGTTCTGGTTCCTAAACAATATACAGCTGAACGGTGCATACAGCATATATCACATACCACTGAAACTTAGTTGTTGACGATGCTGTTGCTGCTAGGTTTCTTCCTATCTT
Source organism: Monoplex corrugatus (assembly GCA_030674185.1). NCBI lineage: Eukaryota > Metazoa > Mollusca > Gastropoda > Littorinimorpha > Ranellidae > Monoplex > Monoplex corrugatus. Next base: position 60,713,133 of record CM060315.1, on the reverse strand, counting down.
TTCTTGGAAGATTCTTGTCTTACAAACGAAAATGTGTACAAATTCAAGGCAGTTGCGCGAATGTTAACGTAGCATCAATTCACAATATCACATAATTTTTTTAATCCGTTTTCTATATCACATATTATTTAACAGCTAATACAGTTGGTGTGACAGTAGCATGTTGCTGCTTTTGTGGATTCTGCACTTTAACTACCCTGGTTTCTGCATTGGATGTGAGATAAGATTATTACTGATTTTTGTTACAGTCTTCTTCAGCTCTGTTAGAATTCAGACATATAAATGCTGCATTAAAAGTGGTACTTTTTCTTGTGTCCAAGAGGCTTTCCTCCAACGTACAGAATTAGAAAATATCAATCCACCTCTGTATAGAGTTGTGTAATCATAGATGACATTGAAAAAAAGTTCCTTGTACTGAATGAGCTAAGAAATAAATCGGTGTCTGAAATCTATTTAATACCAATGAGCCAAGAAAAAAATCGGTAGCCTGAAAACTATTTCAGTAACAATGAAATCTATTTCAATAACAATGAGCTAAGAAATAGATCGTTAGTCTGAAATATTTCAATAGTTATGAGCTAAATAATCGTTAGTCTGAAATCTATTTCATATCAAGGAGCTAAGAAATAAATCGGTGTCTGAAATCTATTTAATACCAATGAGCCAAGAAAAAAAATCGGTAGCCTGAAAACTATTTCAGTAACATGAAATCTATTTCAATAACAATGAGCTAAGAATAGATCGTTAGTCTGAAATATATTTCAATGTTATGAGCTAAATAATCGTTAGTCTGAAATCTATTTCAATATCAAGGAGCTAAGAAATAAATCGGCAGTCTGAAATTTATTTCAGTAACAAGGAGCTAAGAAATTCACCGGTGGTCTGAAATCTATTTCAATAACAATGAGCTAAGAAATAGATCCACAATATGAAATCTATTTCAAGAACAGTGAGCTAAGAAATAAACCTGTATTTCGATAACAGTGAAATCTATTTCATTCACAATGAAATGAATAACACTTTTTTCCTGTCTCCTCTTGAGGTTTGTGCATCACGCTAGATCACAATTTTAACTGTCAGCTGAAACCAGGAACACTTGTAACTAGAATGAAAACGCATGTTTAATCAACAAATAGACGGGCACAGTAGTCAAGTGGACAAAAACATCGGAATTCCAATCGTCGTCTCTGCCCAGTGGACAAAAGGTGAACATTTTCCCAATCTTCATCTCTGCCCAGTGGACAAAAGGTGAACATTTTCTCAATCTTCATCTCTGCCCTGTGGACAAAATGTGAACATTTTCCCAATCTTCATCTCTGCCCAGTGGACAAAAGGTGGACATTTTCCCAATCTTCATCTCTGCCCAGTGGAGAAAAGGTGAACATTTTCCCAATCTTCATCTCTGCCCAGTGGACAAAAGGTGAACATTTTCCCAATCTTTATCTCTGCCTAGTGGACAAAAAGTTGACATTTTCCCAATCTTCATCTCTGCCTAGTGGACAAAAGGTGAACATTTTCCCAATCTTCATCTCTGCCTAGTGGACAAAAGGTTGACATTTTTCCAATCTTCATCTCTGCCTAGTGGATAAAAGGTGAACATTTTCCCAATCTTCATCTCTGCCTAGTGGACAAAAGGTGGACATTTTCCCAATCTTCATCTCTGCCTAGTGGATAAAAGGTGAACATTTTCCCAATCTTCATCTCTGCCTAGTGGACAAAAGAGGACATTTTCCCAATCTTCATCTCTGCCTAGTGGATAAAAGGTGAACATTTTCCCAATCTTCATCTCTGCCTAGTGGACAAAAGGTGGACATTTTCCCAATCTTCATCTCTGCCCAGTGGACAAAAGATGGACATTTTCCCAATCTTCCAGGTCACACATGTGCAGATCTGCCCGTGCCTACACCCCCTCTGTATGTATGCAAAAGCAGAATATGGTACTTGCACGTTAAAGATCCTGTAAGTCATGTCAGTGGCTGGCTTATGGAAACATGAAAACACCCCAGCATGCACGCCCACCAAAGACAGAATATTTAGACTGTGCAGCAACATACCGCCTGTACAGTGTGGGCAAAGCAATGTCCATATACGCATTTAGGAATAATCGAACTAAAAACAAACCAACCGACAAACAAACAGCAAAGACAATGAAAAAAGAAGCTCTTGCAGTTGCTTTGGTTCAGATTTCGTACTATGGCCAGTTCATTACCACAATTCTACTCCCAATAAATTGTCCTGTTATTCTTATCGAGTATTTTTAATTATTCATAAATAATTATGTTCTGTGATGTCTTACTGTTTCAGATCTTTTTCTTTCTCTGTTGTTGTTGTTGTTGTTGTTGCTGCTGTTGTTGTTGTTGTTGAAATTTAATTTCAGTCTGTCATATTCCTTTTTCTCCCTTTTTTTAAAGTCGTTGTTGTTGGCACAGTGGATTTACCATGTGAAATTCAGGCTACTGGAGAGAATACGTTGCCTCAGTGCAGTGCCACTCATGTTTTCTTTTTTTTTATGCGCGTATTTCTGTTTACCTATGAAAATGGATGTCAGTACAGAATGTTGCCAGAGACAACTTTTTTTCTGTCGGATCTTTAACGTGCGTTGAATGTGTGCTATACGCGGGGCCTCAATTTATCTTCTCATCCGAAGGACTAGCACCTCAGACCTCCACTTAAGATGAAGCGGAGGGGAAGAAAAAAGTCCCTTTTCGATCCGTTGATTCAAACCCTGGGTGTATCATATCCTAGACAGGTGTATTGGCGTCAGACAGGGGTGCTCACTATCTCCTGTTCTCTTCAATGTTTTTTTTATTTTCTGGAGAGATTCTTATAGAACCTCCATCTCCATCAGCAGCCTGCATTTCGCAGATGACACAGATAGCAACATTTATACAGATAGTGGGCAGCAGCAACAGGCTAGCAGCAAGACATGACAAACCAGATTGGTTGCAAACGCCAACACGTACGACATGGAAAGTCGGCACAGAGCAGTCCAAGGTTCTGGTGAACAGCTTAAACGGCATCAGTGCCAACACCACCACGAACGGTGAGCTGTTAGAAGTGTTGTGAGCAGTAGGAAGAAGTGTTGTGAGCAGATAGAAGAAGTGAAGTGTAAGAAGAAGTGTTGTGAGCAGTTAAAAGGAGTGTTGCAAGCAATTAGAGAAGAGGTGTTGTGAGCAGATAGAAGAAGTGAAGAGTTAGAAGAAGTGTTGTGAGCAGTTAGGAGGTGTTGTGAGCAGCTAGAAGAAGTGTTGGGAGCGGTTGGAAGGTGTTGTGAGCAGTTAAAACAAGTGTTGTGAGCAGCTAGAAGTTGTGAGCAGTTAGAAGAAGTGTTGTGAGCGGTTGAAAGAAGTGTTGTGAGCAGATAGAAGAAATTGTGAGTGGTTGGAAGAAGTTGTGAACAGTTAGAAGAAGTGCTGTGAACAGTTAGAAGTAAACTGTTGTGAGAAGTTGGAAGAAGTGTTGTTAGCAGTTAGAAGCAGTGTTGTTAGTAGTTAGAAGTAAACTGTTGTGAGAAGTTGGAAGAAGTGTTGTTAGCAGTTAGAAGCAGTGTTGTTAGCAGTTAGAAGTAAACTGTTGTGAGAAGTTGGAAGAAGTGTTGTGAGCAGTTAGAAGAAGTGTTGTGAGCAGTTAGAAAAAGGTGTTGTGAACAATTAGAAGAAGTGTTATGAACAGTTGGAAAAAGTTATGTGAGCAGTTACAAGAAGTGTTGTGAGCAGTTAGAAGACTTGTTGTGAGCAGTTAGAAGAAGTGTTGTGGAACCCTGTCTTAGGATGGAACCTGCACAGCAGAAATCCGTACTGGGATCGCCACAGCGATGGCCTGACTCAGTAGGGTGTTCATCATCATCATCATCATCATCATCATCATCATCATCATCATCATGTGCCCTGCCACATGGCGTTGGCGATCATGGTCCTCTTCACGAATCTGTCCCCTGTCGCTGCAAGTACATCCCCCAACCTCTCTGTCCTCAGCCTCCCTGCAAGTCCGTCCAGTATTTTCTTGCTGGATCTACCTGGTGTTCTCTTTCCCTCCAGCTTTCCTGTTGTGACAAGGTGCTCTAATTTCTCTTGCCTCATAAAATATCCTATAAACGTTGCTTGTCTTTTCCTAATCTTCTTTATCAGTGATCTTCTTGTGTCTGCCTCCATCAAGACTGTCTCGTTTGTTGTCAGTAAAGTGTGGTAGAGCAATATCAGTTTCCCCACCAAGTACAGGTTCTCTGAAATCTTTGATGCTGTCCACCCTACAGTAGGAGTTCGAGTCATGGACACTGCTGGCAGAGTCAGACAGACAGATGGACAGACGAATTCAGGCGTTCAAAACGACAGAAAGGTCCGAGGAAGCCGCTCCGCATCTCCTTTTGGAGCACAACGCGAGGCACTAACCGCTAGACTATGTGTACCTAGTTGTGTTGTGATTCCGACCTTTATTTATTTACTTGTTTATTTATTTATTTATTTATTTATTTATTTATTTATTTATTTATTTATTTGTTTGTTTGTTTGTTTGTTTGTTTGTTTATCTGTTTTTTCTTTCAAGATAAGATACGCAGATTCACATGTCATTTTCATGTAACCAAGATTGTTCTAATAATAGATTGGTACAATATTACTATAAAAATAGACTTGGTAGGTAGGACCTCAGGACCTGGCCAGCACATGAGTTTATGTGCGGGCTTTAAGGCTTGTGCCATGATCACCATACACATGGCACCTGTGACGTTAGTGCATATGGAATTCATTCCGAGCGCGGAGACGTCGTCTTGAGAAACTGAAACTGGAGCACAGGACCAATGAGCACGTGAGAAGCAAGGTGCAGAGCCTTGTGGGGTCACCAAGAACCTCTACTTGCCACCATGAAGCGACGGAAGCTGACGTCGTTCGACCACGTCACGCAGCACGACAGCCTATACAAGACAGTCATGCAGAGTACCGTAGACGGAGGGCTCAGACGAGGGCACCAGCGGAAGAGAGTTGGTCTTACAACACAAAAGAATGGACAGACATGACGACGCAAGAGTTGTCTGCAGACAGGCGGCCATGGAGAACTTCAGTTTCTTCTTCTTCTGCACTCAGGTCCTTCCCCCCTCCCCCTGCACACCCCTCCCCACCCCGCTCCTGACGACGGGAGCAGTAAAGGGTACTGTAAAGTAACATAACCAAGTGCTATAACCACTGATTTAGGCTGATAAAATACCAGAATAAAATATAGATAGGTAAAACCTAGTCTAGGTAGGGCCTCAGGACCTGGCCAGCTCATGGGTTTATGTGCAGGCTTAAGGCATGTGCCACGGTCACCATATACGTGGCACCTGTGACGTTAGTGCATATGGAATTCGTTCCGAGCGCGGAGACGTCATCGTGAGAATTTGAAACTGAAACTGAAACTACAACCACTAAGCCACACGCTCCACATTTCGTGATAAGACTTACCATGGACTGGACTTAGCTAAACACACTGTGATGTTATCGTGGGACTAGGCTCTCTTTCTGTTTCTGGGGCTTTTGTAGCTAACAGCTTTAGAGAAAGAATATCTGTTAGTGTTAAGTGCCAGTCCTGACGAGCGTTTTGTTAGCCAAGGATGAGCTGTGTGTGTATGTGTGTGTGTGTGTGTGTGTGTGTGTGTGTGTGTGTGTGTGTGTGTGTGTGTGTGTGTGTGTGTGTGTGTGTGTGTGCGTGCGTGCCGCAGAATTACTTATAAACACAATGAACTAACGAAGATGTCTGAAATAAAGTAATGAAGCTTCAAGAAGTCTGAAAGGCTGTTGATGTTGATGTTGCTCTTCTTTGTGTTTTCAGCACTTCATCCGGAAAGACTGCATGCTGATGCTTACTGTTCTTTGTGAGAGTTTTCAATGTTTCTAGTGTTGGAAAGACAGTTAATACTGACTTTTTTGTGTGTGAATGTTTTCAACTCTAGCTCTGAGCTGTCACATTAACTTTATCTCTCAACCAAAAGAATATAGGTCTGGAACACTGAGAGTAATCAATCCATCTAACCAGCACCCATGTAGGCTATCTACCTTCTCGTCATATTCTTCGATTCAGCTACGTTCCGTTTTCAAAGTTTTTTTTGGCTATGTTGAACTTGACGCAAACAGGTGACAGAAACTCATTACTGTGTCGTTTCGCTAGAATATATATAGTCACCTTCTACTAGGAAAAATCGAAATTATTTGTTAAAGAACGGATCATTGTCATTTTTTTTAGATAAAAAAAAGTTTACCAATAGCAGCCCTGTCAAACCTCAAAACACTGGTAGTAGTATGGATTTTCTTGCTGCCTGTGTCTGTGTGTACGCGCGCGTGTGTATGTGTGGGTGGGGGGGGGGGGCGTGTGTGTGTGTGTGTGTGTGCGCGTGATTGTGTGTGTGTGTTTGTGTGAGAATGTTTGTGCGTGTGCGCGCTTGTATGTGCGTGCGTGTCAATGTGACTGCTTACATTCAGTCGTGTGCGTGTGTATGTGTGTGTGTGCCTTTATGAGCGCGTTTGTGTGTGTGTATGTGAGTGTGCGCGCGTGTGTGTATATGTGTGTTCAATATCATGTGTTTCAAAGCAAACCTGATTACAAAAAATGTATATATGTAAAAAAAAAAGTCCTAATTATCGACTCCATGGTCGAGGGAGAGACTTCAGACTTCAGAACATTTTATTATGAGAGAGAGAGAGAGAGAGACAGAGACACACAGACAGACAGACAGACAAAAAACAGACAGAACACACACACACACACACACACACACACACACACACACACACACACACACACACACACACACACACACACAGAAGGACAGAAAAAGAAGTGGAGGGAAAGGGAGGAGGAGAATTTGACTGTACGTGTGAATGTCTGTTCGTGTGAAAGTGTCTGTGCACGAGCTCGTTTGATTAAACCATAATTATTAATGTGAAAAGACGTTAAAACAGAAGAACGAAATGAGCTCGTGCATGGACACATTTACACGAACAGACAGGCACACAGACACATGTGTTTGTGTGTATGGGCATGTGTGCGGGCGCGCGTGTGTGTGTATTTTTCTGTACTTATATGGGGGGGGGGGGGGGGTGCGTGTGTGTGCCTGCGTGTGTATATTTGTGGATGTATGTTGTTGTGTGTGTGTGTGTGTGTGTGTGTGTGTGTGTGTGGTGTGTGTGTGTGTGTGTGTGTGTGTGTGTGTGTGTGCGTGTGTGTATGTGAAAATTCACATGTAATTGTAGTTTACTTAAAAGCTGAATATTAATGTACAGTTTGTAGGAGTTTTGGTTTTACTTCTTTCGCATGTGTGTGTGTGTGTGTGTGTGCATGGGCGTGGGTATGGGCGTACATGCGTGCGTGAATGCCTGTATGTATGTATGTGTGTGTGTGTGTGTGTGTGTGTGTGTGTGTGTGTGTGTGTGTGTGTGTGTGTGTGTGTGTGTGTGTGTGTGTGTGTGTGTGTGTTCCATAGTTTAATCGACGAGACATCTCATCAACATCAATTCAACACATTTTCCATTGCATGAGTAGCCTCAGTTATGTCTGAACAGTGAAGTTTACCATAAAAAAAATCCCAATATTTAAACACAAAACGAAGAAGCCTTGAGAAAATGCTCCTATCTTAGTGATACAAACAAGAGCAAACTATTGCCACATACGAGGCGTATCAACAAACTCATTCATCTTCCTCAGCATCGAACCCGAAAACTCTCTCTTCTTCAAAAGCCAAATGTTACGTCGGTATACAAAGCGCATGTACTATTGTGATAGAACAATACACTTGTCAAGTAAGTTTGGAGTTTCAAGTTTTTTTCAAGAGGCTTAATGGCACTCAGACAATTCCACATGCACTCCACCCTAATCTGCCAGCAATTATCTGGCAGGCTCCGTGAACCTGCACAAAACCTTATACACTGGCAAGGTCTTGAAATAGAGAAGGGGGAGGGGGTGGGTTGAGAAGGGACTTATGAAACACAAAGCTGACACCACCAGAATAATGGAAACATTTTTTTTTTTCAGGATGATTGCACTCAGGGAGGTTGTAACCCTTATGTTCACCCTTTTTTTTTTCCCCATCTTCCCATTTTCTATGCCACCTTAATGGCCACAAAGCTGGCACAGTTTTTACAATGTGATGATGATGATGATGATTATGATGATGATGTCGATGAAGATGATAATCGTGATGCTATGAAGTTCCATCTAGGATTGGACTGTGTGACGGGGCTGTACTCTACGCTTACTGCCATATTATATGCTGGCATCAACCAGGTCCAAAAGATACAGACATCTGCGGTGCTGGTCAGAAGATTTGAGTAACACCCTCAATGACGCATCCGTGAATGGATGAGACTCGACTGTGTGGTCCCAGTCTTTCCGATGAACTCATTGCACGCCCAACTCTGGATAGAGGTGGTTAGAGCCAATCCAGTCGGTAGTCCGTTGCGCTAACCACGACACCACAGCGACTGGTCTAATGGAAACATTAAGATGGGCAGTGAACAGGCCAGTTATTAATGTTGTTGAATGGGACTGAACTCGAGATATTGATCTGTATTGAGAGAACGGCATATGAGGACAGCAGGTGAGAAAGTTAGACAACTGAATCAGTTCCCAAAATACTTTCACATTGGTAGTCAGCTCATGTCAGAACAAACACACATCGGGTGAGGTTCAGCCAACCCCTGACGTGTGAAAACCGCCATGTTGATGACAGCGGTTAGCACGTGCACCGGAATTTCCCATCGTGCATCACCAGTTCCATGGTGTCAGCCATCTGCTGGCTGTTGACGTTGTCTGGGTACCGACAGGGAAGGAAGACTGTCGAACTCGTGGTTAAAAATAGAGAGGAGTGAGAGAGGCAGACACAGACAGACAGACAAAGAGACAGACAGATAGACAGCAGACAGAGAGAGACAGTAACTGAGGAAGAGACAAATAGAATAGGAGAAAAAGGGAGTGAGTCAGTGAATGGGTGAGAGAGAAACGCACACAGACAGACATACAGACACATACTGAAAGGAACTAGAACAACACAAGACAGAAAGCTTCAAACTGTTTTACATCCGTTTGCTTTTATTTCTTTCAAAAGCAAAAACGGGAGACAGGAATGGCCGGCCACATGGCAGAACATGCAAAAGTCGTTACAGATGCCCAAGTCCAGTTCAGCCCACAAAGGGCGAACAGAGCATAAGAGTACAGGCAATGTGGCCGCCAGCGCACCTACAGATGTTGCAGTCGTGGGAAGGTACAGGAGAACCGTCGTCGTACGTCAGACCTGTTGCTGGGTCCGTGCACTGGTCACCAGCCGCTGGTACACAATGAAGTGGGGATATACAGGATAATTACGAGGAATATGATATATTATATATGTATATATGTATGTATATATTATATATATATATATATATGTATGTATAATATATTATACACCACTTCACTGTGTATGTATTATCATAGTATAGTTAGTAGTATAATAGTATAGTATATCATTATGTATAGTATATATGTATAGTATAGTATAGTATAGTATAGTATATAGTATAGTATAGTATAGTATAAGTATAGTATAGTATAGTATAGTATAGTATAGTATAGTATAGTATAGTTATAGTATAGTATAGTATAGTATAGTATAGTATAGTATAGTATAGTATAGTATAGTATAGTAGTATAGTATAGTATAGTATAGTATAGTATAGTATAGTATAGTATAGTATAGTATATTAACGTTGCTGAATGGGACTGAACTCGAGGTATTGATCTGTTCTTGAGAGAAGGAACATATAACGAGGGGCAGATGAGAAAGTTAGACAACTGCTTCAGTTCCCAAAATATTTTCATATGTAGTCAGCGCATGTCAGAACAAACAAACATCGTTGAGGTCAGCCAGTCCCTGACGTGTGAAAACCGCCATGTTGATGACGGCAGTTAGCACGTGCACCGGAATTTCCCATCGTCATCACTAGTTCCACGGTGTCAACCATCTGCTGGCTGTTGACGTTGTCTGGGTACCGACAGAGAAGGAAAACTGTCGAACTCGTGGTTAAAAATAGAGAGGAGTGAGAGAGACAGACAGACAGACACAGACAGACAGACAGACAAAGTGACAGACAGATAGACAGGTACACAGACAGAGACAGAGAATGAGGGAGAGACAAATAGAATAGGAAGAAAAGGGAGTGAGTCAGTGAATGAGTGAGAGAGACGCACAGAGACATACTGAAAGGAACCAGAACGAAACAAGAGGGAAAGCTTCAAACTGTTTTACGTCCAATTGCTTTTATTTCTTTCTGAAAGCAAAAACTGGAGACAGGAATGGCCAGCCATTGACATGGGCCAGAATCCAATAGGGCTGTTAAAAAGATGCACAGGCCAACAGATGCCCAAGTCCAGTTCAGCCCACAAGGGCGGACAGAGGATAAGAGTACAGGAAATGTGGCCGCCAGCGCACCAACAGGTGTTGCAGTCGTTGGAAGGTACAGAAGAACCGTCATCATACTTCAGACCTGTTGCTGGGTCCGTGCACTGGTCACCAGCCGCTGGTACACAGTGAAGTGGGTGTATATATTTTGTACTTATATATATGTGTATATCTATATGCATGTATGTATACATATATATGTATACACACACACACACACACACACACACACACACAAACACAAAAACATATATATATATATATATACACTCACTTCATTGTGTACCATATATATAGTGTGTATATATATGTGTGTTATATATATATATATATGTATGTATATATACATGTATAGTATAGCATAGTGAGCACGCTTGTGGGCTGATACAGTACCAGGATCAATCAGTTTTAACTGTTTACAAAAAAAAATAAAAAGGAATGATTGCCTGAAACCTACCACAAATTCAGACCAATGTGGATCATTTGCCGTGGTCATGGCCCCAGGAGAGGGAGAGAGAGAAAGAAATGTTTCCTTTGAAAATATAAAAAGTCAACAACAAGAAAACAAAAGAGAGAGAGAAAGAGAGAGAGAACAGACCTTTTAGTGGACAGAATAAACAGGTCAAAAATACAAAATGAAACAAAACAGAAACCTTCGAGGAAGACAATGAAAGAAAAAGAAAAGAATGGAAAAAAAAAGACTGTTAGTGCCTGGGCATCAATACAGAAGACCTGGCCATGTATCAGTCCTGCAGACCTCACACAGGGCTGTGTCAGCTTTCAGCTTCTTCAGTGGAAGGGTAGATGCCGCTGGCAAAAAGACTGGTCTGAACTTGAACGCCAAGAAAGCAAGAGTGCCACATATCAAAGGCAAAGTCACTGAAAACAGCCATGACATCTTAATTAACAAAGTTCCTTTAGGAAATGTTCAGGATTTCAAATATCTTGGTTCTGTAAAAACTGATGATGGAACCTGTTCCAAAGACATCAAAATAAGAATTGGAATGGCAAAGCAAAAAAATGGTTCAACTCAACAACATCTGGAAAGACAGAGGCATACCAAATAGCCTGAAAGTCGGACTTTTAAAAATGTTTGA
>CM060315.1:60669134-60691634 GCA_030674185.1 Monoplex corrugatus | reverse complement strand
ATCAGCCAAACTTGCATCATGCAATCAGTCATATGTTTAAAGTTTATCAATCAATTTTGCATAATGCATTAAGTCACAAGATTTAAGTCATAACCCAGCCAACCTTGCCAGTGCATAGGGTTTTGCATAGGTTCAGAGAAATGCCAGGTAATAACTGGCAGATTTGGGTGGAGCGCATATGGATTTGTCCGAGTACAACGAATGCCTCCTGAGCAAACCCAAAACTCAAACCCAGGCAGCTGCAGAGGCAGTCTCAAAGCAGATCATGACTGAATTCAGACAGAAAACGTCCTGAAACTGTCGGCGGTGGAGTCTTAGCCCAGTGATAAAAGTGTTAAAGAATTCGAAGTGAGAGACCCCAGGTTCGATTCCCTGTCACAAAGGGACATCATTTTTCCATCACCCCACCTCCCACACTATTCACTATACCTTGTGTAGTGATCAGGGTGCTAGACTTTCAGATGAGACGACAAACAAAAGTTCCCGTGTGCATAATGCATATAAGGCAAAAAGAATTCGCAGCAACAGAGATTTTACCCCTTCCAAGATTTGGTTTTAGACAGTTCAAATCTGACAGGTAACCAAAATATCACAGCGTAAAACACGTATATCTGAAACAAAATATTTGATCATACAATACCTGCATGAACATATGCAAACACTGCGCTGAAAATAGCACACACGACAACAGCTCTCATCTTGATGGTGAACAGCAAAGTAACTAGACGATGATTTTTATGCAGCATACACGAAAGGCCTGTGTTACTTATACACCAAGTAATTCGACCCCTGAACACACTGACTTAAAACTTTCTTATCTGTTTCTGAAATAGTGTGGTTTAAGCGAAGCGAGCATTAGAAAAAATAAAGCTTTGAAAAAAAAATTAATCTCTTGTCATAATCTGAATTCCCCCCCCCCCTTTTTTTTTTTCTTTTTTTTTTCAAGAAAAATCTTCAAGCCAGTTAATGATCTTTCATCTGATGGTCGCAATAGTCAAGTGGGTAAAACAACGAACGTCCAGTCGAGAGGTCTTGGTTCCATCCTGCCCGGGAACCTCCCGCCTGGTGGTAAAAGGTAAAGGTTTGTCAGCTCTCCTAGTTCATCATCTGTGCAGATCTGTTAGTGTTTTAACCTTTTGACCCCCACACCCTATCCACCAACTGCAAAAACTTAACCCTCTGACTCCCTCACCCTATCCACCAACGTCCTGTATGAAGCCGGTAGATAGGGTGAGGGAGTGAAAATATCAAGGTTTTGTTTTGCTCGTATGGCTGACAATGCAAGTTAACAATGACAATGACAATGATACTTTATTATCCAACGGTAACAGTTATTGACTAGAAGCCATTTTTCAAACTTGCCGTTGCTAATCTGTACACATGACATTTGTTTACAACAACAAGTAAACAGGAACCAGAAGAACAAGTAAACCAAAGTGAACGCGTATTCAATACAACAAGACAAGACAAGCGCAAATTTTCGGCCAACCGGCCTTTGTCAAGCGCGAATGCACGGTCACAAACAGACCACAAACAACACCAAACAACGGTTAATAAGAAGATGACTAAAACCTTCCCTGCCGCCTCGTCCAGTGGATCAAAAGGGAGGCATTCATTGCACTTTTTATCCACTGGACGAGGCGGCAGGGAAGTTTTTAGTCCTCTTCTTATTATCCGTTGTTTGGTGTTGTTTGTGGTCTGTTTGTGACCGTGCATTCGCGCTTGACAAAGGCCAGTTGGCCGAAAATTTGCGCTTGTCTTGTCTTGTATTGAATACGCGTTCACTTTGGTTTACTTGTTCTTCTGGTTCCTGTTTGCTTGGGCGTGGGCAGTCGCACTTATTTTGGATCTCAACAACAAGTAAAGCTTAGGGAAGATACATGCTGGTAGACAGGGTGCAGGGGTCTTCTTCTTCTTCTTCTTCTTCTTCTTCTTCTCCTCCTCCTCCTCCTCCTTCCTCCTCCTTCTTCTTCTTCCTCCTCCTCTTCTTCTTTCTTCTTCTTCTTCCTCCTCCTCTTCTTCTTTCTTCTTCTTCTTCTTCTTCTCCTCCTCTTCCTCCTCCTCCTTCCTCCTTCTTCACCTTCTCCTTCCTCCTCCTCCTCCTCTTCTTCTTTCTTCCTCTTCTTCTCCTTCTTCTTCTTATTGTCCTTCTTCTTCTTTTTCCTTCTCCTCCTCTTCTTCTTTCTTCTTCTTCTTCTCCTTCTTCTTCTTATTCTCCTTCTTTTCTCTCCTCCTCCTCTTTGTCTTCTTTCTTCTTTTTCTTCTTCTTCTTCTTCTTCTTCTTTTCCTTCTTCGTCTTTTTCTCCTCCTCCTCCTTTTCTTCTTTCTTCTTCTTTTTCTTCTTCTTCTTCTTCTTCTTCCTCTTCTTCCTCTTCTTCTTCTCCTTCTTCGTCTTTTTCTCCTCCTCCTCCTTCTTCTCCTTCTTGTTCCTCTTCCTCTTCTTTTTCTTCTTTCTTTTTCCTCTTCTTCTTTCTCCCTCTCTTCTTCTTCTTCTTCTTCTCCTTATTTCTTCTTCTTTTTCTTCTTTCTTCTTCTTCTTCTTTCTTTCTTTCTTTCTTTCTTCTTCTTCTTCTTCTTCTTCTTCTTCTTCCTCCTCCTCTTCTTTGTCTTCTTTTTATTTTCTCCTTCTCCTTCTACAAAGTCAGGCCACATGTGCCGATCACAAAATCATTACTCAAGGTGATAAATGATACCTCTTTTTACAGGTTGCGAATTGTCCGGGCATGCCATCAGGGTACAGGCCACGAGGCCGTTATGAGCACATCTGCAGGTGTTGCATCCATCAGCGGCCTTAAAGCTGTCTCCTTCATCGTGGACCGTGCCGTTTGGCCCCATACACCTGTACAACAAAACACACTGTGGTCCGTGACATGACTGTATACATTATGACTACAGGTAAGACATGGCAAATTCTTTATTAATGAAAGCGTTCGCTTCTGGTGAAGTGGTTATTAGCACAACGGAGTGCAAGTGATGAGGAGGATGATTCTAGTACCCAGCGGTTCCAGTCAGAGAGACAGAGTGAGACAGAGAGAGAGAGTGTGTGTGTGTGTTTTGTGTGTGTGTGTGTGTGTGTGTGTGTGTGTGTTGTGTGTGTGTGTGTGTGTGTGTGTGCGCGCGCGCGTGCATGTGTGTGTGATTGTGTATGTGTTTAATTGTGTGTTTAAATGTGTGTGTGTGTGTATCAGTGAATTTGTGTGTGAGTGTGATTGATTGTGTGTGTGTGTGTGTGTGTGTGATTGTTTGTGTGTGTATGTGCGCGCACATGTGTGTGTGCGCGCATGTGTGTGTGAACTCAGAACTCAGAAAGCATTTTTGCCATAAAAATCCCAGATAGGAGTACCAAACAGATTGGCTGTAATAAGTTGACATAACTTTTTTGACCAGTTTCAACCTTGTTGTGCTGTATCTAATACAATCATCAAAAAATGCTGAGTTTTGGCACTGTTTTGGCCTAATGTATGTGTGTGAATAAGTGAGCGAGTGAGTGTGTGCGTGCGTGTGTGTGTGTATGTGTGTGAGAGACACGGAGAGAGGGAGAGAGAGAGAGAGAGAGAGAGAGAGAATGTATGTGTGTGTGTGTGTGTGTGTGTGTGTGTGTGTGTGTGTGTGTGTGTGTGTGTGTGTGATGTGTGTTGTAGGTGTGTAGGTGCGTGTGTGTGGTGTGTGTATGTTGTGTGTGTGTGTGTGTGTGTTGTTGTGTATGTGTGTGTGTGTGTGTGTGTGTGTGTGTGTGTGTGTGTGTGTGTGTGTGTGTGTGTGTGTGTGTGTGTGTGTGTGTGTGTGTGTGTGTGTGTGTGGTGTGTGTGTTCGTTCTTCTTCGACTTAATGTCTTTTCACTATGAGTGATATTAGACGATGTGTGTTTGTTTGTGTGTGCGTGCGTCTGTGAGTGCGCGCGCCCGCGTGTGTGTGTGTGTGTGTGTGTGTGCGGGCATGCTTTCACAAACGGACTTCATTCGTGCTGACCACGATATGGGCTGGTTGAGATTACTAAGACCAGCACAATCGAATCTCATCCACTTCAGGATACATGGGCTCACAGGGACCGCTTCTGGCGACAGCAAAATGAAGCAAACTTGCTCGATTTCGTCAGATAACCCTGCCACGATGCCACTGCCCAAGACCATCCTTCATAAGCACCCTGGAAGGAGACCATCGCTGAGGTCGACAGAGGAACGGCTGAATGACGAATAACAAAGACGGGACCAACATTATACCTGAGCTTGCTTGTTGCTGTTCCCTTGAGATGAGACATAGATGAGGAACCTTGTCTGTTGCTGCTGCTCCGTCCCATCCGTCCTCCCCTCCTCCCTTCCCCTCCCCTCCCTGGTTATAGGATAAGACCATGATGATGACTTATGGGTATAGATGGTCATCAACCCCCCCCCCTACTCCCGTGGGGGGGGGGGGGGGGCTCTTTCAGTATAAAAAGTATCCCCACCTTCTGGAAATTCTGTGCTAGAAATTTCCTCTTTTCTGTCACTCTCTTTGTTTTCTGCCTTGCTCCTTTGCTTTTTGTCATGTCTTCCTATCATTTTCTGCCTTGCTGGTCCATTCACCTGTATGTGTTCGATAAAGTCTTACATAGTTTCTCTTAGGATTGATAATTGGGTACAAGTATTAAGTGCATTTTTTTTTGCTCTAGGGAAATGAGATGTGTAGAAGCAATTGTATTCAGGTATGTTCTTTAAAATCTCCTTGTGATAAATTGGACGGAGCGGCCAAGGCCAGGGGTATCTCCTTAGATTATGTGCGCAAATGCATTGAAATGTGTACTAATTTTCTTTCCTTTTTTTTCTTGTTTTTTTTTTTACCTGTCGAAGTGTTGTGTACAGTTTCAAAACGGCTATAGCCCAGATGTGGCTCTATGCAGTCGACTGGGCTTTAAAGCAACAGTAACAGCAACAAAATGGTCAATATATTATAGCCCCGATGTGGCTCTATGCAGTCAGCTGGGCTGTAAAGCAACAATAACAGTACTGTAGGCTCTACTACACCTCTGGACTGAAGATGTCACTGACCTTGTTATTGTTGTTGTTATTGTTGTTTAAAGTCCAGCCGACTGCGTAGAGCCATATCAGGGCTACAATTGCTTCAAAACATACAAAAATTCAACAGGAAAACAAAAGAAAAGAAAATTAAGTAAACATATCAATGCATTCATGAATATAATCTAAGGACATGGCCCTGGGGTTGACCACTTCGTCCAATTTATCGCACAAGGGATTTAAAAACACACACACCTGAATACAAATATGAGCATACATAAGGACACCAAAACATATATAAAAACAGGCATAAATTATCCAAAATTGCTTCCGCATATCTCACCTCCCTAGAGCCAAAAATGCATTTAATACATGTTCCCAATTACCAATCCTTAAAAAAAAACGTACCTAAGACTTTATCGAACACATACAGGTGAATGGACCATTAAGGCAGAAAATGATAGGAAGAAATAACAGAAAGCAAAGGAATAAGGCAGAAACAAAGAGAGTGACAGATTAGAGGAAATTTGTAGCACAGAATTTCCAGAAGTTGGGGATACTATTTATAATGACAGAGCCCCCGGCATGCCCACGCAGGGGTCACTGACCTGGAATGTCCGGGAAGACAAAGCATCTTGGTGCACTCAGACATCCCCTTGTGACAGTTGCAGATGTTGCAGTGGTCGGCACCGATGTAAGGGCCTGCCCCCTCCTCCATTCTCCTCCCTTCAGTGTCAATGCACTCTAGCTCTGTAAACAAATGACACGCACGTAAACTCACAGCGTATTACACATAATCCAATCTTATAAGTCATGGTTAGAGTTGACCAATCTTCCACAGTCCAATTATAATATGCTATGGCTTAATATAAGTTAGCCAATCTTCCACAGTACAATGTTTAAAGGTCACGGTGTGAGTTAGCCAGTTTCCCGTAATTCACTCACTACAGGTAATGGTTAGATTTAGCCAGTTTTCCATAGTGTAATTATTATAGGCGATAACTAGAATTCGTCAGTCTTTTGCAATGCAATCATTCATCATCATGTGCCATGCCGCATGGCGTTGGTGAGTATGTCCTTCCATACGAATCTATCCTTTACCGCTGCAAGAACATCTCCCACCCTCTCTGTCTTCACTCAACATGTCCGTCCAATATTTTCTCCCTAGGTCTACCTGGTGCTCTTTCCCCTCCAGCTTTTCTGTTGTGACTAGGAGCTCTAATTTCTCTTGCCTCACAGAATGTCCAATAAATGTTGCTTGTCTTTTCCTAATCTTCTTCATTAATATTCTTCTTGTGTCTGCCTCCTTCAAGACTGTCTCGTTTGTTTTCGTTGCTGTCCATGGAATTCTTAACATTCCTCTTAGAAACCACATTTCACCTGCAATCATTAGAGGTCATGAATGGCTATTGGAGTTTGCCCATCTTTCGTGATGCAACTATCATAGGTGACGACTAGCATCAGCCAAACTTGCATCATGCAATCAGTCATATGTTTAAAGGTTATTAATCAATTTTGCATAATGCATTAAGTCACAGGATTTAAGTCATAACCCAGGCAACCTTGCCAGTGCATAGGGTTTTGCATAGGTTCAGAGAAATGCCAGGTAATAACTGGCAGATTTGGGTGGAGCGCATATGGATTTGTCCGAGTACAACGAATGCCTCCTGAGCAAACCCAAACCTCTAACCCAGGCAGCTGCAAAGGCAGTCTCAAAGCAGATCATGACTGAATTCAGACAGAAAACGTCCTGAAACTGTCGGCGGTGGAGTTTTAGCCCAGTGATAAAAGTGTTAAAGAATTCGAAGTGAGAGACCCCAGGTTCGATTCCCTGTCACAAAGGGACATCATTTTTCCATCACCCCGCCTCCCACACTGTTCACTATACCTTGTGTAGTGACCAGGGTGCTAGACTTTCAGATGAGACGACAAACAAAAGTTCCCGTTTGCATAATCCACATACGGCAAAAAGAATTCGCAGCAATAGAGATTTTACCCCTTCCAAGATTTGGTTTTAGACAGTTCAAATTTGACGGGTAACCAAAATATCACAGTGTAAAACACGTATATCTGAAACAAATATTTGATCATACAATACCTGCATGAACATATGCAAACACTATGCTGAAAACAGCACACACGACAATAGCTCTCATCTTGATGGTGAACAGCAAAGTAACTAGATGATGAACTTTATGCAGCATACATTAAAGTCCTGTGTTACTTATATACCAAGTAATTCGACCCCTGAACACACTGACTTAAAACTTTCTTATCTGTTTCTGAAATAGTGTGGTTTAAGCGAAGCGAGCATTAGAAAAAATAAAGCTTTGAAAAAAAAATTAATCTCTTGTCATAATCTGAATTCCCCCCCCCCCCCCTTTTTTTTCATTTTTTTTTCATGAAAAATCTTCAAGCCAGTTAATGATCTTTCATCTGATGGTCACAATAGTCAAGTGGGTAAAACAACGAACGTCCAGTCGAGAGGTCTTGGTTTACATCCTGCCCGGGAACCTCCCGCCTGGTGGTAAAAGGTAAAGGTTTGTCAGCTCTCCTAGTTCATCATCTGTGCAGATCTGTTAGTGTTTTAACCTTTTGACCCTCACACCCTATCCACCAACTGCAAAAACTTAACCCTCTGACTCCCTCACCCTATCCACCAACGTCCTGTATGAAGCCGGTAGATAGGGTGAGGGAGTGAAAATATCAAGGTTTTGTTTTGCTCGTATGGCTGACAATGCAAGTTAACAATGACAATGACAATGATACTTTATTATCCAACGGTAACAGTTATTGACTAGAAGCCATTTTTCAAACTTGCCGTTGCTAATCTGTACACATGACATTTGTTTACAACAACAAGTAAACAGAAACCAGAAGAACAAGTAAACCAAAGTGAACGCGTATTCAATACAACAAGACAAGACAAGCGCAAATTTTCGGCCAACCGGCCTTTGTCAAGCGAGAATGCACGGTCACAAACAGACCACAAACAACACCAAACAACTGTTAATAAGAAGATGACTAAAACCTTCCCTGCCGCCTCGTCCAGTGGATAAAAAGGGAGGCATTCATTGCACTTTTTATCCACTGGACGAGGCGGCAGGGAAGTTTTTAGTCCTCTTCTTATTATCCGTTGTTTGGTGTTGTTTGTGGTCTGTTTGTGACCGTGCATTCGCGCTTGACAAAGGCCGGTTGGCCGAAAATTTGCGCTTGTCTTGTCTTGTATTGAATACGCGTTCACTTTGGTTTACTTGTTCTTCTATCTCAACAACAAGTAAAGCTTAGGGAAGATACATGCTGGTAGACAGGGTGCAGGGGTCATCTTCTTCTTCTTCTTCTTCTTCTCCTCCTCCTTCCTCCTCCTTCTTCTCCTTCTCCTTCTTCTTCTTCCTCCTCCTCTTCTTCTTTCTTTTTCTTCTTCCTCCTCCTCTTCTTCTTTCTTCTTCTTCTCCTCCTCCTCCTCCTTCCTCCTTCTTCACCTTCTCCTTCTTCCTCCTCCTCCTCTTCTTCTTTCTTCCTCTTCTTCTCCTTCTTCTTCTTATTCTCCTTCTTCTTCTTCTTCCTCCTCCTCCTCCTCTTCTTTCTTCCTCTTCTTCTCCTTCTTCTTATTCTCCTTCTTCTTCTTTCTTCTTCTTACTTTTCTTCTTCTTTTCTCTCCTCCTCCTCTTTGTCTTCTTTCTTCTTTTTCTTCTTCTTTTTCTTCTTTCTCCTCTTCCTCCTTTTCTTCTTTTATCTTCTTTTTCTTCTTCTTCTTCTTCTTCTTCCTCTTCTTCCTCTTCTTCCTCTTCTTCTTCTTTTCCTTCTTCTCCTTCTTCTTCTTTTTCTCCTCCTCCTCCTTCTTCTCCTTCTTCTTCTTCTCCTTCTTGTTCCTCTTCCTCTTCTTTTTCTTCTTTCTTCTTCCTCTTCTTCTTTCACCCCTCTTCTTCTTCTTCTTCTTCTCCTTATTTCTTCTTCTTTTTCTTCTTTCTTCTTCTTACTCTTCTTCTTCTTCTTTCTTTCTTTCTTTCTTTCTTCTTCTTCTTCTTCCTCCTCCTCTTCTTCGTCTTCTTTTTAGTTTTTCCTTCTCCTTCTCCTTCTACAAAGTCAGGCCACATGTGCCAATCACAAAATCATTACTCAAGGTGATAAATGATACCTCTTTTTACAGGTTGCGAATTGTCCGGGCATGCCATCAGGGTACAGGCCACGAGGCCGTTATGAGCACATCTGCAGGTGTTGCATCCATCAGCGGCCTTAAAGCTGTCTCCTTCATCGTGGACCGTGCCGTTTGGCCCCATACACCTGTACAACAAAACACACTGTGGTCCGTGACATGACTGTATACATTATGACTACAGGTAAGACATGGCAAATTCTTTATTAATGAAAGCGTTCGCTTCTGGTGAAGTGGTTATTAGCACAACGGAGTGCAAGTGATGAGGAGGATGGTTCTAGTACCCAGCGGTTCCAGTCAGAGAGACAGAGTGAGACAGAGAGAGAGAGTGTGTGTGTGTGTTTTGTGTGTGTGTGTGTGTGTGTGTGTGTGTGTGTGTGTGTGTGTGTGTGTGTGTGTTGTGTGTGTGTGTGTGTGTGTGTTTATATGTGTTTATATGTGTTTTTGTGTTACTGTGTGTGTGTGTGTATGTGTGTGTGTGTGTGTGTGTGTGTGTGTGTGTGTGTATGTGTGTGTGCACGCGCGTGCATGTGTGTGTGATTGTGTATGTGTTTAATTGTGTGTTTAAATGTGTGTGTGTGTGTGTGTGTGTCAGTGAATTTGTGTGTGAGTGTGATTGATTGTGTGTGTGTGTGTGTGTGTGTGTGTGTGTGTCTGTGTGATTGTTTGTGTGTGTGTGTGCGCGCACGTGTGTGTGTGCGCGCATGTGTGTGTGAACTCAGAACTCAGAAAGCATTTTTGCCATAAAAATCCCAGATAGGAGTACAAAACAGATTGGCTGTAATAAGTTGACTTAACGTTTTTGACCAGTTTCAACCTTGTTGTGCTGTATCTAATACAATCATAAAAAAATGCTGAGTTTTGGCATTGTTTTGGCCTAATGTATGTGTGTGATCAAGTCAGGTCAGACAAATAGGTCTGCTACTGGCAAGCTGTAGCCCAGTACTACCTGTCACAGCAGGAGACTTGGAGAGGGGATTGGCGCCACCAAGGATTAACCTAAGCCCACAGAAAAGATATGAGAGACACTATAGCCAACAACATACCGGATCGGTCGGGGCCCGGGTTACAAACGACCGCGCTTACCACTGACAAGCACCAGGGTGGAAGTGAAAAATCAGCTACTGGGGCAAAGACATCATTCAAACTGCCAACGGAAAAAGCTACCATTGGAACCTGGAATGTCCGTACACTCCATCAGTGCGGCAAAGTAAAAGAACTAGAACACGAGTTGAGACGCTACCAATGGGACATTGTGGGTATATCGGAAGTAAGATGGACAGGCTTCGGAGAAGCAATCACAGAGGAAGGACACAAGATGTGGTACAGTGGCGAAGAGTCACTACATGAAAATGGCGTAGCTTTCATCGTACGCAAAGAAGTCATTGGATGCATCATGAGCTGCACGCCTGTCAACAGCAGAATCATCAGCATTCGGGTGTCAGCCAAACCAAAGAACATCACCATCATACAAGTGTATGCTCCAACTACCAGCCACGAAGACCAGGTGGTTGAAGAATTCTATGAGAAAATAGAAGACACCATCGGAAAAGCCCCCAGGAAAGACATCATCATAGTTCAGGGGGACTTCAACGCCAAAGTCGGCCCAGATGCCTACAAAAACTGGGCTGGAACAGTGGGTCAATTTGGCACAGGGGAAACTAATGACAGGGGACTTCGCCTTCTGGAGTTTGCCTGCACCCAACGGCTCACCATTGCCAACACCCTCTACCCCCACAAACTGTCAAGAAGAACAACCTGGCATGCGCCGAACGGAAAGACTCACAACCAGATCGACTTTGTCCTCACACCGCGGCGCTTCAAATCAAGCATTAATAAAGCAAAGACGAGGACATACCCTGGAGCTGATATAGGCAGCGACCACGACCTCGTGCTGCTCACAATGAAGATCAAATTGAAAAAGAAGTACCAAGCTGCGCAGCCACGCATCAAGTTTGACCTGGAAAAGCTAAAAGATCCAGAGATAGAAGAGGCATTCCAGGCACAGCTCGGGGGGCGGTTCGCGGCACTCAACTTCCTGGACAGCGACATCAACGACCTCACAAACAACTTTGGTGAGGCAGTCCGCGAAACAGCAGAGGAGGTACTGGGGCGACAGAGGAAGAAAACCCAAGCATGGATCTCAAATGACATCCTTGACCTCTGCGACAACAGAAGATCACTGAAGAAGACGAAAAACTCCAGCCCTGAAGAAGCCGCACAGTATCGTAAAACCAACAACCTTGTAAAGAAGAAAATTATTGAAGCCAAAGAACAATGGATCAACAACCAGTGTGAGAACATCGAGAAAGGCATGAAAAAAGGAAACAGCAAACATGCCTTCACCACACTGAAAAACCTTACCAAGACGCAGCAAAACAGATCGTCAGTCATCGAGGATACCTCAGGCGAGCTGCTGACAGAAAGCTCCGCTGTTCTGAACAGATGGACGCAGTACTGCCAAGAACTATACAACTACCCAATACAGCCAGATGACAGTTTGTTTCAGGGGGACTCAACACCATTGAGGGAATCCTCACCGCTACCAGTGATGAGAGAAGAAGTGGAAGAAGCCATCCGCAGCCTACCAGCAGGGAAATCACCTGGAGCAGACAATATCCCAGCAGAGCTGCTCAAACATGGAGGGAATGATTTGGTCACTCGTGTAACATCGATTTGTCAGAAGATCTGGGAGACAAAACAGTGGCCCACAGAATGGACTCAATCACTCATCATCCCCCTGCCCAAAAAGGGAAATATGCGCCAATGCCAGAACTACAGAACAATAAGTCTCATTAGCCACACCAGCAAGATCATGCTCAGAGTCATATTGAATCGACTGAAGAAAGAAGCGGAAGAACACCTTGCTGAAGAACAAGCTGGATTTAGGGCGGGCAGAAGCACAGTAGAACAGATCTTCACCTGCCGGATAATGATGGAGAAACATCTGCAGCATCAGAGAGACCTGTTCCACAACTTCATAGACTTTAAAAAAGCATTCGACAGGGTGTGGCATAAGGGTTTGTGGCAGGTGCTAAGAAAGTTTGGCATAGAGGAAGGTCTCGTCCAAACCATCCAGGCGCTGTATAACACTGCCAGCAGCGCAGTTCTCCTCAACAACCAGATAGGGGACTACTTCAAGACCACAGTTGGAGTCCGTCAAGGCTGCCTACTCTCTCCCGTGCTGTTCAATCTCTTCCTGGAGAACATCATGCGTGAAGCCCTCCATGACTTCCACTCCACTGTCTCCATCGGAGGAAGAACCATCAACAACCTGAGGTTCGCAGATGACATCGACCTGATGGGAGGCAGCAACGAAGAACTACAAGACCTGACCATGAGACTGGAAGAAAGTGCAGGTGCACACGGAATGGAAGTGAGCACAGAAAAAAGCAAAGTCCTGGTCAACAGCACAACCAACACCCATGCTGAAATCTACATGAACGGGCAACAGCTTGAAGAAGTGGACGCTTTCAAATACCTTGGCGCCACTCTCACCAAAGACGGTCGCTCTACAACAGAAATCAAGACCAGACTAGCGATCGCAACAGCAGCAATGGTAAAGCTAAACAAGATCTGGAAGAGCAGAGAGATCGGCTTTCCATCGAAGATGAAGCTGTACAAGTCCCTGGTGCTCCCCATCCTGCTGTATGGATGCGAGAGCTGGACCATGACAGCAGAGACCACCAAGAGAATCCAGACGTTTGAAACTAAATGCTTCAGGCGCTTGCTCGGGATCTCTTGGCAAGATCGGAAGACAAACGACTTTGTGTGGAGCCAAATAACAACACTCGCAGGCCCACAAGAACCCCTCCTGGCAACAGTCAAGAACAGGAAGCTGTCGTGGTTCGGGCATGTCACACGACACAACTCACTGCCCAAAACGGTTCTCCAGGGTACACTGGGAGGCGGCAGACGAAGGGGACGACAAGCCAAATGCTGGATGGACAACATCAAAGAATGGACCAGGTTGGATGGCCCCACGCTGGTGCGACAGGCGGAGGACAGGACCGGTTGGCGACGGCTGGCTTCAAGAGTGTCTCTCATCTCTCCTCTACGCCCATCACGGGCAGGAGAATGATGATGATGATGATGATGTGTGTGAATAAGTGAGTGAGTGAGTGTGTGCGTGCGTGTGTGTGTGTATGTGTGTGAGAGACACGGAGAGAGGGAGAGAGAGAGAGAATGTGGTGTGTGTGTGTGTGTGTGTGTGTGTGTGTGTGTGTGTGTGTGTGTGTGTGTGTGTGTGTGTGTATGTGTGGTGTGATGTGTGTGGGGTGGAGGTGCGTGTGTGTGTATGTGTGTGTGTGTGTGTTTTGTGTGTGTGTGTGTGTGTGTGTGTGTGTGTGTGTGTGTGTGTGTGTGTGTGTGTGTGTGTGTATGTATGTGTGTGTGTGTGTGTGTGTGTGTGTGTGTATGTGTGTGTGTGTGTGTGTGTGCGTTCTTCGACTTAATGTCTTTTCACTATGAGTGATATTAGACGATGTGTATTTGTTTGTGTGTGCGTGCGTCTGTGAGTGCGCGCGCCTGCGTGTGTGTGTGTGTGTGTGTGTGTGGGCATACTTTCACAAACGGACTTCATTCGTGCTGACCACGATATGGGCTGGTTGAGATCAGTAAGACCAACACAATCGAATCTCATCCACTTCAGGGTGCATGGGCTCACAGGGACCGCTTCTGGCGACAGCAAAATGAAGCAAACTTGCTCGATTTCGTCAGATAACCCTGCCACGATGCCACTGCCCAAGACCATCCTTCATAAGCACCCTGGAAGGAGACCGTCGCTGAGGTCGCCAGAGGAACGGCTGAATGGCAAATGACAAAGACGGGACCAACATTATACCTGAGCTTGCTTGTTGCTGTTCCCTTGAGACATAGATGAGGAACCTTGTCTGTTGCTGCTGCTCCGTCCCTCCGTACTCCCCTCCTCCCTTCCCTTCCCCTCCCCTCCCTGGTTATAGGATAAGACAATGATGATGACTTATGGGTATAGATGGTCACCAACCCCCCCTACCCCCGTGGGGGGGGGGAGGGGACTCTTTCAGTATAAAAAGTATCCCCACCTTCTGGAAATTCTGTGCTAGAAATTTCCACTTTTCTGTCACTCTCTTTGTTTTCTGCCTTGCTTCTTTGCTTTTTGTCATTTCTACCTATCATTTTCTGCTTTGCTGGTCCATTCACCTGTATGTGTTCGATAAAGTCTTACATAGTTTCTCTTAGGATTGATAATTGGGTACAGGTATTAAGTGCATTTTTTTTTGGCTCTAGGGAAATGAGATGTGTGGAAGCAATTGTATTCAGGTATGTTCTTTAAAATCTCCTTGTGATAAATTGGACGGAGCGGCCAAGGCCAGGGGTATCTCCTTAGATTTTGTGCGCAAGCATTGAAATGTGTACTAATTTTTTCCTTTCTTTTTTCTTGTTTTTTTTTTTTACCTGTCGAAGTATTGTGTACAGTTTCAAAACGGCTATAGCCCCGATGTGGTTCTATGCAGTCGACTGGGCTTTAAAGCAACAGTAACAGCAACAGAATGGTCAATATATTATAGCCCCGATGTGGATGTATGCAGTCAGCTGGGCTGTAAAGCAACAATAACAGTAAGAGGATGGTCACTACACAGTACTGTAGGCTCTACTACACCTCTGGACTGAAGATGGCACTGACCTTGTTATTGTTGTTGTTATTGTTGTTTAAAGTCCAGCCGACTGCGTAGAGCCATATCAGGGCTACAATTGCTTCAAAACATACAAAAATTCAACAGGAAAACAAAAGAAAAGAAAATTAAAGTACACATATCAATGCATTCGTGCACATAATCTAAGGACATGGCCCTGGGGTTGACCACTTCGTCCAATTTATCGCACAAGGAATTAAAAAAAAACCACCTGAATATAAATATGAGCATACATAAGGACACCAAAACATATAAAAACAGGCATAAATTACCCAAAATTGCTTCCGCATATCTCACCTCCCTAGAGCCAAAAATGCATTTAATACATGTACCCAATTACCAATCCTATAAAAAAAAAACGTACCTAAGACTTTATCGAACACATACAGGTGAATGGACCATTAAGGCAGAAAATGATAGGAAGAAATAACAGAAAGCAAAGGAATAAGGCAGAAACAAAGAGAGTGACAGATTAGAGGAAATTTGTAGCACAGAATTTCCAGAAGTTGGGGATACTATTTATAATGACAGAGCCCCCGGCATCCCAACTGACCTGGAATGTCCGGGAAGACAAAGCATCTTGGTGCACTCAGACATCCCCTCGTGACAGTTACAGATGTTGCAGTGGTCGGCACCGATGTAAGGGCCTGCCCCCTCCTCCATTCTCCTCCCTTCAGTGTCAATGCACTCTGTAAACAAATGACACGCACGTGAACTCACAGCGTATTACACATAATCCAATCTTATAAGTCATGGTTAGAGTTGACCAATCTTCCACAGTCCAATTATAATATGCTATGGCTTAATATAAGTTAGCCAATCTTCCACAGTACAATGTTTAAAGGTCACGGTTTGAGTTAGCCAGTTTCCCATAATTCACTCACTACAGGTAATGGTTAGATTTAGCCAGTTTTCCATAATGTAATTATTACAGGCGATAACTAGAATTCGTCAATCTTTTGCAATGCAATCATTCATCATCATGTGCCATGCCACATGGCGTTGGTGAGTATGGCCTTCCATACGAATCTATCCTTTACCGCTGCAAGTACATCTCCCACCCTCTCTGTCTTCACTCAACATGTCCGTCCAATATTTTCTCCCGAGGTCTACCCGGTGCTCTTTTCCTCTCCAGCTTTTCTGTTGTGACTAGGTGCTCTAATTTCTCTTGCCTCACAGAATGTCCAATAAATGTTGCTTGTCTTTTCCTAATCTTCTTCATTAATATTCTTCTTGTGTCTGCCTCCTTCAAGACTGTCTCGTTTGTTTTCGTTGCCGTCCTAGGAATTCTTAACATTCCTCTTAGAAACCACATTTCACCTGCAATCATTAGAGGTCATGAATGGCTATTGGAGTTTGCCCATCTTTCGTAATGCAACTATCATAGGTGACGACTAGCATCAGCCAAACTTGCATCATTCAATCAGTCATATGTTCAAAGGTTATTAATCAATTTTGCGTAATGCATTAAATCATAAGATTTAAGTCATAACCCAGGCAACCTTGCCAGTGCATAGGGTTTTGCACAGATTCAGAGAAATGCCAGGTAATAACTGGCGGATTTGGGTGGAGCGCATATGGATTTGTCCGAGTGCGATGAATGCCTCCTGAGCAAAGCCAAAACTCAAACCCAGGTAGCCGCAGAGGCAGTCTCAAAGCAGATCATGACTGAATTCAGACAGAAAACGTCCTGAAACTGTCGGTGGTGGAGTCTTGGCCCAGTGGTAAAAGTGTTAAAGAATTCAAAGTGAGAGACCCCAGGTTCGATTCCCTGTCACAAAGGGACATCATTTTTCCATCACCCCACCTCCCACACTGTTCACTATAACTTGTGTAGTGATCAGGGTGCTAGACTTTCAGATGAGACAACAAACAAAAGTTCCCGTGTGCATAATGCATATAAGACAAAAAGAATTCGCAGCAACAGAGATTTTACCCCTTCCAAGATTTGGTTTTAAAAAGTTCAAACTTGACGGGTAACCAGAATAACACAGCGTAAAACACGTATATCTGAAACAAATATTTGATCATACAATACCTGCATGAACATATGCAAACACTGCGCTGAAAATAGCACACACGACAATAGCTCTCATCTTGATGGTGAACAGGAAAATAACTAGACGATGATTTTTATGCAGCATACACGAAAGGCCTGTGTTACTTATATACCAAGTAATTCGACCCCTGAACACACTGACTTAAAACTTGCTTATCTGTTTCTGAAATAATGCGGTTCAAGCGAGCATTAGAAAAAATAAAGCTTTGAAAAAAAATTAATCTCTTGTAATCTGAATTTTTTTCCCTTTTTTTTTTTTTTTTCAAGAAAACTCTTCAAGCCAATTAATGATCTTTCATCTGATGATCACAATAGTCAAGTGGGTAAAACAACAGACGTCCAGTCGAGAGGTGTTGGTTTACATCCTGCCCGGGTACCTCCCGCCTGGTGGTAAAAGGTAAAGGTTTGTCAGCTCTGCTAGTTCATCATCTGTGCAGATCTGTTAGTGTTTTAACCTTTTGACCCCCACACCCTATCCACCAACTGCAAAAACTTAACCTTCTGACTCCCTCACCCTATCTACCAGCGTCCTGCAGGAAGCCGGTAGATAAGGTGAGGGAGTGAAAATATCAAGATTTTGTTTTGCTCGTGTGGCTGACAATGCAAGTTAACAATGACAATGACAATGATGCTTTATTATCCAGCGGTAAAAGTTATTGACTAGAAGCAAATTTTTCAAACTTGCCGTTGCTAATCTGTGCACATGACATTTGTTTACAACAACAAGTAAAGCTTAGGGAAGATACATGCTGGTAGACAGGGTGCAGGAGTCAAAGGGTTAAACTCCGTATGTGTGATTACGCTTACAGAACATTAATCATGCACGTTAAAGATCCTGGAAATCAGGTCTGTGTCCGGTGGCTTATGGAAACATGAAAACACCCAGCATGCACACCCATTAACCCTTTAACTCCCGCACCCGATCCAGCAACTGCAAAAAAAACAAACTTAACCTTTAGACTCCCTCTCCCTATCCATCAGCTTTCTGCAGGAAGCTGGTGGATAGGGTGAGGGAGTCAAAGGGTTAAATTTTTTGCTCTGTTATCATGGTCGACAATGCAGGATGCTAGTCGATAGGCTGCGGGAGTCAAATGGTTAATGGCCGAGTATGCAGACTGTGCAGCAACACATTGCCTGTGCAGTGTGGGCAAAAACAATGTGCGAACACAGCATCCGGCAATACTTGGAACGAAGAAAAGATCAAAATCTTCCTTTTTTTGAACAAAGAAGTCTCTTCAGTTGTGTGTTGGTCGTGACCGAGAAACTTTTTTTTTTTTTTTTTTTTTTTTAAAGGATCATTGCACTCAGGGAGGTTACGTTTGTGCTCACCTTTTTTTTTTTTTTTTTTTAAGGATCATTGCACTCAGGGAGGTTACGTTTGTGCTCACCTTTTTTTTTTTTTTTTTTTTTTCTTTTTTTTTTTTCCTCGTCTCATTTTCTACGCCACTTTAATGGCCACAGAAGCTGAAACATTTTTTATTATGCGATGATGATGATGTCGATGTGGATGATAATCATGATGCTATGGAGTTCCATCTAGGATTGAGACTGCGTGACAGGGTTGTACTCTACGCTTACTTTCATAATATATCCTGGCGTCAACCAGGCCCGAGAGATACAGACACCTGCGGTGTTAGTCAGAAGATTTGAGTAACACCCTCAATGACGCATCCGTGAAGTGGATGAGACTCGACTGTGTGGTTCCAGTCTTCCCAATGAGCCCATAGCACGCCCAACTCTGGGTAGGAGCCGGTTAGAGCCGAAAAATCCCACAAAGATTTTTGATGGTACTGATGAGGATTCGAACCCACAACCTTCCAGTCGGTAGTCCGTTGCGTTAACCATTACACCACGACGACTGGTTGTGACCGAGAAACTTGGTTGTGCCCGTTTACACACGTGTAGTAAAACCACATACACACGCACACAAGTACACACACAAGAGCACACACACACATACAAACACACGCGCACACACACACACACACACACACACACACACACACACATACACACACACCAAACACACACACACACACACACAGAGATAAAGACAGAGGCACACACACACACACACACACACACACACACACACACACACACACACACACACACACACAGAAAGAGAGAAAGGGGGGGGAAGAGAGAAAGAGAGTGAAAGAGAGAGAGAAAATCGTTCTGTGTTAGCCACAAGTTGTCTCCATTTTCCGACCAAAGAAAGACAGAATGTCTCATCTGTGGCTTGTTTTAATTTGTTCAGTTTTGCATCAAAAACATTCATTAGATTAGAGATAGATATTTTGCTTACCTATATGTCGAATTCAGTTCTGTTTTTTTGTTTTGTTTTGTTTTTGTTTTTGTTTTTTCAAACTTTCTTAGTCATAAAAGGGTTGATTTAGATCAACCAGGGCCGTCTGACGTTCTCTGTCTGTAGGGACTGTGTCGACCAGATTTCTCGATCTTTAAAACACAAAATACATACATACATGAATACATACATACATGAATACATGCATCATACATACACGCATACATACATAATGCATACATACATACATACATAATGCACATACATACATACATACATACGTGCATGCATACTACATGCATGGCATACATACATATATACATACGTATGTACATATATACATACGTACACGCATACATACATACATACATACATACATACATGCATACATACATGCATGCATGCATGCATACATCCTTGCACACATGCATACATATATATATACATACATACGTACATACATACATACATATATTCATACATACATGCATACCTACCTACCTACCTACCTACCTACATACATACATACATACATACGTACGTACGTACATACATACATATATATATACATACATACATACATACATACATACATACATACATACATACATACATACATAATGTATAATAAGAATTGTATTTATCTGCTTAAGGTTACATAAAAATATGTACAGAAAAAATACGAGTACAAACATTTCGGAGGGAAAAAACCCGACCATGCTAAACGGATCTTCTTAACCCTTCGACTCCCACACCTTGTCCACCAGCATCCTGTATTGTCAACCATGCTAGCAAAGCAAAACCTTAACCCTTTGATTCCCTCACCATAGCCACCAGCTTCTCTAACTCTTTGACCCCCTCACCCTATCCACCAGCTTCCTGCAGGAAGTTTGTGCAATTGGTGGATAGGGTGCTGGAGTTAAAGGATTAAGTTTTCATACTTCGTAGGCCTACAGAAAATTCGTGCAGATTATCGAATGACGCAATCACGTCATTTATGTCACATTCCATGACGACAGTTTCACTGTAAGAAGAACTCTGTGCAATTTACTGATGAATTCAAAAGCCAACATGGAAGCAATAAAAAATATTTTTAAAAAACGGGTTACATACAAAAAATCTATGTTCATATTTCAAAGTGTTTGCATTCATTGTGGATCTCTGATCACATGCGACTCTGTGATCATTCAGCGACACGGAAAGGTTAATGTTCCACAATACTATCACCACAGCCGTTAACATCTGCCAT
Organism: Monoplex corrugatus; assembly: GCA_030674185.1. Classification (NCBI taxonomy): domain Eukaryota; kingdom Metazoa; phylum Mollusca; class Gastropoda; order Littorinimorpha; family Ranellidae; genus Monoplex; species Monoplex corrugatus. Next base: position 60,671,196 of record CM060315.1, on the reverse strand, counting down.
GCTGTGCAGTACCCCTGTGGGGATGCCGGGGGGCTGGGGGGGGGGCTCTCTCAGTATAAATAGTACCCCACCTTCTGGAAATTCTGTGCTAAAAATTTTCTCAGTTCTGTCACTCTTTCTTTCTTCCTTCCTCCTTTGCTTTCTGTCATTTCTTCCTATCATTTTCTGCCTTGCTGGTCCATTCACCTTTTATGTGTTCGATAAAGTCTTACGTACTTTCTCTTAGGATTGATAATTGGGTACATGTATTAAGTGCTTTTTTAAAAAAATTTAATTTATTTTATTTATTTATTTATTTATTTATTTTGGCTCTGGGGAAATGAAGTATGCGGAAGCAATTTTAGGTAATTGAGGCCTGTTTTCGTATATGCTTAAGTGTCCTTAGTTATGTTAATTTTGTATTCAGATATGTTTTTTTAATCCCCTGTGTGAGGAATTGAATGGAATGGTCAACGTCCGGGGGGCCGGGCATCTCTTTAGATTATGCGCACGAATGAATTGACATGTGTACTAATTATCTTTTCTTTTCTTTTCCTGTTGAAGTGTTCTGCATGCTGTGAAACGGTTCTAGCCCTGGTCTGGTTCTATGCTGTCGGCTGGGCTTTAAGCAAAAACGACAGTAACAGTAAACAAACAGTTACAGTCACGAAATGAATGACTTGGTGATGGTGACGATCAAACATTTCTGGGTGGAAAGTCGTGACTGTATAATTCTGATTCAGATTGGTTGCTTGCTAAGAAGGTATACGTTTAAGAGAAAGTGTGTCACAAATTATACGGAAAGGCGCATCAAAATGGGAATAATACACGGTTTGATCACCTAGTTTGTCATTTTGACTTTTTAATGACATATTGTGTTGGTGTGTATGTGTGTGTGTATGTATGTATGTGTGTGTGTGTGTGTGTGTGTGTGTGTGTGTGTGTGTGTGTGTGTGTGTGTGTGTGTGTGTGACAGAAAAGCTTAATATATGTGTGTGTGTTTGTGTATGAGAGAGAGAGAACACACACACACACACACACACACACACACACACACACACACACACACACACACACACACACACACACACACACACACGCAGAGAGAGAGAGAGAGAGAGTTGGTGGGTGAGCAGAAAGGAGGACGAAGACAGAATTCGCCATAACTGTGTCTTCAAACTGCACGTAAGATACGCGCAAAAGTATTCATATGTCAATACATAATGTGTGTCATTCCACTTCAGATAAGACTGCCAAGCCACACAGACAATCTTTGCAATCAAAACAAACAAACAAAAACAGAAAAAGAAAAGGCATAACTGCGACAGATGCATCTACTTACTAGAAAATTATCTCCCTTGCTGTCAGGGGGCGCTATCCTTGCCTGTACGTATGTCAGAAACGTGATTCTGATTTTCTTCTTCGTCTTCTTATTAGTGGTCAGATCAAGACACTGGTGCTCATGTCTTTAGAATTGTAAAAAGTAATACTGTATCAAGATGTATGGTGGGTCGAAACGGTCTGATTGTCAAAGCTGGCAAATCTCTTATAGCTTTCACGTTCCTTGATAGGTTTATATATTTATTTATGTATTTGTTTGTTTGTTTATTCATTCATTCATTTATTTATTCATTCATTTATTTATTTATTCATTTATTTGTTTATTTATCTTTCTGTCTTTCTACCTGTCTGTTTATCTATCTATCTATCTATCTATCTATCTATCTATCTATCTATCTGTCTATCTGTCTGTCTGTCTATCTATCTGTCTATCTATCTGTCTATCCATCTATCTGTCTGTCTATCTATCTATCTATCTGTCTATTTATCTATCTATCTATCTATCTATCTGTCTGTCTGTCTTTCTATATATCTGTCTATCTAATTGCCTACCTACCTACCTACCTACCTTCCTACCTACCTACCTACCTACCTACCTACCTACCTACCTACCTATCTATATATCTACATATATTTATTAATTTGTTTGTTTGTTTAGCTGTCCATTTACTAAAAGCCATTTTGGATGTCGTAGAGAAGTAGAGTTACGGGTCAGCAGCAAGCCGCGGGGCATGAAGAGGAG
>CM060315.1:60654134-60664134 GCA_030674185.1 Monoplex corrugatus | reverse complement strand
GTTTTTTCTTGGTTTTTTTTTTTTTTTTTTTTTTTTTTTTTTTCTTTTTCTTTTTTTTTTTTTTTTTTTTTTTGTCAACCCATCCCTCCTTCTCCTTCTTCTATTGTTTTATATAGCTTGAATGCCGAGTTACCTAGGACAGCAGAAGTAAGACGTGAGAGAAAAAGACCACAGAACACCTGGCGGTGAACACTAGAAGGAAACCTTGAGGTTATAAAAAGTCATCTGGAGTTTTTTTTATTCTTTATCTTTAATTGTTTCTGTTTGTGACTTATGACTTTGTTCTTCAAATTCACATGGGACAAAAAAAACAGGCATATCCGAGCAGAAAGTGTGCACTAAAGCGAAAAAGCAAAAGAAGCATCCATTCATGGATTTACTTCCTTTTGACCGTGGACCGAAACTTTTCTGGATTCGAAGCTTAATTAAACAGTTAAAGTGCAACGTCACATTCATTTGAATCCCACAGATCGGGTACATCATCTAAAGACAGCAGGATAACGTCACACGGATAGTCATCCAAAGACAGCAGGATAACATCACCAAGACTGTCATCCAAAGACAGCAGGATAACGTCACACGGATAGTCATCCAAAGACAGCTGGATAACGTCACCAGGACTGTCATCCAAAGACAGCAAGATAACATCACCAGGACTGTCATCCAAAGACAGCAGGATAACATCACCCGGACTGTCATCCAAAGACAACAGGATAACATCATCAGGACTGTCATCCAAAGACAGCAGGATAACATCATCTAGATAGTCATCCAAAGACAGCAAGATAACATCACCAGGACTGTCATCCAAAGACATCAGGATAACATCATCTAGATAGTCATCCAAAGACAGCAAGATAACATCACCAGGACTGTCATCCAAAGACAGCAAGATAACATCACCAGGACTGTCATCCAAAGACAGCAAGATAACATCACCAGGACTGTCATCCAAAGACGGCAGGATAACATCACCTGGACTGTCATCCAAAGACAGCAGGATAACATCACCAGGACTATCATCCAAAGACAGCAGGATAACATCACCAGGACTATCATCCAAAGACAGCAGGATAACATCACCAGGACTGTCATCCAAAGATAACAGGATAACATCACCTGGACTGTCATCCAAAGACAACAGGATAACATCACCTGGACTGTCATCCAAAGACAACAGGATAACATCACCAGGACTGTCATCCAAAGACAACAGGATAACATCACCAGGACTGTCATCCAAAGACAACAGGATAACATCACCAGGACTGTCATCCAAAGACAACAGGATAACATCACCTGGACTGTCATCCAAAGACAACAGGATAACATCACCAGGATAGACATCCAAAGACAACAGGATAACATCACCAGGACTGTCATCCAAAGACAACAGGATAACATCACCTGGACTGTCATCCAAAGATAACAGGATAACATCACCTGGATAGTCATCCAAAGACAACAGGATAACGTCACCAGGACTGTCATCCAAAGACAGCTGGATAACGTCACCAGGACTGTCATCCAAAGACGGCAGGATAACATCACCAGGACTGTCATCCAAAGACGGCAGGATAACATCACCCGGACTGTCATCCAAAGACGGCAGGATAACATCACCAGGACTGTCATCCAAAGACGGCAGGATAACATCATCAGAACTGGAATCCAAAGACAGCGGGATAACATCATCAGGACTGTCATCCAAAGACAACAGGATAACATCACCAGGACTGTCATCCAAAGACAACAGGATAACATCACCTGGACTGTCATCCAAAGACAACAGGATAACATCACCTGGACTGTCATCCAAAGACAACAGGATAACATCACCAGGACTGTCATCCAAAGACGGCAGGATAACATCATCAGAACTGGAATCCAAAGACAGCGGGATAACATCACCAGGATAGACATCCAAAGACAACAGGATAACATCACCAGGACTGTCATCCAAAGACAACAGGATAACATCACCTGGACTGTCATCCAAAGATAACAGGATAACATCACCTGGACTTTTATCCTGGACTGTCATCCAAAGAGTTTGGAGTTTAGGATTTGTTCAAGAGTGACTCATCGCACTCGGACAATTCCATATGTGCTTCACCCAAATCTGCCAGCAAGTATCTGGCAGACTTACTGAGCCAGCGCAAACCTCTATACGCAGGCAAAAGTCTTGAACTGAGAAGCGGAAAAGGGGGAAAGGCGGGAGAAGGAACCTTTGAAACACTAAGCTGACCCCACCAGAATGATGGAAACATTAAGATGGGCAGCAAAAAGGCCAGGTATTTAATGTTGCAGGCTTGGGCTGAACTCAAGATATCAGATCCTTAGTCCACAGCTCTATGAAAACAACCAACCAGCCCAAAGACAGCAAGGTAACATCACCCGGGGTGCCCTTCACCGGACACCGGAAGGAAGACGTGAGAGAGGAAGACAGAAGAACACCTGGCGATGAACAATAAAAGGACACCTCGTGGCTAAAACACACCTGGAGTTCCATACAGAAGCTGGCCTAGAATACACAGGAGTGAAGAATCTTTGTTGCTGCCTCCTACGTGCCAAAGGCATTATGGGCAGCAAGTAAGTATGGAAAATCCGTTTCGGGTATCGTACGTAAGTAACCTTAGCCACCAACATTCATTGGCGCATTACTAATAACATAGGCAGTAAAGGTAAGCTTATTTTATTTATTTATTCATTTATTTGTTTATTTATTTGTATATTTATTTATCTATCTATCTGTATGTTTATCTATCTACCTATCTATTCATTCATCTATCTATCTATCTATCTATCCTATCTATTTACCTATCTATCTATCTATCTACCTGCCTGTTTATCTATCTATCTATCTATCTGTCTGTCTATCTATCTATCTGTCTATCTATCTATCTATCTATCTACCTGTCTATTCATTCATCTGTTTATCTATCTATCTATCTATTAATCATTGGCACATTACTAATAACATGGGCAGTAAAGGTAGGCTTATTTATTTATCTATTTATTTGTTTATTTATCTGTCTGTCTGTTTATCTATCTATCTACCTATTTATTCATCTATCTATCTATCTATCTATCTGTCTGTCTATCTATCTATCTATCTATCTATCCCATCTATTTACCTATCTATCTATCTATCTACCTATCTCTCTCTCTCTCTCTCTATCTATCTATCTATCTATCTATCTATCTGTCTATCTATCTATTATCTATCTATCCATCGATCTATCTATATATGTATCTATCTATCTGTCTATCCATCCATCTATCTATCTATCTATCTATCTATCTATCTATCTGTCTGTCTGTCTGTCTGTCTGTCTATTTATTTATTTGTTTATTTATTTATGATAATACCATACAGAACTGAAGATAGCTTTGGCCAAACTGATGAAACTAAAGAGCTAAGTAGGCCTAGTAGTAGTAGGCCTCCTTCGGTCATGACTGACCATGGACAAAGTACATCCGTTCTAATGTCTAGATGGGCTGTCTGCTTGGTCCAAGCAGCGTCGCCTGTGACTGTACAGACCAATGCGAGAGAGGCAGTCTTTGTCGCAGCGGTCGCATGTGTATGCTGATGCTGGTCTGTTGGCTGTCATCCCTTTTCTGCGAACTCGCTTTTCTGCGCAGCAGCTGACAGTTTGTCCTCACCAATCCGCAGCTGTTTCTTGAGAGTAGTTCTCCAGCTGTTGCGGTCGTCTGCGAGGTCCTCCCAGGACTCAGTGTTGATCTCAAGCGCCTTCATGTCACGCTTGCAAACGTCTTTGTATCTCAGCTGTGGGCGGCCAATGTTTCTCTGCCCTGTGGCAAGCTCACCATAAAGGATGTCTTTTGGGATGCGACCATCTTCCATGCGGCGAACATGGCCCAACCAGCGCAGCCGACGCTGTCTCAGCATGGTATGCATGGTTGGGAGGCCAGCGCAGGTCAGGACTTCGGTGTTGGTCACCTTGTCTTGCCAGGAAATGCCAAGTATGCGCCGTAGGCTTCTCAGGTGGAAGGTATTGAGCCTTTTCTCCTGATGAGCATGCGTGGTCCACGCCTCGCTGCCATACAGCAAGGTGCTGAGGACACAGGCGTTGTATACAGCCATCTTTGTCTTTGTGGTCAGCTTGGGATTTGTCCACACCCTTCGTGTGAGGCGGGCTAGTGTTGTGGCTGCCTTCCCGATCCTCTTGTCGACCTCTGTGTAAGGGAGAGGTTATCGATGATGGTGGACCCAAGATAATGTGAATTGATGGATGGCTTCAAGCTCGTAGTCATCAATGGTGATGGCTGGTGGAGATGGCGTGTCTTGGCCCAGGACGTTTGTCTTCTTAAGACTGATGGTCAGACCAAAATCTTTGCAGGCCTGGGAGAAGCGGTCCATTAGTGACTGCAAGTCCCGCTGAGTATGGGTCACAACTGCGGCATCGTCGGCAAATAGCATGTCTCTGATGAGGGCTTCACGGACCTTTGTCCTTGCTCTGAGGCGGGCGAGGTTGAAGAGCCTGCCATCTGATCTGGTCCGCAGGTGGATCCCTTCTTGCGCTGTGCTGAACGCATGCCTCAGGAGGAGAGCGAAGAAGATTCCAAAGAGGGTTGGGGCCAGGACGCAGCCTTGTTTCACACCGCTGCGTACGTCGAAGGGCTTGGAGAGGTTTCCGTTGAACTGCACCATCCCTTTCATGTTTGAGTGGAAGGACTCAATTAAGCTGTGCAGTTTTGGAGGGCAGCCGATTTTTCGGAGAGCCCTGAAAAGGCCATCTCTGCTGACTAGGTCAAAGGCCTTGGTGAGGTCAATGAATGCCACATACAGGGGCATCCGCTGCTCTCTGCACTTCTCCTGGATTTGGCGAAGGGAGAAGACCATGTCTACCGTGGATCTCTCTGCTCGAAAACCACACTGTGATTCCGGGTAGACGCGTTCAGCCAGTTTCTGCAGGCGGATTAGGAGGACCCGAGCATAGACTTTGCCAACAATGCTGAGGAGCGAGATACCTCTGTAGTTGTTGCAGTCGCTCCTTTCGCCCTTGTTTTTGTACAGGGTGACGATCTTGACGTCCCTCATGTCCTGTGGTACAGCTCCCTCATTCCAACACTGACAGAGAACTGCGTGCAAAGGGTGCAGAAGAGAAGTCTTGCAGTGCTTGATGAGGTCTGGGGGAATTCCGTCGTTGCCAGGTGCCTTCCCTGATGCCAGGCTATCAATGGCCTTGCTGAGTTCGTCCGCAGTTGGCTCTGCGTCAAGTTCTTCCATTACCGGCATGCACTTGATGGCATCGAGGGCTAAGGGGGACACCATGTTCTGTGTGGAGTAGAGGTCGGAGTAGTGTTCCACCCATCTTTCCATCTGTTGGCTAGGATTGCTGATTACTTCCCCAGTGGAGGATTTGAGGGGGGCGATCTTGCTCTGTGTTGGTCCCAGTGCCTTCTTGATGCCATCATACATTCCTCGGATGTTGCCTCTTTCAGCAGCACTCTGTATCTCTTCGCTGAGTTCTGTCCAGTACTCGTTTGCGCAGCGCCTGGCGTTAAGCTGAACCTTACTTCTGGCAGCCCTGAGGATTTGCAGGTTCTTCTCACTGGGTGACCGCTTATACTTGGTGAGTGCGGCACGCTTGGCCTCAACAGTGGGAGTCATCTCTGATGATTTGGCCTCAAACCAGTCGTGGGACTTCACAGTTTTCTTCCCAAAGGTGGCCATAGCAATGCGGTGCATGGTGTCTCGTAGCGTTTCCCATCTCTCAGTGGCAGAGTCTCTGGGCTGCAATGCATCGTATTCTCTCTGAAAGGCCTCTGCGAACTGTTCTACAAGATCTGGCTGAGACATCTTGCTGACGTCAATGCGAGGGTTCCCTTGTTTCTTTGAGCAGTGGAATTTCTTTGGTTGTAGCCTGATCTTGCAACATACCAGGGAGTGGTCTGTGTCGCAGTCTGCGCTGTGATAAGAGCGAGTGTGGAGAACGTTTTTGATAGCGGCACGTCTTACTAGGATCAAATCCAGTTGGTGCCAATGTTTTGAGCGGGGATGCCTCCAGGAGACTTTGTGCTGAGGCTTCGTCTTGAAGAAGGAGTTGGCGATGCACAGTTCATGGCAGGCGCAAAACTCAAGCAGTCGCTGTCCTTTCTCATTCATTTTCCCCACTCCAAAGGAACCGAGGCAGAAGGGCCATGAGTCATTGTCTGCACCCACTCTGGCGTTGAAGTCGCCCAGGAGAACAAGTTGTTCTGTCCTGGGGATGTTCCTTATGGTTGATGCGAGATTTTCGTAGAACTCATCCTTGGTGTCTGGAGAGGCGGACAGAGTTGGGGCATAAACGCTGATGAGAGTGACATAGCCTTCGGTGGTGTTGAGGCGGAGAGTCAAGAGTCGTTCTGAACCGCCGCTGCCTGGTTCAATCATGTTCAGCAGGCTGTTCCTTACTGCAAAAGCCTACTCCGTGCTCTCTTGGGGCATCAGAACTCTTTCCTTGCCAGAAGAAGGTGTAGTCCCTTTCCTTTAGTGTTCCTGAGTCAGCCAGCCGTGTTTCCTGCAGAGTGGCAATGTCCACATTGAGCCTCTTTAGTTCGCTGTTTATGACGGCGGTTTTTCTGGCGTCGCTGATGTCTTGCAGATCTTGGGAGAGCCCAGGCATCATTGTTCGGACATTCCAACAGCCCAGTTTCACTGCTGATCCTTTTCCTGATCCGTTTCTTGAATTTGAATTTTTCTTTTTGTTTGGTGCGGTAATTAACGACCTGTTTGTCAGATTTTCTCCTAATCTTCATGCACCCAATAAAGAAGGCAGGTCGTGGTCGGGACAGCACCTAACTGGCTGGGGGCTGCCCAGCTTAGGTGGGCGGTAGCTGTCCAGTAAGACACGAAGATCTCTCCCACCGTCAAAAGCAACCCCTGGCGTCAGCTCTACGCCAGTTGAGCAATGACTTATCACCGGTATCTGTTGCTTCCCGTGTTGTGCCGACACTAGTGTTAGTAGCGAGGCTGGAGTGTCCTCTCCAGGTCGTAGGTGCAGAGTGTTTGTGGATGAATGGACGGATGTAAGCCTGGACAGTGTAATATGGAAGACAGGCTGTTGCCCATGCAACTTGTCCCCCCTCTCCACCTCGCTGACAGATCCAAAGGAACAGCAGGGCTGTTACGTTTTGGTGCCAACGCGGCCGCAGGAGCTGCCGGAAAGTGACAAAGTTTGCCATCCAACCGCCTTAGGGGCCCCACACCGGATTTACTGTCAGGGTTTACTCCCTTAGCTAGATGGCCGCGGGTAGCTCTCCAGAGCTGGCGCCCTTTGATGGATCTAATTTATTTCCACAGGGTTTCTAGCCACCCTCCTCACCATCCTCCTGAGAGGACTGGTGGGGTTGCTGGTTTAGTCGCCAGCAATTCGACCCTGTGATAGGTAGTACTGGGTTCCAGGTTACCAGTAGCGATACATCTACCCGACCTGACACTAAGTAGGCCTATAAATCATATAATCATATGTACGAATTATATAGTTCTAAGGCTAAATTTAGTTAAACACTGCTCTATCAGCTGTGCAGCCTGTTCCCCATAGATACAGAAACATGGCCTACATGTCAATGCTCTGATACGCTGATAAGAATTTAAGTTAAAAACATGGTAAGTTCAAGCTATAGAACGGCGATTTTACTGGCCTGTTCAATTGTTTGTTACAACTTTTTTTTTTCAAAATAAATTTAGAATTTGCTACTTTCATGCGCTTTTAAAAGCAAACAAGACAAACATGCATGTGTAATATATGTACTGAACATACACCAGTATCATCGAAATATCGATGCCGCTAACTACGCGCTATTTGTCACATGTACATAACTAATACAAGAGCAGACTAAATACAGAGAACACCAGGCAGACCTAGGGAGAAAACATTGGACGGACTTGCAGGGTGGCTGAGGACAGAGAGGGTGGAAGATGTACTTTTGCAGCGACAAGGGATAGATGCGCACGGAGGGCCATGATCGCCGACGCCATGCGGCAGGGCACGTAATGGTGATGATGATAATGTTGATGATGATGATGACGATGATGATGATGAGACTAAATAAAACAACATAAACAGCTAATCAAAAGGCTCTCTACATATGCTGCAGTGATAATGATTCATAATTAATATAATCCCGCTTCGTCTATATAAATGTTCATGGTCCCAACTGACCTGTAATGCCCAGGCTGGCAGAACATCTTGGTGCAGACGGACATCCCTCCTCGACAAACACAGGAGTTGCAGTGGTCAGCGCCTATGTACGGTCCTGCTCCCTCTGTCACTGTCCTCCCCGCACTGTCAATACACTCTGAAAGAGAGAGTGAGAGGAGGGAGAGAAAGAGGGGGGTGGAGGGAGAGAGAGAACGAGAGAGAGAAGAGAGAGAGAGAGAGAGGCGAAAGAGAAAGAAAGAGAGAGAGAGAGCGAGAGAGAAAGAAAGAAAGAGAGAGAGAGAGAGAGAGCGACAGAGAAGAGAGAAAGGGAACAGAAGAGAAGAAGGAGAGAGAAAAAGAGAGAGGAGAGAGAGAAAGAGAGAGAAGACAGACACAGAGAGCGAAGGAGAAAGAAAGGGAGAGAGAGATTGGGACAGTTTAGTCATGTGTAGGCCACTGTCCCTCATAAAGGGGTACAAGTACACACACAAGCAGATGTCGTGATGATAATTGTTCAGAAAATCAGCACAAATAGTTGTTCTGTTCATGAAGGAATGACGATGGATTGAAGCTTAGATATTTTGTGAGGATAAAACTGACAATTTTCTGACTGCATTTTCATTTCTATTTAAAAACAAAAAGTGAACAAGGAATACTCGAGGGTGGTGGATGGGACCCGGAGCCCCAATGCCTCACCAATCTCTGGACAATCACATCCCAAGCTCCCGACGCCACTACGCAGTAGCCATTTCATCAAGTGGTGAAATGTTTTGTAAAGATAAACTAACAATTTTCTAACAGCATTTTCATTTCTACATGCCATCACCAGGGTGAGCCGGAGAGAGAGAGAGAGAGAGAGAGAGAGAGAGAGAGAGAGAGAGAGAGAGAGAGAGAGAGAGAGAGAGAGAGAGATGTTATTTTTCCAGCGGTAGAAATTATTAGCTAAAGCCCATTTTTCAAACTGGAAGTTGGGACTCTCGATCTTGTCACGTGACGTTGCAGAGCTTGCGCAGGCGCACTTCTACAATTACCGTACATGTAGAGATTTTGTCTTCTGTGTGTGTGTGTGTGTGTGTGTGTGTGCGTGTGTGTGTCGCTTGTTGTTGTTTTTGTTTTGTTAATTTTATTGACCATCGACTGTTGATATATACTATTTCTATAAATTTCAAAGAAGAAGCAAAAACGATCCTTCACAAAGAAAACCGATAAGAGCAAAACAGACAAAACAGAAATGTGGGTAACGCCCAGGACATTAGATCAATTAATCACAGAAACCACAGGTCCTATTCAACTGCCACGCACAGGACCATTTATCGTTGGCAGCCTATAGCCCAATGGTGTCCGACATGCGACTATGTGGAGCTTGCCTACATCAACAGAAATAGAATCTGATTGGCTGTGTCAGTTCTGGCCGCCATCGTGATTTGTTCGTGTAATATTAGTACGGTAGGCTACTATACCACTTTGTGTCCCACATGCAGGACAGCTCTACTGAGGCTGTTTCGTAACGTATTGAAGAGCATTTTAACATCTTCTGCAAGAAACATCTTTTACTTGAGCCGTTGATGCCATTATATTGCTTTGAATTGTTTTCATTATTATGTAATGTCTGTTGAAATAAAGAAAATTGGGAAGTGAGCATTCTAAAGGAAAAGAAGGGGCGGCGGCGTCTTCCGAAGAGCCAATCAGAGCCTGGTGTAGGCAGCTCCAGATAGTCGCATGTTTGTATACACAGCCAACCAGACCCACAATATCGGATGACGGCAACAACTGACAGTTATCTGTCACTCTGTCTTCTATTTTAACCCTTTGACTCCTGCATCCTGGCATTTTTCATTGTCAACCACGCT
>CM060315.1:60576634-60651634 GCA_030674185.1 Monoplex corrugatus | reverse complement strand
AACAGAGAGAAGAGACAGAGAGAGAGAAACAGGGAGAGATAGAGAAACAGGAAGAGAGAGGAGAGACAGAAAGACAGAGACAGACAAACAAACAAGAGAAAGAGAGAGGGAGAGACACACAGAGTGACAGGGACAAAGACAGAAAGCTCAGAACTCGGTACAAATGTCTTTTCAGTGGGAGACAGAGTAGAGAGAGGTAAATTATAAAATCATCATCATCATCATCATCATTATGTGCCACGCCGCATGATGTTGGCGATCATGGCTTTCCAACTAGCAAAGTCAGAACAAAGATGGCAGCTGAAACAATTCAAGCGACATGATTTAACAACTTGCACTGGGCAAAGCAACGGCAGCATTCAAAAAGCTGTCAAAAATCTACAACAGCAAAGAAATCTCCCTCCAACTCCGACATCAGCGTTCTGTCATACAGTTTGAGATACAGCTGTGAAAGGTGGCACCTGGAAACAAGCCAGGAGAAGAAGGTTAACTCCTTTAGCCTAAAGTGCTTACGCAAGATCTCAGGCATAAAACAAAACAAAACAAAACAAAACAAAACAAAACAAAACCAAAAAACTTTGACAAATGCGGAAATAAGGTCAAGAAGCAAACAAATCTCTGTGACCAACATCATCTGTTGGCACTGACTGAGTTGGCGGGGCTGGGGCCATGCCATTAAAAGCAATCTTCCGTGCCTGCCAACCAAGTCCTAAAGTGGAACCTGGGAGGACAGCAAGCAGGGTAATGCAAAAATGAACTGATACCAGACTGCCCAGGGACTTGACAGAGACCTGTAACTGGTGGATAGATGCTGGACTGATGCCCTGAGACTCTCTGCCGACCAAGCCTATCACGTAGAGTGCTTTTGCTGCCTCATGCGTGGCACGACATAGAAGTAATGATGATAATAATAATAATAATAATGGCTTCTTATACAGCGCTTAATCAAAATAATTTCTCTAAGCGCTTTACAAAAACATACTGCATTCACCTCTCCTACACACACAACCACACACCTCACAAACAACTACAAATACCACCACTACAGAAACCAACAAATCCTACGAGCACAACACTCACTCATCTCAAGCATTGCTACAAAACCAAATCACACAACGTTCAATTATACAACAAACACATGCAATAGAAAACACACCCTGAAACAGTATGTCAAAACAAGGCTTAGACGGCTATGACATAGGTGGTATCCCTACGCAGCATTGACTAGTTGTGAGAAAATAGATGGGTTTTAAGTTTAGACTTGAAAGAAGAGAAATAATCTGAATGTCTGAGAGAGTCTGGCAGTCTGTTCCACATCGATGGAGCTTGAAAAGAGAAAGACCTTTCACCAGTAGTAGTTCTGAAGCGAGTCATTCGTAGAAGGCGGTCGTCTGCAGAGGAGCGTAGTTGTCGAGAGGGAGTATAGATTTGAAGGAGATCCGAGAGATAAGAAGGTCCATTTTCAAAGAGAGAAGAGAAAGTGAGAGTTGAGATTTTGTACGAGATACGGTTTGAGACAGATAACCAGTGAAGAGAGTGAAGTAGTGGCGAAATGTGATCATATTTACCTGCTCTACAGACTACCCGGGCTGCATGATTTTGGATTCGCTGTAATCTTTCTATCAGGTATTTCGGAAGGCCGGCCAAAAGTGAGTTGCAGTAATCTATTCTAGATAAAACAAAGGCACAAATGAGAGTTTTTGTAGCATCTGTAGAGAGAAGCTGACGTACGGAACTGATTCTTCTCAGTTCTAAATAAGCAATCTTGCAAATATTTGAAACTTGTTTCTCAAAGGAGAGGAATTGGTCAAGAATGACCCCTAGACTGCGGACAGAGGTGGACACAGAAACAGTACAGTCATTGATAGTGACAGTTGAAGGTAGAGAAGGATGGTTAGGTTGTTTTGTCACGAACATGAGTTCCGTCTTGTCGTCATTTAGTTGTAGTTTGTTGGTAGTCATCCAGTCCTTTAGGTCTGCAATGCAGCCCTGCACCCGAGAAATCAGTGAGTCAATTTTAGCAATGGGAGCCGACTGATGAAGCTGTGTATCATCAGCAAAGCTCTCGTGCAACATGGCGTGACCACCAATGACGTCAGACACAGGACCGGCATACAGCACAAAAAGGACTGGCCCCAGTACAGAACCCTGAGGCACACCGTACCTAAGAGGAGAACTGTCTGAGTATCTGTCCTGTACACACACTGTCTGAGTCCGTCCAGTCAAGTAAGAGATAATCCAGTCGAGGGCTGTGTCTTTGAAACCAAAAGGAAGTTTGAAGCCGTGAGAACAAAATATTATGATCGATCGTGTCAAATGCTGCGGAAAGATCCAACAACGCTAACAAGGAAACGTTCCCATCATCAAGCCCACAGAGGAGGTCATTGACTACACGGAGGAGTGCTGTCTCACAGCTATGGCCTTGTCGGTAAGCAGACTGATGAGGATTCAAGAGGTGATTCTTTTCGAGGTGTTCTAGAATTTGTTCCAGAACAATCTTTTCCAATAATTTTGATAGAAATGACAAATTTGACACAGGCCGATAATTCTTTAGAACGTTTTTGTCTAGTGAAGGTTTCTTGATCAATGGACGTACCACTGCAGACTTGAAGATTTCAGGAACGTGACCAGAGGACAGAGAGGTATTGATAACATGAGTAATATGGGGTAGAACGTCATCGATACACTGGAAGAGCAAGTGAGTAGGAATGGCATCAAGTTCACATGATTTAGGGCTGCATCGCAAACAAAGTTTTTTGACATAGTCTTGGCTAACAGGGCTGAAAGAAGTCAAAGGAGGTCCACAGTAAACTTTGTCATTCAGGGAGTGTACAGGTGCAGTAGAATCTAGGTTTTCACGGATAGTATCAATTTTGCCATTGAAAAACTCTAAGAATTTTTGAGGGAGCTCTTGAGCTTGGAAGATGGTGGGGAGGGTGGAGCAGCTGACTTTACCTAACAGACTATTTGTGACATTGAACAACTGCTTGGCCGTATTACAAGTCAATATCTTTGAAGAATAGAACAAAGTTTTTGCTTGATGAACAATATCAGTAACATGATTTCTAGCGGTTTGATATATTTCCCAGTATACAGTCAGACCCGTGGCGCGCCATCGCCTCTCAGCCCTCCTCCTCTCCTGCTTGGCCTCCGACAACTCAGGACCCACTGTGCTGTGCCATTGACACAATGAGCGATCAGAGATCAAGCGCCTGCTCACTGGAGCATGCTTATCAAGCATGGCACGGAGGGCAGAGGTCAGCTGAAAAGCCGATGGCTCACCCGGTATGGCCGTGATCAGATCAGATTTGAAAGCCTCTATGTCGATAGCAGAAATTTTCCTAACTTCCTTGTACGTCTTTGGAACGTCGGGGCCTAATGATGTCTAATTCACACTTCACAGCATAATGATCCGATGCTGAGTTAGTGTCAACAGTTGAAGACTTGAGTAAATGATCACTGTCTCTGTAGACTACCCAGTCTACTGTGTTACCTTGTTTGTTCGTTTTTTCATTCACGGATTGCTGGAGTCCTCAGGCGTGTATCCAACTGTGGGCTTATTGAAGTGGAAATTGAAGTCACCAACCAGTAACAATGTTCCTGGAAGGTCATTTACAAATTCAAGATGATGATGATGATGATGACGATGATGATGACGACGATGACGAACAACAACAATAATAATAATAATAATAATAATAATAATAATTCAAGAAACTATTTCTATGATGACACTGGGAAAGACCAGTGTGGCCTCATCGGCAAACACATAGACACACACTGGAATTCCCTTTGTTCTGCCAGGTATTACTAGTGCCTTGTGGATTTCTGACCCGGTGATTGGGTTGGCACTGATGGATTCAGTGTCATCCGGCTTTCACCACTGAAAGAGATTGAAGCAAGGACGGTAGGCACATTTGCCTATGACCGCATAAAACAGCTGTCGATTTCTGAGAAGGAGACGCCGTCTTGAGAAACTGAAACTGAAACTGAGAAAGAGAGGACCAAAACCCTCTAGGCGCGATGGCAGAGGCAGCTGTAAAGAGTTCCAGCTGAACTCTTTTGTTGTTGTTGTTGTTGTTTTTTTTGTTTTTTTTTTTTGGGGGGGGGGGGTCATTGCACTCAGGGAGGTTACCTTTGTGCTCACCTTTTTCTTTTTCCGTCCCATTTTCTACGCCACTTTAATGGCCACAGAAGCTGGAACAGTTCTTACAGTGCAAAGATGATGATGCCGATGAGGATGATAATCATGATGCTATGGAGTTTCATCTAGGATTGAGACTACGTGACAGGGTTGTACTCTACATCTACTTTCATAATATATCCTGGCGTCAACCAGGCCCGAGAAATACAGATACCTGCGGTGTTGGTCGGAAGATTTAAACAACACCCTCATTGACGCATCCGTGAAGTGGATGAGACACGACTGTGTGGTCCCAGTCTTCCTTATGAGCCCATAGCACATTCAATTCTGGGTAGAAGCTGGTTAGAGCTGAAAAATCCAACAACATGATTTTTGAAGGTAGATCTACTGATGGGGATTCGAACCCACAACCTTCCAGTCAGTAGTCTGTTATATTTTAATCACTACACCACAGCGTCGTTCTATCTGGAATCTGGTCGAAGATATAACAAAAGTGAACATCACAAGGGTTAAAATTCCCCTTTGTACATTAGGTGTATGATAGCTAAGTGATTAAGATACAGTCTCAAGAGTGACTTGAGGCACCAACCATCTTGGAAGATTAGGTTTGAACCCAGGTGAAGGGGGAAAACTTGGCGATAGCAGAAGGGTGTCCAGAAATTACTGGACCAACCCCCTTCTTAATTAAAGGGTAAGGAGCTTAGGGCCGAAACATTTGCTTGAGGAGTGCTTCTCCACTGAGAACTTTCTACTGTCCAACATTCCCCGCAATTTCTTGCTTATGAAACTTATAATAATATCATTATCAACATCAACATCTTTGATGTCATCATCGTCATGAGTTTGTTTTCCGAGTCTGACAAAGTGTTTAGTGACAGTTAGGCTACAAGACTTGCGCGTGTGAAATTGATTTTGTTAATGAATATAAAAACGATTATTTGGTTGGTTGGTTGATTGATCGTTTTCACCAATCAAAAATGGCCCCAAATGACCTCAGATACAGGGTTATCAATTTTTACTCGCGTGGTTGTTGTTTTAAAAATGTTTTGTTTTCATTCCTCAAGGATGTATCAACATATCAATCGAAAACAAAGGCAAGAGTACTTGAAAAGTGCAGCACAAGGTACTCAAATACTAATAACATGACTGTCGCTTGAAAAAAATGATGTGTGTTTGTCTTTCGTCAGCGTATTTGTTACAAACTTATTTAAATTTCGTAGACCTGTGTATCAGGAAGTGAAGTCAAAGAGTCTCTCTGCCTCTGGTCGCCGCCCAACACTCCAAACAAAAAATGTAACAAGCACCCTGATAAGCCAAACTTGGCACTGGAATTGGATTACCATACATTTTAGCCAACCAAAAGCTTTGTTAGATGGCCCATTCGGGTGGCTAGACGCTTCACATACTCTGCTGAGACAGTAGAAATAGTACCAAAATTTTGTAAAAAGTTTGTCATTTAGAAATACTTTCATCAGTCTGAAGTAACAGAAATACATACAACATATTAAAAACAGGACAAAATAAGTGAATGACTACAAAATTGACATATTTAGAGCCCGCTGCGGATGAATATGGAAGTCGTTCCGGCTGATATCATTGCTGCTAATAATGTCGGCAAGAATAATGAATGTGGTCAGAAAACAGTGGTCTTTCGGGCGATTGTGGCTATGACAGCTGTGTTTAGTGTGAATTTTCGAGTGTAAGAACAAGAGGGATTGGATATCTGATCCCACATCAAACATGGGAAATTGTCTCGGGGGATCAGAGCATTCCAAACCGCCAGGAAGCAGTGGTGGCGGGGAGCAGTCGCCACTAAACAAGCCGTCTGAAAATGGAGCAAACGTGTCCACCGCCCCTTCAGCTGGAACCGCTGCACAGGGGACACCATCGTCGACTAAACAGTCACCACAGCATCAAGGAGGAGGTGGAGATGCCGCAGCCTCAGATTCATCGGCTGCTTTGAAAATATTTGTGGCGCTGTATGATTACGATGCCAGAACTGATGAAGACTTGAGCTTCCGGAAGGGAGAAATCCTAGAAATCATCAATGACACTCAGGGTGACTGGTGGTATGCACGATCAAAGACAACAAAATCAGAAGGTACATTCCATCCAACTACGTTGCCAGTGTAAAAAGCCTCGAATCAGAGTCGTAAGAAATTGTTTTGTTTTATGTGTATGAATGAGCGTGTGCTAATACTCGTACGCCCAGCAAGTCGAGTGTATACCAGCTCAGCATCCTCTGATCCTGTGTCACAGTGTGTGTTGTGTGTGTGTGTGTGTGTGTGTGTGTGTGTGTGTGTGTGTGTGTGTACTGTCTTTGTTTTATTTCTGTAAATGGCAATGAGCATGTTTTTGATGTGGACTGCCTGGGCTATGGAAGTGAATATTAGTATTAAACCTCCTTCCCATCACCCACCTTCCTCCCAGGATGGAGGCAGACCCCCTCCCCAATCTAAGATAAAACAATGACTACAAACTTGAACAACTAGAATCAAGGATCCAAGAAACAGAATGAGAGTTGAACGTATTATATATGCAGTAGGTCTTCAACTAAGTTTGTGTCCATGTGTGTGTGTGTGTGTGTGTGTGTGTGTGTGTGTGTGTGTGTGTGTGTGTGTGTGTGTGCTCAAGCGCTACAAGATTCAGGATACTGTAAATAGTCACTGGGTCTTTCAAGTTAAGATACTTTGGACAATGCTAATCAAAGTGTTTGTCACTTTGTGGTTCCACGATATATTCTTAACATATAGATATATGTAGATTTTATATATATATATGTATGTGCATGTAGACATTTGTTATGAGCAGTCCACAAAAGTGAGCATTAATAAAGAGCATACAAACAAGATTTGATCACTGCCTAGTTGAGATAAGTAAAATGTATGAATAGTCCATTATTGCAAATGACATGCATTATTTTAATTCTATTCATTTTATTTTTTATTGCCGTTTTGTTGTTGTTGTTTGTTTTACTTAAGTGACTGCTGGAAGTACTTTTCAAGTTGAATGTTGATGCCATGTGAAATATATTACCAAGTATGCAGAGGATGAAATGTTCTTTATAGAGTCAAACAGTGTGTGTCCTTTGACCTGTTTACTGCCTAGGGGAATAAACCTAACTGCTGCTGCTGAGCCTGTCAATAGTGTCATTGCCAGAGAATATTCAGTGAAAATAGGTATCTACCAAGACATTCTGCAGGCTACATTTTTTTCTAAAAGTGTACAAACCATGTTTTTCTGAAAGGAATTGTCATTTTATTGACACTTCAGCCTCAGGTCAGTTGTTACTATCCACATCATTTGTTTTCATCCTAGTGTCTGACTCTGAATAATATGGGTTGTCCATACCTAAAAAGATGTACAGTCTTTTTTTGTCAAAAGTAGGAAATCATTGATCATCTGAAACACTTCTTTTTTCTACTGATTCTAGTATAACTTGGCAGTTTTTTACTTTCTTCTTCATTTGCCCGAGATGGTCCAGCCATTTTGTCATCTGCTCGTATGATCAGAACTATGATTCGCTGGTTTGATGATCAACACATTGTGTCATGGATGGAGTCCCATATCAGTTGAGGACTGTGATCATGTTTATTCATGATGAAAGGACCTTTGTATATAGTATTGCGTAATTATTGTTCAACAGTTATGATATTGCTTGTATTTTGCGATGAGGGAAAATTTAGAGAAGCACCAGGATGGGTATACCTGTTAGCGCTGTGGCATTGACTCTAGTAGGATCAGTAACATTATACTAACAACCAGTGGTATGTAGATGGAAAAAAATGTGTGGTACATCTCTAGCTGGGATGATTTTGAAAATGTGTAACTTAATAAAACTCACTGAATTAAACATTTTTTGTGCTACTAACCAGGTGAACTAATGACTTAATTGTAAAACAGTACAATTTAAAGAAAAGATGGTTGTCTTGTTTACAAATGCAAATGACAAGTCCAGAGGCTTGCCCACCCAAATCTGCCAACAATTGTTATCTGCAGACACTCTGAATGGTATGTGCTGGCAGGGTCTTGAAATGGGAAGTGGAAGGGGAAGGGTTAAGACCTATGAAACACTAAGCTGACAGATCAGAATTATTCATAAATCATTGAGATGGGCAGTGAACAGGCCAGTCTTATTAGTTATAATATTGCGGGCTGGGACTGAACTAGAGACATCGGATCTCAAGTCCATGGCTCTGTCCAAAGAGCCAGCCAGCCTGCATAACAATAACAACAGTTTATAGAATAATAATGATTAATAATGGAAAAAAAAACAACAAAAAAAACAACTCTTGTACTGTCAAGCAGCAAACAAATGAATTATTCTTCAGTTGACCCAGTGTTGTTTTTGCTGAAATCAAGAAAACTGAAATACCACTCATAGTAATATCTTTCAAGATAGAAGTTTCCATTCCCAGAAAATAAAGTACAGACATATGTATGTTTATGTAAAATGACTCATTCTTTTATGTTAACCAAGCCATTAACTCCTGGCCTGCTGTTGCCCCAGCCAGCTTGGGAGGGGGAGGTGTTCTCGTTCTGTGATGTGCATCAAATGTGCAAATGTTGAAACAGGCCGTCTCCACAGTGGCCTGTGTGGGCAGATTCTGTTATGTGACTGTGTTGACCCATCAAAAGGTCACCATACAGGCACATGATGTTATTTGAAATTGAATGATGATTGATGTTGTTTATTCTTGATCATTTTTTATTTTAATCTAGGAAGTATGGTTGTACTTGTAGTCTGTGAATGTGGTACTTTCCTAGTGCTTGAACTTTTTAGACATTGATCTTTAAATAATATTAAATAGATGAGTCATTTTACCCAGAATCAGACATTTCACACATGGGAGAAATGGCAGTGTACAGTCTTTGTCAGCTTCACCATTAAATGATGTTTTCAAGTGCATATCATAGTATGGGGGATAATGGCTTGCAGTTCTTGAGCTTGGCTATAGTTTGGATGACTCAGTCTCACTCCATTCTCACACAGAGTGAAGTAAACTTTATAAAGATCAGATCAGTGATCAGTCAGATCTTTTGACAGTCACTCAGGAAACTAGAAGAGGATTGGACACTGATAGTGATAATGATATAAGAGCTGCAGAATACTAATAATAAGTAATAATATCTTATTTTTCTGTCTCTTGCTCAAAAATGTTCTCATTTTTATTTCAAACATTTATAGTTATAAACAAAGATTTCTGGGAAGGGGAAAACATTTAATTAAAGCATGTGTAACTGTAAGTCTGTTTTTAGTTTATGATAGAAACAGAAATGGAGATGGTTTTGTTTTCAGAACATTTTTGAATTACTAGACTTATGAAACAATAGAGGCCTTCTTTTTGAAAACGTTGAGGTATTTGATCTTTTAAATTCATTCAGGATTGTGGGAACCTGAGTAAGTTATAGTACACATATGTATCACAATGCTTCAGTGTTTGGAATATTTCACTGTGGTGATGCCTACTAAACAACTGTGAGGGTCATGATGTCAGCAGTTATGTCAACAGGTAAGGAAGACTTGTGATGGCATATTCATGAATACAAATTATGGTTACTAATACTAGTAATACTAATAGTAATACTACTAATACTGTCATCAGTGTTTCTATAATTATGTTAAGTTTCACTTAACTTTCTTAGCATTACTGTTAAAGTAATATGTCACTATGTGTCAGTTTCTTTATTTCAGTAAAGGAACAGAGCTGATGGTACATTAGTAGATTGTCCTAAGTTAAACAGTGTGTCAACATTTTCCAAATGTTTATTTTGTGTCATTCTCAGTTTGGTTCTCCTCCCTGTGTGTGATTCTGTGTGTGTGTGTGTGGTGTGTGTGTGTGTGTGTGTGTGTGTGTGTGTGTGTGTGTGTGTGTGTGTGTGTGGTGTGTGTGTGTGTGTGTGTGTGTGTGTGTGTGTGTGTGTTGTGTGTGTGTGTGGGTGTGTGTGTGTGTGTGTGTGTGTGTGTGTGTGTGTGTGTGTGTGGGTGTGTTCTATGTGCATGTGTGTACATATGTTTGGGGTGAGTTTTTTTGTGTGTGTGGTGGGGTGGTGGTGGTCATGTTTATTTTTCTTTTTTTTTTATTGAAAAAATCTTTTCCAAGCTGTATTTTGATAAAGTTAATATCAAGTCACCATATGTCACAACAGCCACTAACTAAGTAATAATCTGTTGCAGACAGTTCTTAAGTATGTAATGTTACAAACAGCATGACTTTTTCATTTGCAAGTTGTATTCGTGATTTCCTGGTAAGTTATACTGCCTGACAAAGTAAACTGGTGTTATTAGTTATTAATCTTACCATGATTACTAACCATTATAATGCATGACGTCAGACAGTGATGATAAACTGAATGACATAAATTTGTTATAGAATGGATCGTCTCTAAAATCATTATTTGTATGTGTGACTGTGTGTGCAGGGTAAGATAGTATGTGTGACTGTGTGTGCAGGGTAAGATAGTATGTGTGACTGTGTGTGCAGGGTAAGATAGTATGTGTGACTGTGTGTGCAGGGTAAGGTGGTATGTGTGACTGTGTGTGCAGGGTAAGGTGGTATGTGTGACTGTGTGTGCAGGGTAAGGTGGTATGTGTGACTGTGTGTGCAGGGTAAGATAGTATGTGTGACTGTGTGTGCAGGGTAAGATAGTATGTGTGACTGTGTGTGCAGGGTAAGTTAATTTATAACTTTCCCCCTGACTGGCCCTGGAGGAAAATAGACAAAATTTCTGCATTACCGCACAGGCTGAACCACTTGCCCGCCAGTTGGTGGCATTTCCGAAAATATTCAGAGAAGAGTAGGATACTAGGAAACTGGAAAGTATAATGGCCTAACTTAACATATTATTAACAGTATGCGCGCACACACACACACACACACACGTACACACACACACACACACACACACACACACACACACACACACACACACACACACACATACACACACACACACACTACACACACACACACACACACACACACACACACACACACACACACACACACACACATATGCACATACACAGGTACACCTTCAGATACGACTCAGCAGGTGGGCTGGCTCTTGTACTGGAGATGTGGACTAGAGATTTGGTATCTCAATTCCTAACCCTACCTACAGCCTAAAAACTGACCTGTTTACTGTGATTCAGCTTAGTGTTTCCCCCCATTCCATTTCAAGATGTCGCTAGAGCATCCTGTAGGGTTTTGCACAGGCTTTACATAAGAAGTCTGCCAGGTAACAGAGTGGGTGAATATGGAATTGTCCCAGAGAAATGATTCGTCCTTGAATAAACATCTGTGACAGGAGGATTGGAATGAACAGACAGATAACAAACTTTTCCAAATCCTCCCTAGCCTGAAAGAAATTGTCCCATCTGCTGCAGGAAACCGTAAGAAAGAGACAGTGTTATGTAGGTTACACACGGGTCACACATCCTACACTCACTCGTACCTTTTAGAAAATGAAGAAGCACCATGGTGTATACCATGTGACGAGCCATTGAGCATCGGACACCTCCTCCTCGATTGCTGGGACTTGTACGATGTGAGACAAAAGCACTACACGGTGGACTCCTTTAATTAAAGAACCTCTTTCGAGACATCCCTCTTGATGCAATTTTCCAATTTTTACAAGAGATCAGTAGTTTTCACCAAATCTGATTTTAAGCCTGTTTTTCTTTAATTCCATTTTATATTTGCAAGGTTGACGGTGAGCATGGTTTTTATTTAACTGTTGTCTTTTAATGGGTTGTCGTTTTTTGACGTGTGGTGTTAGCCCTGATATGGGTCTAGTAGTCGGCTGGGCTATAAGCAGTATGAATTGGACTGAACTGAACTGCACTGCACTCGCACAGACCCTCTGAGTAGCTCTATTCTAGTTTGTTTATTGATTGTTGTTGTTGTTGTTGTTGTTGTCAATATCATTGTTGAATTTTGTAGTAAACCCTGCTTGAATTGTTAAATTCTTCCTCTCCACCTCATTAATGTGTGGAATCATTTTGTGTCCACTGTATAGAGCCACTGGAAGTATTCAACTACTTCAGGTATGAATTTATGCCCTTTGTTTGATTTTCAGATGGTATTTTGGCAAGATCAAGAGGGTAGAGGCAGAAAAGAAGTTGTTATCCCCAGAAAATGAACATGGTGCTTTCCTCATTCGTGACTCAGAAAGTCGACGAAATGACTACTCTTTGTCAGGTAAGTGTAGGCACACACAGAGACAAACATACATGTATGCATGCATGCACACAGGTCTGAATTTTGGGTCTGAGTCATGTATACTTGCTTAGTTCTTGAGCGATAGTTATAAAATCAAAGAAATGCTTAGTGCACTTACACACTCGTACACATGACATATCATCATCATCATCATCATCGTCATCATCATTGTCATCATCATCGTCATCATCATCATCGTCATCATCATCATCATCGTCATCATCATTGTCGTCATTATCATCGTCATCATCATCATCATCATCATCATCATCATCATCATCAACCATTTTATTGTAAGTTAACATTGTTGTAGGTACTGACATTTAAGTACTGCATACAATACATTATGTCAATAGAATTAGAACTATTTCGATAAAATATCTGTTTTCAAAAAGCAGGTAAGAAACAACAAAATGAATTAAAGGAATATTTTGAAGCTGAGAACCATAGTTTAGAAATTGCAAGTGAGAATTCATACAGAAATTAGAGCAAAAGTGAAATATTGTAAATGAAAAAGGTTTTTTTCTCTCTCTTTCTCCTTCTGATCTCTCTCTCTCTCTCTGATCTCTCTCTTTCACACACACACAACACACACACACACACACACACACACACACACACACACACACACACACACACACACACATTCTCTCTCTCTCTCTCTCTCTCTCTCCCTTTGTGACACAGGATGAGTGTGTGCTAGCTCATCATTCTGTGTGTGTGCGTGTGTATGTGTGTGTGTGTTTGGTGTAGTGTGTGTGTGTGTGTGTGTATTTGAAAGAGAGAGAGAGAGAGAGAGAGAGAGAGAGAGAGAGAAAAGAAAACTTGGGTCAGGGGTCACTTGCCTTACAAGATGAGTGTACCTTAGCTTAGCATTCTCTGTGTGTTTGTGTATGTGAGCTTGTGACAAAAGGTGATCGTCCAGACCCCTTGTATATTTATCGCACAAATAAAGAATTAAAAAATTACCAATGCTTCTTTATTTATTGCTTGATGCTTTATAATACCTTGAAGAGATACATAATATAACATGGTGAGTCTGGGTGTCTGCCTTTCATTTGAAAATGCCCAAGTTGTACGCTTTTCTTAGATAAATTTTCCCGTTCAAGATGGCGGACGAGTGATGCGGTTGGTGTCGAAGCCTGGATACATATCTAAATTGCATACCATCACAACAGTATGAATAAAAGATGCAGAAAAATCAACGGCGAACATGTTAATATCACAAACTGTTTCTATTTCTGATTGTTTTCGATGCAGTCAAGCGGTAAAAATCCGTTTGACAGTCGTAACGCTGAATGTCAAATCGTGTCGGTCAGCAAATCTCTCGATCGTTCACATCAAGTTCGGTTCGGTTTCGTGTTCATATAACTCGGCATGTCAGGCAACACTAACCGAATGGAGAAAGGTGTTTTCCGAACCAAATTGGATTCAATGGCTGCAAACGAGCGCGAAATCCATACGGTAGTAAGCAGTATGTCAGAAAATAACGACCGTATTTTTTCTCGCAATTCTACTAACAACGAACTTACAGATCCCATGCCGTGCTTTAAATAGCACTCAAGGCAAACGGTTTCAAATCGAGGCTGGAGCTTTCGTCAAGAATGGCGCGTCGAAGCAGAGAAGGTGAGGAAATGTTGTTTGTCCACAATCATTACGACCGTCAGAAATCGTAACAACTGTCAAATGCATAACGACTGTCAGAAGAAAATGATAGAAACATTGGTTTCAGCTGTTCTGTCAAATGTGTTTCTGTAAATGATTAAAATTCTTTAACATGCAAGTGAACCAAAAGTAGAGTGGCGGCAATTCAACGGGATTTTCCGCAACTTTTGGGCGATGTTTTGTGCATGACACATGATTAGGACATCGTTTTAGCGATGTCCGAAATAACGACCGAAGGATATTAAGTTAATCAATGTATCAATTATACGTGAAACTGGGGCAGAAAACGGCTTGGAATTTCTATTTTGCTTCTTCTTTAAATACATGACAGAACTAAAGTTCAGATCATAGGATTAGTGGGAAATCTGGCGATTATTTGACAGTTGTTACTCTCATAGTTGAAGACATTATCATTCAGTATGTCTGTCGTAACGACCATCAGTATCTCTTGTGATTAATAAATGATAAGTTTATTTTCATTATGATACATATTTACTTTGAAAATTTGAAAGTGCACATTTTCGGCTATTTCCATAATTCTTTTTGATAAAATGTGAAGGAGTAGAGACCAGCAACCAGATTCCACCAGCCCCCTTCCTCCCAGTCCCTCCATTTATTCTTTCTTCACAGTTCACCTCTTTCAAATGCAGCTTGTAAAATGGAGGAATGGCAAGGGGTGTATGTATTTGTTTTATGTGTTTGTTTTGTCTAAGAGCTTTTAAGTCGGTGTTCAGTCTCACACAGTCATACTCGTAGCACATACAAGGAAAAAAGAAACACATGTTTCATCAGAAATGATTTTAATACTTGCTTAAAATGTATGCTTACTTTTTGATTTTGTATTTGTTTACTGTTTTTTTACGTTTATTTGTCTGTTGTCAGGTGAGGCAACTGGTATCCCTACAACTTTCTCTGGGACACAGTCTGGGAATCCTGTACTTGGTGTTTCCACTCCAACTACACTGACAGCAACACCAAAGAAAAAACATGATGTCAATTCACCGTCACCACAACGACTGAAAGCAGCTTACAAAGCACGGCTTCATGACCTAAAGAAGTCCAGAACCAGAGATGCAGCATTATTGAAAAAACTGTTGCATGATTTTGTCGACACATCAGTTACACCAGACAATGCTGATTTGTATAAAAGAAAGAAGAGTTCCCCAGCATCAAAGACAGCTTTGAACTTTCTGAATGATGTTGCAGTGGACATCCCAGGAAAAAGGTCTGTATCTAAAAAAACTGGGCAACAAAAGAAAATCTTGCCCAAGAGACTGAGGAGACTGCACAGGGACTTTTGCCAAAAATTCCCTGACAAAAAGGTCTCTCTGAGAACTTTTTATCGTCTCTTGCCAAACAGCGTATTGACATCACGAAAACAAGTTTTCCGTCAGTGTTTGTGTGAGATCTGTGCAAACATTGACTTACAACTTGATGCAGTAAACAAGATCATTACTGCACCGATTGATGGCAGAGATGAACTGTCTGAAATGAGTCTCTGTCCTCAACCCACACTGTCATGCCTACAGCGCAAATGTAAACAATGTGGTGTCGAGAAAATCAGGTGTCATATTGACACCCATCTTGTTGACCATCAAGACCAGGCCAGTCCAGTAAAATGGAAGTCATGGCAAATGGTACAGACAGAGAGAGGGAAACGAAGGGAGCTGATACAAAGAGAAGGAACAATGAAAACTCTCATTAATGAGTTGCTGAAAGAATTCCATTCCTTTTCTCAGCATCTGTTCACCTTCCGCTGGCAGCACCATCAGTTGAAAACCATCCAGACCTCTCTGCCTCCGAAATGGGCCATTGTCATCATGGATTTCACAGAAAACTTTCTGTGTCGATACCAAGATGAGGTGCAAAGTGCCCACTGGGCGTACAATCAGGTCACTGTTCATCCATGTGTATTCTATTACCAGTGCCCAAACTGTGTGGATCTCGTCACTGATTATTTAATTTTTCTCTCTGATGATCTCAACCATGATGCCCACATGGTGCAGGTCATACAAAAGCAGACCAAACAGCATCTTGCTGCCACCATGGGGCAGCTGGATAAAATGGTCATATTTTCTGATGGTTGTGCTGCACAATACAAGTCAAAACTTCCTTTCCACTATCTTGCCAACAGTGCTGCTGCTGATGTTGCTGTGGAGAGATGCTATTTTGGAAGTCGTCATGGCAAGAGCCCCTGCGACGCTTGTGGGGGTGTCATAAAAAGACTGGTTGAAGATGACATCCTTTCAGGATCTGTAATCCAGAATGCAGCATCTATGTACCAGAACTGTTGTGAGCATTTTGACAAGACTATGTTGCTCAGGTGCTGGAAGTGGACAGGGAGGAAGAGATGGTCAAACTCAGTTTCATGGAGTCTCGAAAGGGATTCTATGTCTGGCCCTTGCAAGAGGATCTTTCCTGGGAACGTGTCCGTGTTTTGAAGGAAAAGGTGGAGATGGAGATGAATGCTCTGATGAGCAATCAGAGGATGCAGTTTTTTTAAATTAAAAAGTAGACCAAAATCTGACCTTGATGTCTAATAGGGACATAAAATGAGCTTTTGTTTTGGCATGTGGCTGTATTTTGCTCACTCCTGAAATTGACATTGTGCACGGTTTCCAGTGATGTGACTGTTGGCTTACCAATGAATATTGACATAAATATTATGAGATGTTCAGTATGCAAATTTAAGTGCTCCATGAATAATACTTTTTGGAAAGTCTGTTATGATGATGTTTTTCCATTGACACTGTGTCATTGTCAGCAGCTAATCACAGTCAATGCTGATGTTGTTTGGGAAAGTAAAAATCAAATGTTTACAAGAATCTTTTTGATTCTACTTTTGTACCATAACAGTATTATGGCTCCATTTTCCTTGTTTCTGATGTGTTGCAACTAGTCATCATTTTTTGCCATAAAGATGAACCTTGTCTCAGACTGCTTGATATCATAATTTGTGGCATGACAATTTGACTTAATGTTTGCTCCTTTATTTGTCTTTGTACATTCAGTTAAATAGACAGAAAGAACAGCTAACAAACCAACCAAACAAAACAATTTTGCCACATGTTTTCTTGTGAAATTACATTTGTTAACCAGTAACCTGTTTTAAAGCATTTTGAAAACATATTTGTCATCAAGTGTCAAAACGACATTTAATGTTGCAACTTTCTTTGGTTTCTTGTAATTTGTAAAATTTTATGTTCTTTAACCACAAAATGTATTTTCATATGATTTGTAAGCGCTCTGAGCTTATCAGAGAGAGCAGGTGCCCTAAATGTACATGTTATTATTATTGTTGTTACTGTCAAACTGTTTCTATTCATTTTGATCATAAATAATCTAATTCCTGTCAGCACATGAACAGTTTGTTGAGTATGTCCAACAGTGAGGCCATAACAACTGTCAGATGGATTCTGTTTAAGGTGTCTACATGATCATTGTGACTTATTTAACTTGTTTTATAGGCCTTTATGTGTAAAATATAACAATAACAATATAACTGTACTCAAAGGAAAAGTATGCCCATTTTTTTTAATGACTGTTGTTATTTTTGCATTGTTGGGAAATACTTGGGTATGTCCAATGCAACATCATAACAACTGTCAGATAAAAACGCCATATCATGGTAACAAGGCTACTGTGGGTCCTATACTTGGACTCATTACATGAAATGCACCCTCAACAACACAGAAAATCATCAGAGGATGCAGTTACTGTCTTATTTCCAACTGAGCAATAAAGAACAAATCAATATGTCCGACGGTTGTTATGTCGGACATACCATCTCATGTGAAACTTGATCTTAAACTGCACAGATGCCTTTTCTTTTGGAATGAAATTTAGCTGTAATACTCAGTCTTACTCCCACTGAAACAATTATGCTGTATAAGAGACATTCAAATAGGAATATTGATAAAGTTGAATGTCCAGCATAACAACCGTCAGATGCTCGTTATGATGCCTTATCGCATTACTAGCGGAACATCGGTGCATGAGTTATCTTTTTATGTATATTTTTATGACCCTTAAACATCAGTCTTCCTTTGGACAAAATTGCTGTTAATAAAAACTATTTTGAAAAATCCACTTTTTGTTGGCTTTTTTGGACGACCTTTTGTCACTTGCTCATGTACACACACACATTGTTTGTGTATGTTGCTTTGTATTCATGTTATATTATTTGGCACTTCTTTTTGTTGCTTTGTTACGTTTGTATTCATGTTATATTATTTGGCACTTCTTTTTGCTTTGATTCCTAATACCTCAGAACCATAGTAGCATTAGTATGGTTCTTAATACTATCATTTTATTTGGTTTAGTATCTGTTCCAACATGATCGAAAATTTAATAATGTTCGGTAAAGTGCGGAATATTTATTATCGTTCTACTCCTGTAAAAAAGCAACAAGCGTGCTTTTGACCTGGATTTCTTGTGCTACGTAAGTGAAATAATGTGTTAATACTGTTATTAAATACATATGCATTCTGCAGATCTAAATAACTGTAATTCCACAGTACACATTATTAAAAGGCATTTTTGTTGTTGTGTAGCACAATACATGAAATTAATACTTCTTACTGACAGAGCCAAGGAAAAGGTAGTCTTGTGATGATTTATAATTCTGACAGAGACAAGGAAAAGTTAGACTAATGATGATTAATCAGTTGCTGTTTGCCAGTTCGCTTGAGACGAGTGCCACTTTTTGCTACTTTGTTCGTGTTCTGTTTTTGATAGTGTGGAGAGCAAGATAGCAATTTTCTGAATTTGTCATCGGAATTGATAATGATGATAGTAATAATGATAGTAATGATGATCTAATAATATTTGATAGTAATTATGATGATAGTAATACTATACTAGTGACTTCTTGATAGTAATAGTATTGATGATAATGATGATATAGTATTAATGACTGTACGACACCTCATCTCACAAGAGCCCTAGGCATTTCACAGAAGCATAAGAGACAACAGCAGACACAAAGCAAAATCATGTTAGTCTACTAGGTAAATTAGCTGGACTTCAGTCTGTGTTACTCAGCTTACTGATTTGTCAAAGTCAAGTTGCAGTTATTTAAAACTAGTTTAACTAAAGAAGCTTCATTCATTTGAAATAAATGCTTGCTTCCAGCGATAGCCCTTTATTCATTTGAAAGAATTGCTTGCAGTCAGCCATAAGCATGTCAATGCCAGTTCATCCAGGAAAGAGTAGATGAAATTGAATATATCACTTTAAATACTTTGATAGTAGTTGAAAATTTGAAAAACGGCACTAGTAGTCACAAGCATCCATGTGATTGAAGTCAAATTTAGTATGGACTTGTATTTATAAGGACAGGGATTTTTGATTTATTGGTTGGTTGGTTGGTTGATGGGTTAGTACTTGTTATTAATGTCATTTAAACAAGGATGATTAAATGGAAATTTTGGATGAAGGACAGTTAAATGGTGAATAGGAAGGAGGGCGTTTGGATGATGTATGTAGGATATTTGACTGCTGAATTGCAAGAAAAAGGCATTTAAATGGTGAATGGTGAATTGAAAGAAGAGGACATTTGAATGGTGAATTGCAAGAGAAGGACGTTTGAATGGTGAATTACAGGAAGAGGACATTTGAATGGCCAATCACAAGGACATTTGAATGATGAATTGCAAGAAAAGGACACTTGAATGGTGAATTGCAATAACAGAAGAATAATTTTTGATGTTGCAGTGAGGGATGGAGACACTGTCAAACATTACCGCATTCGGCAGTTGGATGAGGGTGGATTCTTCATCGCACGCAGGGTGACATTCCGCACTTTGTCAGAGCTTGTCGAACATTACAGGACTGATGCCGATGGTCTGTGTGTGAACTTGAAGAAATCTTGTTCTCAGGTAAATGTTTGTAATACAAGTGTGTTTATTGCTTTGTGCCAAATGATGAAAATGTAAAATTTTGAAAATGTTTAGTTCACGATATAGAATATGAACATTTCGTTCACAAGATATAGAATATGAACATTTCGTTCATGTGAATTAAACATTTCAACTGTTACTTTTAAAGTCTTGGAAGAATTGAACAATATGATTGAAAGTCTTGGAAGAATTGAACAATATGATTGTTATTATTTATTTTATTCTTTGGGGAAACATTTGAAGTTAGAAATTTTTGTGCATATGAGAAACAAAAGGCATCTTATAAGAATTGGAAAAATTGAGAAGAAGTGGTATTGCTCATTGTGGTGAGATGTAAGGAGAAAAGTATAAGTACTCTGTGGTCAGAACAATTAATGAAAAGTAATAAATTGTCAGTAAGTGTATGACCCAAAGTCTTTGAAAACATATATATTAGATGCATTCATTGTTTTGTTTTCACACACTCAGTTCTATTCGTTGAGCATTTTTACCCTAGTTTTTCATTTATTGGGAGCAGAGTTGAGTCATATGTATACAGGAGGTGTCAGTATGCAAACAATCATCACCTATACTGTATAGACAAAATAGTGATAAATTGTTGACAAGTTCTATTTCTGTTGCCCCCTTGGCTAGTTCAAGAAATGTTGCTAGGATGTAGGGGTCTGAGGTGGTAGAGACCTCAACTTTTCACAGGTGCCCATCTCCTCTCTCACTATTCTACCTTTCCCTGACTTTAAAGAAAGTCAGGTACCCATCCATTCACAGCTGGGTAGACTGGACATGTCTGTATGCCTGTAACATGTCTGCGATGGGGGATTTTCATCATCAAAATTTTACGGGGAGGGGGGAATGGGAAATAACACTAGAAACTTGGCCAACCTATATTAGTCTAATTAGCATTAGAAAGTAAGGGTATATGTATGTTGCAATGCCGCATGAAAAATTGAAATTGGGTTTTGAGTTAAAAAAAATTATATGGTTTTGAAGATATTGTTATTCTGAGTAAAAAGCAGTTTAAATTTTTCAAATCGGACTAATAGTTCATGAGATATTCCAATTTGAAGCGTCAAAAATTTCTTAAATTTTGGTACCACGTTTTAGTGGGACAAAGAAGGACCAGTGTCACAGAACAAACTCATCAAATGGCATGGTATGCTGATTTTGCTGGAAATGACATTCATTTTGTAATTGTGAGAGACAGACCAGATCAAAAGTCATGAAATTTTGGTCGTTGATGTATTTTGGCGTGCCGAATTGAATAAAACCATTATTGGAACTCTGTGATGAGCCATTTTTGTCTTATTACAGGAAACATGTGATATTTTGGATGTTTTATCAGTGTTTCATTAATAATTGCCCATATTGTATTAATAACAGACAAAAATGAAGCTAGAAACAAAACAATCATTTCAAGAGATAGATATAAAATCATTTTGCTCATCGTTCAAGTGTCTTATTACTGCAAATTAAACCAAAAAAGTCATGACTCGCTACTTCAGTAGTCTTATGAATAACTTTTAATATTTCATCAGTTTCTGTACATATAAAAGGACATCTGAGAATCAATGACTTCTGGAATCACTTAAATAATTGAAATATTAAAAATTACTGCATGCTTTTATGCTGCAGTCTATCCAAAAATATCATCCGATCAAAATTCTACTAAAAACTAAACACACACACATACACATGCACACACACATAACACACATACACATACATACACACACAGAGAAAAACATAACAGACAAGATTTATGTACGTTACATTTGATTTTTATTTTATACATCAGTCTTTAAAAAATAGACTAAACTGTCTGTGGATGAGTCAAGTCCCCGAACACTTAGCACAGCCAGCGTCCAAAGAAAACTTCAGGAAGGATATGGGACCACTCACCATTCAGGAACAGGTCACTTAACTCCTACAATAGAGAAATATATGAATTTCTGCATAATATATACTATTCATTGAGAGATTGGAAAGGAAAGGAAACCATAATGCGTAGTTGTCACATTAACATTACTTTAACATTAAGCCCAAACTCGCGACTTTGATTTTTAGCATATTACTTGTAAAAATCCACCAAAGCAGAGCAATCCTGCTAAGTATTTCCGGTGTACTCTTGCCCTTTAATACAAATCAATAACAACAGGCTACTATTAAATAAGATGCAATCTTCCCTTTAAAACAAATTAATGACAATGGGCCTATCCTTTTCAGATATTGACTACAAATTGAAACAACTACATAAGCTAATGGATGGCCTACTTTACAAATAATACAACTCATAGCCTTCTATTCAGTTTCAAAACCTAAATGAAGAATATTATAACAATGAACAGAAGATTTTGTTTTGTGACATTCTAAATCTCTGTGTGTGTTAGTGTGTGTGCGTGTTGTCAGAGAGAGAGAGAGAGAGAGAGTGTGTGTTGTCAGAGAGAGAGATGGAGAGAGAGAGAGAGAGAGAGAGGATCATGCCTGTTAACAACTTGGATATGAATGTATTGTGGCCTATTTACTTATTTATTCATTTCTTGTTCTCTGAGAGAGAGAGAGAGAGAGAGAGAGGATCATGCCTGTTAACAACTTGGATATGAATGTATTGTGGCCTATTTACTTAATTATTCATTTCTTGTTCTCTGAGAGAGAGAGAGAGAGAGAGAGAGATTCATGTCAAGGAAAGTACAATAACTTGCACAGAATTGTTTGTTGATATGAAAAAAAAAATATTTAGACTTATTCATTCATTCATTTATTTGAGAGAGAGGGAGAGAGTTGGGGAGGCGGGTATGCGCACCCCTCTGTTTGGGCAAACCCATTTTCCACGGCTCGGCGAAGCACGTCGAGCACATAGTATTTTTAGTAGTAAGCTCGCCCGTCGTGGGGTGAGCAGATCTACACTGCGACATGCAAATAGCATGATCTCAGGGAGGAAATGGTTGACGAACCTAGCTTCGGCTGACAACTCCGAATCGAGTTCAGACGCAATTGTACTTTTCTTCAAAAATACAATGTCACAGATAAAACAGAACTTGATCTGTTGATTGCTAGATCTAGTCTTTGTCTGACAACGTAAAACTTGCCGAGCTGAAACTTGCACAGCGTTCTGTTACGCCGGTAGTAGGCCTATGGAGTCGGCACATTCTGATGTTGTTTTGCTACTGATCTGAAACAGATCCTCATGTAAAAAGCTGGCATACGGCCGTATTTTACACCAAATTGATTTCATATTACACATGCACATAGAAAAAAGTATGCAAAATCGAATCCCGCCGACGAGAAGTTCCAAAAATGGCGACTTCGAATCCCGCGACGAGAAGTTCCAAAAATGGCGACTTGCCTGCAAACTTTTCCGATGAAAAAAAGCAAAACTTTGGAAGCGTCGATCTCGGTTCGAAACTGGCACATATAGCTCTCGTCGGGATATATCATTTTGTTACATTGATTCTCATTGGTTGCAAAATTACAATGTGATTGGTTCACAAATATAGCCGTACCGACCGAAATAGTGAAGCACCCCAAACAAACTTCGATTCTAAACGCATACCATATCCGCGATTATGCCCGAAACGCGGATTTTCGACTTTCTCATCAAATAACTAATTCCATTTTCGCTGTAAGTACATAAAATGGCAATCATTCAAATCTTTATTCATTTCTGATTCATATAAGAAAAAAAATAAGGATGAAAGTAATTGATTGAACTGAAGACCCCCCAGTTTTGCGGCCGGCCCTCGTTTTTGCCCAGTTTTTGGTACCACAAATTTGACGTCGCGTTTCGGTTCGCACGGCATTGCTAATGTATGTTCCGAAAGCTTTTTTTTTTTTTTGTAACAAAAAGGCTCATTGTATCAGTTCTAATCAGACTGTTTTTCAACCAAATCAAATAACTATTACGTCAAACCAAAGCCAAGGGTATAAGGAAAGGACTTGCCAAAAACTGAAAAGCTGAAAAGATGTCTTAGGAAATGAATGAGCAGTGAACAAATCAGTGAACATACTGAAAAAAGCAAGATTCTGTCCTGGCAGACAGCAGTGTAAAAGGCCACAGATACTGTGGCAGGGAATGGGTGAAGTGTTTGACTCCCTCACCTTATTCACCAGCATTCTGCATTGTCAGCCATGACAGCAAAGCAAAAACTTCACTCTTTCATTTCCTCACCCTATCCACTGGCCTCCTGCAGGAAGCTGATGGATAAGATGAGGGAGTGAAAGGGTTAAGTTTTTGCAGCTGGTAGGTAGGTGCAGGAGTGAAAAGGTTAAATCGAGGCGTGATTAATACTTGTTTTTGATGAAGAATTGTACAAGTTTGTTTCCCATTTCCACCTTAGAAAAGAAACCGATTGATTATCATGTAGGACAATTAATAAAATATTCATAATTTGGTCAAGATAATGTGTAGTGTCTTGCCGTTAGGATGAACTTGGTTGGAGGTTAAAAGGTGGTGCCAACAACCATTGTTGACCTGAGGATGAGAAAGTCTTCATTGCTTGCACCATTAACAAAAACCATTCATGCTGTGAAACAAGTGTGTGTCGTTATTTCCTACATCAGGTGGAGAAGCCTCAAACCAATGGGTTGTCATACAATACCAAGGACCAGTGGGAGATCCCCAAGAATTCCCTGAAACTTATCCGCAAGATTGGACATGGCCAGTTTGGTGAGGTGTGGGAAGGTCTGTGGAACAACACCACACCTGTTGCCATCAAAACTCTCAAGCCAGGTGTGTATGTACGTCTTAATTGTGGTTTAAGGAAAAGATTTCAAATCATTACAGGTTTTGTTGTATGTATGTATCTGTGGGTGCATGTGCATGTGTGTGGTTGGGTATATTTCTACCACTGGAAAGATATAGAAATCAGAATGTAGATATATTTTTTTATAATTTTCCAGGTTTAATCATAGTTCCAGCCAAACTAGATACATTTTATTATCATATAATGTTAAATGAGTATGTTCAAGGTCTCTGTGATTGAGCAGTGCTAAAATTTATGTTCAAGAATGAGATACAGTTTTAGTGGTTTGCACTTCATTCTTTTGATTGAAGTTTGGGGTTGGAGGGTGGCGCGCGTGTGTGTGTGTGTGTGTGTGTGTGTGTGTGTCATCAGCAGACAGTGAAGGGTTTGATGTTTTTTTTAATGGATTTTGTGTGTATTTTTAATGCTGTATTCAGTTGTGTTATTGTAGTAATCTGAGAAACTAAAAGGTATTATATTTTTAGTGTGATATTTCGTGGAGTCAGTCAGTAATCTTAGAAACGGAAAGTTATTAGCTAACTTGTTCAGATAATTTCTTTGAAAAATCCCTGTTGTTTCTGTATGAAAATACTTACAGTTTCTACCAAAAAATTGAAGTTATGGACAGTTTTCTTGGAAATCAAAGTTGATGGGAGAGCTGTTCAGGTTTAGGAATGAACTTAAAACAACATTGACAGGGGAACATGTTGTGTGAGAAACGCTATCATTGTTGATGGCTGTTGGATCAGATAATATGAATTTTGTCAGTTTGAGTGTTGCCTAGATTTTAAAGAAGTTTTTATGTTCATGCATTCTATTTCCTTTCTTTTTCTGTTTTCTTTCTTTCTTTGTTGTTGCTGTTTTCATTTGATGGGCGAGGCTTTAAACAGCAATAACAAAAATAAAAATACACAATTTAGTTTTTAATGTGCCATCAGCATTTCAATGCTAAATGTGACCATTGCAGGCACCATGGACCCCAAGGACTTTTTGGCAGAGGCCCAGATCATGAAGAAGCTGCGACACACCAAGTTGATCCAGCTGTATGCAGTGTGCACACAGGATGAGCCCATCTACATCATCACAGAACTGATGAAGAATGGCAGCTTACTGGAGTACTTGCAGGGTGAGGGAAGCTTCTGTGAAACAGTCATCTGAGAGTTGGGAGAATGAACTGTTTGGGCTGTTGAAGTATTTATGAAAGCTTTATTTTTTACATATATATATATATGTATTTATGTTAGAGAAGCAGTGGAAGAGAAGAATGACTCGAGAGGTAGATGGTTGGGTACATATGTGTTATAATTACGTGGCAATGCTTACATATCTCTTTACAAAACATATCTACAGAAATGTTTGTGGGTGAATTTTTACCAAACTTTGGCCATAAGTTCGGTCCAGTGATAATGTAAAGACCAAATTTGAAAGTGTCTACAAAAATGTACGTGGATGAATTTTTACCAGATTTTGGCCATAGGTATGGTCCATTGTTAATGTAAGCACCAAGTTTGAAAGTACCTACAAAAATGAATGTGAATGAATTTTCACCAGACTTTGGCCATAGGTTCAGTCCAGTGATAACGTAAGCACCAAGTTTGAAAGGAGCTGGTCGAAAGATTGCAGAAGTATTGTCCAGAATGTGTGTCAACATGTCTTGGCTTTGTGTACGGATGGATACTAAAAGAACTTTACGGTTATAAAATAGTCTGATGAGGGTTCGCTGAACCGATCAGGCCTAACAAAAAGTAAGTGAAATTCCTTGATGGATAATATTCGTTTAGGCGTGATGTGTGTAAATTATAATAAGATTGTGCCTGTTATAATTTCTCAAAAACAATGGTCATAAAGGTTATAAAACAATTGTCTTGAATATATGGGAAAATAGAGATTGTTGGTTTTTGGCTGAACTGATTTTATTTTTTCATGAAATTATTTTTATCCTAGTTCGGAGTTTGTTGTTTGTTGAAGAGGGATGTATTCTACTCAGACAATTCCATATGTGCTCCACCCAGATCTGCCAGCAGTTTTCTGGCAGACTCGCTGACCCGGTACAAAACCTTATATGCTGGCAAAACCTTGAACTGAAGAGTGGAGAGGGGAGAAGGGGGGGGGTGGGAGCCTTTGAAACATTAAGCTTGCACAATCAGAATGACGAAAACGTTAAGATGGGCTATGAACAGGCCAGTGTTTGAAGTTGCGGGCTGGGACTGAACTCAAAACATCGGATCATGAATCCACAGCTTTAGTAAAAGAGCCAACCAGTCCTCATAAAGAACCGCATGCATCGATCAGGAATTTAACGTATTGTAAAAGGGAGATTGCTGGTATGTGGTTGATCTGATTTGATTTGTAATGTGGTTGATCGAATTTGATTTTAATGTGGTTGATCGGATTTGATGTTTGATGTAGTTCATAGGATTTGACGATCGGATTTCAGTTTTAATGTGGTTGGTCGGATTTGATTTTCAGTGTGGTAGATCTGATTTGATTTTTAATGTGGTTGATCTGATTTGATTTTAAATGTGGTTGATTGGATTTGATTTTTTCATAGAACTGTCAAAAACAAACAAACAAAAACCAGAAGAACAAGAAAACCAATGTAAGCGCGTATCCGACAAGACAACACAAAACAAGCGCAAATTTTCGGCCAACTAGCCTTTGTCAAGCGCGAACGCACGGTCACAGACAGATCACAGACACCAAACAATGGATAATAAAAACGGGACTAAAAACTTCCCTGCCACCTCGTCCAGTGGGTAAGAAATGGAATGCCCATGTCGTCATGAGCAGTAGTAAGAAATGGGGAGAGGGGAGGCAACTATGATGTCAAAAGGGAAGTGAGATGAGTCCTGCAATTTAGAGAAGTGGCCATGCTATATCGGTATAGCCCTGTTCTGAAGAAGGCACAGGGCAAGTGCCAAGAGATAAGGGTGTAGATTGTGCCCGGTGCCAAGAATCTGGTAGGCGTGGGAACAGGAAGAGACATGAAACGGCATGTCTGAATTCTGTTGCGCAGTGGATTACTTATGGTTTGTCATTAAGACCATGTGGTTTGCGTGTTCCAAGTTTATTTATGAGGTGGGATTCTCTGTCTTTCCTGTCTATGGTGCTGTTATTGTGTAGAAGCCACAGACCTTTCACTCGGATGTCATTGATTGAGTGGTCTGATTGGTTGAAGTGATTGGGGATAGTTTTATCCCTTTGGTGGCGGATATCAGCCAAGTGTTCTTTGAAACGTGTGTCAAGGGTGCGTCCAGTTTCACCAATATACAATTGGGAACATTTAGAGCAGCTGATCAAGTAGACAATGTTATAAGTTTGACAGTTGAAATGTTTTGTAATTCTCATATGAGATTTGGGGCCTTTGACTGTGGTGGCTGAGCACAAGAAAGGACAAGTCTTGCATTTAGGTTTGTTGCATGGAGAGGTTCCTGGAGGTTGGCTGACTGGTTTGCTGAGATTCGAATGCACCAGCAAGTCGCGGAGATTTGTGTCTCTCTTGTAGATGATCAAAGGGCGCTTGTCAAAGGTTTCACCTGTAGTGGGCCTGGATCGCAAAATGTTCCAGTTGGACAAGATGATCCTTTTTATGAGGTGCACAGACGGGTGGTAAACTAGACTGAGGACTGGCCGATCCTCTGTGACAGCTTTGGGCTTCGAATGGAGGGCATTTGGCCGAGAGACAGAGTTGACTTTTTTCCGGGCTTCATTGATGACCTCGAGTGGGTAATGTCTGCGCAGGAAAAATCTAGTCATTTCAACTGCTTTGTCCTGAAAATTGTCTTCATCTGAGCAGAGGCGTCGTAGTCTCAAGAACTGCAAGTAGGGAATGCTGTTTCTGGTGTTGGAAGTGTGAGATGATTGATAGTCAGGTAGGAATGTGAGTCTGTAGGTTTGTAGTGGACTGTAGTGACTAGTTGTTCAGATTGAAGGGAAACTTCGATATCCAGGAAGCTTATGGATGTGTTTGAAATTTCATATGTGAACTTGATGGATGGGTGAAACGTTTGGACATAATGGATGAATTGTAAAAGTTGGTCATGATTGAGGGATGTCATGCCAGTGCAATCAAAACTGCAATTTAGAGAAGTGGCCATGCTATATCGGTATAGCCCTGGCCATGCTATATCGGTATAGCCCTAACAAACAAACAAATAAACAAAAACAGCATGGAATTTTTGGAAAATTATGTCTGTACCTGTTGTCAGGCAAGGGACGGGTGCTGAAACTGCCCCAGCTGATCGACATTGGTGCTCAGATTGCCTGCGGCATGGCCTACCTGGAGTCGCAGAACTACATCCACCGCGATCTGGCGGCACGCAACATCCTGGTGGGAGACAGCAACAACGTGAAGATTGCCGACTTTGGGCTGGCCCGAGTCATCAAGGTGGAGGCAGGGATCAAGCCACTTTCTTTCTTCTTTTCTCCCTTGGTTTTCGTGTTTTTGTTTTTTTTAACAATCTTGCTTGCTCTGTCGCTGTGTAGTTTTTCTTCTTTTGGTGTACTACAGAGATGCCAAGTCATATGATAGATGCCAAGTTACGAGTTATAAAAAAAAAGCATTAACATGGAAATTAAAAATTCCAAAGTTTCTATAAGAAAGCTCATCTTGTGTTGATAATGTCACATTTCACTGTTACATTATATGGATGATGAATACCCTGTAAAGTACGGGTCAGAATCAGCTGGCCCAGATTTGGCAGATATGTGGGGGAAGATAATATTCTTATTTGGTAAGGGGGACATGTAATATCTCAAGACAGTTTGTATTTTGTGTTGATTATACTACCACATTTACCACAGTTGATTGACTTGTTTCTGCAAATTGATTTTTACTTCTTGAAGTAGCAATTCTGCTTTATCATTATTGTAAAGTAACTGCTTGTTGGCAAAGTCGTTACAATTTGTTTGACCCATTTCATTTTCTCTTTGTTAAGTTCATAAAATGCTGCAAGTGATAACAACATCAGAAAACTATGCTAGATCTCTTCAAGCATCACTGAAAACTGTGTCAGCCACTTTGCCACCCTGCTGACGCAACACCTGCAGGAAGCTGGTGGATAGGATGAGGGAGTGAAAGAGTCAAGTTTTTGCTGTCATGCACGCACACATAGGTGTACTCACACTCACACACACACACACACACACACACACACACACACACATACACACACACACACACACACACACACACACACACACACACACACACATTCTTTCTCTCTGTCTGTCTCTCTCTGTTTCTCTCTCTCTCCTCTCTCTCTCTGTCTGTCTGAAACATTTCAATTTTTAGAATAGAAAATGGGATAGGAATATAGGAATTTTTCTCATCTAAATACTTGGCATCTCTGTTGTAGTCTTCCTTTGTCTGTCTTCTTCTTTACAGGGGTTTGAATTAATTGTGTGTGGATGTTGTGTGATTATTGGTACAATATTTTAAAAACAAGTTCCATTTGCCAGTGAGACCAAGTCATAATCATAATGGAAGATGAGAACATCTACTGTTGTGGCTGTGTCTGATTTGAAGAAACTTGTTTTTCATGATTCGTGTCATGATTACAGAATAAACCTTTTGTGCTGCATTTACAGAGTGGTGTGCTGTGGCTTTTCGCCCCAGTTGCACACACAGCATGCATGCACACACACACAAAACACACACACACACACACACACACACACACACACACACACACACACACACACACACCACTCACTCACCACTCACTATCACTCACTCACTCACACACACACACACACACGCACACGCACACGCACACACACACACACACAGACAGAGAAAAGCTACTTTAGCTAAGTTGTAATTGTAACTAATTCATTAAGTAAACTGATGCATACCCAGCTTAGGGAAGAGACCATTTCATTATTTATCACAAACTGTAAATGTTTTCACAAACTACTTGGATTTTTGGATACAAATGTTATCACACATCATTTGATTTTCAGTTTTTGCTAATTGAGTGATGACTGAAAAGAGTTGCCTTTATACAAGCAGAAAATTGTACAACATCAGATCATTTGTTGGACAGATAACAAAAATCTTACATATTTTTAGATCCGTGATATGTTAGCATAAATAGATATGACACTTTGATTTTGTATTTAAGAACATTTCTTTTTGATATGAACTGTATAGCTTTGACAGTATGAAGGGTTATGACAATGGTATTGACAGTCAAACTGCATGTGGTGTATAGTTATGCAGCCTGAATGATCCAAATCAATGAGACGAGCAGATTTGATGAAGAATACAGGAATTGTTATTAGATAGGGATGATATTTGTGTGAATTAACAAGTGTTTTTACTTGTTTGTACTTATCTGCGCTTGATGTGTTTGTTGTGATAGTTAACTTTCCCTTGGTGCATTTTGTATTTATAAAACCTCTATTTCAGTCCTTGTTGTGGTGAATTCTCCTTGTTACGTTGGTGTCTGTTACCATCTAATATGTTGTCGTGCATTGTGTGTACTGCAGACTTTTGCTAGAGAAAGTAGAACAGAAGGTAGCATGTCTTTCATATAGTTTCCAACTAGTATATGAATGTGTTGTTACTCCTGCCGGTAGTTTTTTTTTTTTTGGCTCAAGGCTGTAGCCCAGAAAATTATGTGCATTTGATCGCACAGTACTTAGCATGCACCATTTCAGTTCCATTTGTACGAAATGATTCAATAAAAAACTTGTTCATTAATGTGAGAAGTGTAATGTATATGTCTCAGTAAATATGTTATTTGAAAACTAAATGCTGAACAAACAAACTACAATAAGAACAGAGAGGATATTGAATTAGAAGGGTTTAATTTTAACATTTATATTACATACAAGAAGTTAAAGGAACAGGTTTCGCTGCTCTTTGGCTTTTAGAATTTGTGTTTAGTTCAGTTCTGCTTGAATTCAAGAATAGTACATAGAGTCTTTGGGACAAAACTGTTTTAGATTGAGTTAAAAGTTTTACTTGCTACTTTAAATGTAATTGTTGAAAATGAAAATGTAAGTATTGAAAATGAAAATATAGCTCAACTCAGCTTTCAACCTAGAATGGTACACAGAGTAATGTGGCATTCATACAGTGTGACTTATCTCCCGTGTTTAGTGCAGCTAAACTTGAATCATTGAATCATAAAATGGTACAGTGCATGTGTTTGCCATGGTTTTGCTACTCACAAGGGAGATGTGTGCTGTTAAACAGGAGGATGAATATGAAGCCAGGGTTGGTGCCCGCTTCCCTATCAAATGGACAGCTCCAGAGGCGGCAAACTACAACCGTTTCACCATCAAGTCTGACGTCTGGTCCTTTGGCATTCTCCTGACAGAGACGGTTACTTATGGACGTGTTCCATATCCTGGTGGGAATCACACAACATTTTCTTTCGGTTTCTGTTGGTGTCAGTCTGTCTCCTCTCTTTCCTTCTCATTGTCTCTTATTGTCTCTATCTCTACTTGTATATGTATAGATGCATATCTATCTATATGTATGTCTGTCTCCATGCCGCCCCCCTCCCCACACACACACACACACACACACACACACACACACACACACACACACACACACACACACACACACACACACACACACACACACCTTTCCCTGCCCCATCATGGGTTAAATCTGTTTCTTATTGTCTTTGTTGTCTGTTTGTATATGTACATGTATCTGTGCGCATATCTATCTCCATGACCCCCATCCCTATCCCTACTCCATGAGTTAAATCTGTCCCTGGATCAAATTTTACTAATTTCCTTTTGAATTTTGTTAAAACAGTATGTCTTACTATAGTTGTGTAGGTTTGCCACATAGTGTTTCAGAATTTAAAGTCAGTTGAACTGTTTGTGTGCACATAGAATGAGAAATTTATGAGGCACAACATGGTAGTCAACTGAGCCATACTCTAGCAGACATGAGTTTTGATTGTCCATCATTTGGACAGTCATCGTTACCCTTGACCATGGTCAGGCTTGGGATTAATTCAGTTTCCAGTTTCACAGTGCAGTTTGTGTGCTTGGTCACCTGAAACACTCAGTCATTATTTGGAAAATGTCTTAAAACTGC
Organism: Monoplex corrugatus; assembly: GCA_030674185.1. Taxonomy (NCBI): domain Eukaryota; kingdom Metazoa; phylum Mollusca; class Gastropoda; order Littorinimorpha; family Ranellidae; genus Monoplex; species Monoplex corrugatus. The sequence goes on along the minus strand of CM060315.1, from coordinate 60,618,896 downwards.
ATAGCTGTAGGTGGTTTATTGTCCTGTGTTATTAGAAAACTGCATAGCTGTAGGTGGTTTATTTTCCTGTGTTATCAGTGTTGGTGTGACTAGTTGTTATTATTATTGATATGATGACTCAAAACTTTGTGTGCCAGGTATGACAAATGCAGAAGTGCTGCACCAAGTGGAACATGGCTACCGCATGCCCTGCCCCCCAGGCTGTCCCAAGGCCCTGTACGACATCATGCTGGAGTGCTGGCGCAAGGAGGAGATGGAGAGGCCTACTTTTGAGACCCTGCAGTGGAAGCTAGAGGAGTTCTTCACCATGGACCCCAAGGACTATCGTGAGGCGTCCTTTGTCAGATGAAGATCTTGTGATTAATGCTGATAGTCTGCCATGAACAGTCCAACAGACTGGGTGTTGGATGAGCTGCTGTGTGGTTCATTTAGAGATATTGGCAGAAAGTTGGCCACATTGTGACTCAAGTCATGTGTTCCCTTGGGCAGTCAAGGTAAATTTTCAAATATTCATGTCTGGTGACTGAAACTTTGTGGCTGTCCCTCACGTTTGAGTAGAAAGTGAAGAGAATCTTCAGGCTGTCTTTCCATCATTGTGGGCAAGTGTTATTTTTCCCTGTATGCCGGCTCTTCCTTCTTGATGTTACTTGGGTAGACCCTCACAGTCATCGCTGTGGGCAGTGTGCGTGCGTGCGTAAATGAAAGAAACAGAAAGGTATACACCGTTGTTGAAGATTTGGAGCCTAAGTCTTCACAGTGAATAGACTCCGTGGGTGTCACAGTAAAACTCTTCTTCAGTGTACATTGTGAGATTATACCCTCTTATCTTCAGTGCTGAGCTTGACACTGGTGTGTTTCACCTGTGAACGATGACCTGATCCTGCTGGAATTTAAATAAAGTAACATCAAGCATGTCCTCTTCTGTTGAGCATTTACTTTGCTCTGTTCTCATCTCATCTCATCTGTTCTTGTTGCTGATCAACCGCTTCTGGTTTTGACTTGATATCAATCTTGTATGATGCTCAAGAACAGCAAGAGGGGTCTACTTGATGATTAGAATAGAAGTGAATGTTGTTTTTTGGTCTTTTTTCTAAATTTGTGCAACTCTGTACCTTTTGGAGAAAAAGTAAGAAAAAAAAAAAAAAGAATAAGATGAAAGTTTTCCCATAACCACAATATTGTTGAGGGATGAATTTCAAGAAACTTTTCCTTCTTTCATATCATTTTTGCGGTGTTAGTTTGATTCATTTCTGTTTTACCATCCACCGACCAGAACATGGCAAGGTAGCTGCGTACGCCAGGTCGACGTGGACATGGTACTTTTTTTTAAGCTAGGATCAGTCCTGTGCAATTTGATTAAAAAGTCAGAAGATTACATGATTCAGAGTCAGACAGACAGTCTGATTCAGTCTCATATTAATGAAAGACAAGTGAGAAAAGGCAGTAGCAGTAGAAGGGAAGCTGTCGAAATAGCTATGACGTCCACAGATTGTTCGCATTTCTTTCATTGGTCTACATTTCCAACTGAGCGAAACTTTTAACCCTTTGACTCCCGCACCCTGTCCACCGACTGCAGGAGTCGAAGGGTTAACACAGTAAGGAAAGCAGCCGTTGGATTTCCATAGATATGTGAATTATCTGATGTGCTCAGTTTCTTACTACAGCAAAACTGTGAATACATTCCTCTACCAGACAGTTTTAACTGTGAGAGTAATCCTGGCTTTGTGGATAGAACACATCTTTAACCCTTTCATTTCTGCACCCTATCCACCAGCTGCAAAAACCTAACCCTTTCATTCCACCAGCTTTCTCCAGGAAGCTGGTGTAAAGGGTGAGGGAGTGAAAGGGTTAATTGTTTACTTTGCTGTCACGGCTGACAATGCTGGAAGCTGGTAGATAAGGTGAGGAAGTTGGAGGGTTAATTAGCCAGAGAAGTGTGCTGGCTGCATCTTCTGCTGACTCTGAAGTTTAGAATATAGGTGGCAGAATCTGCAGATATTTTCTTTTGCTATCTGTCTACAGGAAATTGCAACATGAATTGTGATGGCCCAAACACTGGCTTTTCTAATTGCTTTAGTGTTTGCAAGTGGACTGTTGATACTTTGACTTGAAAATGAATCACAGTTGTATATATGGGACATCACACAGATGGAAGGGGGGGACATGCCTTTCATGAAAGGCATAAATTAACCATGCCATTAATCTGCATGGAATATGATTGAGTGCTTCTTCTGCATAGTACCATACGTGTTGGTCACTGAACTGGTTTTATTTGAAATGAAAACAGAAAAATTTGATTAATATCTTTTTTTTATAAAAAAAAAAGACTGGATAGGCGCCTTTTACGAAACTTTTTTCTTAGCGTTGTGGCCTTCTCCTAGCAGACAGTGATGACAATGGTGTCTGTGTGTTGTGTTCTCATTTCTGCTTTGGTGAATGTTGGCAGTCTCTTAAAAACGTAGGTTACATGATTTTGTTGGCACTTGAATTAAATTACAGGGTTGGTGTGAATAGGTGGATTCTGAATTGTGACTGAACTTGGAGAAAATATGGTCTTGCCCATTTTTTATGCCAAGATTTGTTTTTGTGTAGTTTTTACCTCTTTGAGAGTCAGTATGGGTTCTTTTTCAGTTTTTTAAATTTTTTTTTTTGCTTTGGCATTGTTTGCCTGTTAATGTGTGTTGAGTTTTTCCACTGCCAGCTTTCTTTTATAATTGATTTCGATGATACACATATATGACAGCTTTTTTAAAAATTTGATTTAGATGATCTACATTGTTAATGGCTGTGTGTTGCTGTTAGTTAACAAACTGTGTGACAAGGGATCTTGCTGGAGATACATCAAACACAATAAGAAATCAGGAAATGTTGAAGTCACAAATGTTTTAGACACAGTCAGTTTTCAGTGTGGCTTACTTAAGGATTGCGTGTGGGGTGGGGATGCTTCCATCAAGATTTCTCTTCCATTTTAGGACATATTCTAACATGCTCAGACAATTGGTGAACATAGTCTGACATTTGGTTTGTTCTAAGAAAAAAAAAATTTCAGTCCAGTCAAGTGTTTTTTAAAAAGCCTGAATGAAATTGGAATAGGAAGCAGTATGTTCAAAAACATTATTACCCTTGCACATCTTCAAATGTGAGCTCCTTAAATATTAAATGTGCTGGATGGTACTGTAAGATTTATTGAGTCTTCACGTACAGTAATTTTATTTGGGATAAATTTGTGATGCAGCATGGGAAAAACACGGTTAAAGACGCAGCCAGCCAGTCATAGTTACAGCTAAAAATAGCTGGATTAGGTCAAAATTGGGTCAACTGAAATCTTTCCATATTTCAAGTCTTTAATAGCATGTAATCGTCAAGTTCCTGAAAGCAGTTTCCCATCAGAAATGTTTGTTTTTCAAAATATTTTAGTGTATTACTTTTTTTTATATAAAAAAACACAGAATTCATATGCATGTAAGAAGAAAATATTAATAAATAAATTTGTTTTTTTGCATGTGAACTGATAAACTTCGGATGACTTAAAAACTGGAAAACCAAAATTTTGTGCTTTTGCTCAGGTTTTCCCATGGTGGATGATAGGTCACTGATATGGATGCGGAAAAAAGCTCATTGCAGTGGTGTGCTGTATGTGCTAAACATTTTTTATAGGTACATGTTAACACTTTGACTCCTGCACCCTGTGCAACAGCATCCTGCATTGTCAACCATGCTAGCAAAGCAAAAACTTAACCCTTTGATTTCCTCATCCCATCTACCAGCTTCCTGCAGGAATCTGGTGGAAAAGGTGAGGGAGTCAAAGGGTTTTTAAGTTTATGCGATTGGTGGATGCGGTACAGGAGCCGAAGGGTTAAAGTCGCTTTTACGCCCAAGGTTCCAGAAAAGAGGGATGGTCAGAATGGCTTGACCGTTGTGTGGTTTTCTTGCTGGTATTAAGAGTTGCCCATTCCCAATGTTTTATGTCACCTGTGTACCATGCACATTTTTGCCAGTACAGGGTAACGAGAAGTTTTCATTGTTTGCCATTTGAACACCTCCATGAACTGTTTGATTAGTAATGTTTGCATGCCTGTTTTAAGCATTTCTGTCTGTCGTCCTTTGACCAGTGTTGTCTGGGTTTGGCTTGCCGGGAATTAAGTACAACCATGTCATAGTGGGGAAACTGTGTCATATGTTGAAAGGAATAAATTGGTTTTTGTGTGTGTGTATGTGTGTGTGTGTGTGTTGTGTGTGTGAAATATTTATGAAGATAATTGGTAAAGGTATTCATTTGTGTACATTACATATGTGTGTTTATTTTTTAGTTTTAATGATTACACATTTATTTTATCTGAGGGAGTACTTCTGTTTTAGAAAACATAAATTCAGTCTGCAACTTTTTTGTTTTAAATTTTGTTTTAGAAATATAAATCAAAGTATGTTATTTCTTTTTATATTTTTGAATAGTGTTTCGAGCCCATGGTTAGATGTATTTATTAAAAAGGAAATTGAACATATTTTTAAAAAAAATAATCATGCTTTGGGTGGTTGACTTTCTTCTGAAGTTGGCATTAAAAGTAAGGTCGTGGAAAGCCAGAGCTGTGCCTGCTCAGGATTTGAATCCTGAAAGCTGCTGCAGGTGCAGGAGAGGTCTGGGTGGAGACCTGAAAATGGATCGAGTTTGGATCAGTATGTGTGGCTGGTTTTGTTAGAGATGCTTTTGGTTTGGTTTAGTGAAATTGTTTTCTTTTCCTTGCTCTATGTTCAATGTGTGGTTGTGTGTGTGTGTGTGTGTGTGTGGTGTGTGTACATTTTATTTATTCTTTCTTTTCTCTTTACTATGACATGAAATATTTGTATTGTATATGCCATTATTGACAATTTAATTGATTGAGTATAGTAACAGAATCAGCCTGATGATTATATTGTTGTAGAGTCTGATTATATTGTTGTAGCAGAACGATAATCACATGATCTGTGTTGATCATTCAGTGTTGGATTATGTCTGAAGGGAATGTGCTGTCTTCAGTTTGCATTCTCTGGGAAAATTCAGTCGTTATTTCTTTTAACGTCTGTTTACATATATTGTGTTTCTTAGATGACAGTTTAGAAAGTTTCAGATTCTCATTTGTGGGTCAGTTGTCTTAGTGAGTTCTTTTTTATTATTTTTTTTAGTATTGTTTCCAATTTTGATTTATTGTGACAAGTTTGTTAGTCTTCTGTTATTGTTTTGATGTATGTGGTTAATCTTCTTTGAGTTTGTTCGAGTGGATTAATTCATGTGAATTGTTTTAACTTTGAAAATATGTTAGCTGTTTGTTTTATTTTGTTAAGTACCATGTTCATGTTAGGCAATATTGCTGCTAATTGCTTCGGCTTTTGTATGCAGAGCAGCAAGTGCTTTGTAGTGTTGTTAGCCTATCACTGTACTTTGTGATTTGTTTGTCTTACTTGTTTGTTGTTCCTGTTCATACAGGTGCTTCTTTTCATTTTTTTTTTAACCCTTTGACTCCCTCACCTATCGGCCAATATCCCACATTGTCAGCCATGACAGCAAAGCAAAAACTTGACCCTTTGATTCCCTCACCCTATCCACGTGTTTCCTGCAGGAAGCTGGTGGATAGGATGAAGGAGTGAAAGGCCTAAGTTTTTGCAGCTTTAGATAGGGTGCGGGAGTGAAAGGGTTAACTGTTTTCATTTGGTCGCTAGTAGTTGTGATTCGTGGAAGGCTACCTGCTGTGACTATGCGCTTGTGAATTTGCAACACCAGTTGTTGACTTTGTATTTTTTTATACGTTACCATGTTGAGGCAGTGATCACTATCATTCATACTCATGATTAACAATGTGTCATGTTGTCAGCACTATGTCTAGTTGTTTGTTACATTGTGGTTTGCCATTTCTTTTATTGTTCCAAACTGAATTGAAACCACCATGTGGTACTCTGCTCAGTTTCTGTTAAACATCAGGCTAGAACTGCCATTTCAGGTAAGCAGGTTGTGTTTTCATTTGAGGATGTTTTTTTGTTATGTAAATCAAAATGACTGCCAGTGTTAAGGCATACAGAAATAGAATGATTTTGATCACAATGCATATTGAATTCACAAAACGAGACAGGCACACATTTTCGGCCAACTGGCATTTGTCAAATATACACAAAAATACAGACAATACAGACTCATGAAACAGGAAAATCAGCAACAGCATTTTGTTGATGTTTCATTGAGGAAGGGAAGATGACTGATGACAAGTTTTTCTTACATGTTGTCAGAACTGTAGAGAAGGAATGTGTCATCTGCAACAGAAGCATAGAAGGGACCAGTTGCTTTTTTAGATTACGATTCTAAGATTTTGTGTCAGTATGTTGTTGATCAGTGTGATCTAAGTTTTAGATTTCTGTTTATTGTTTACTGTTTTGAATTCTGTTTTTATCAGAATTCTTTTATTGTTGGTTGTAAAATGTAGGCTTATCCCAGCTAAGCCTTTCCTCTGACTGAAGGTGTGTTTGCACAGGTTGATGTGCCATTCGTGATTCACAGGGTGTCTGAGAGAAATCAGTAGGTGTGATTGATTACTAGTTTTTGCGGCGTAGTGATAAGTGCGGTGTATTGAAGACTTGGTACCGTTGTGTTGTGGATTCAAACCTCCATCAGTCTGAAATCATAGTGGGAATTTTCAGCCCTGACTGCATTGTGTGGTGGGCTGAGTTGAAATTACTGGGACCTCAGTGGGTCCAGTGTCGTCCACTCCCTTGATGTACCATTGAGGGCCAGTCCCAGCTGTTTTATCAAGAATCACGGATATCTGTCAGGCCTGGTTGATGTCACGACAATTTTGATTTGATGTGCAGCGTGTAGCCCTGTCATGCAGTCTCAGTCCCAGCAAAAGTTGAAAGCATAATAGTCATCTCCATTTTTTGTATGAATCATGTTAAAATGGTCCCAGGTTCTGTGGTCCCTTCAGTTCACATGCTGCTGTCATGGTGACTTGGGTTTTTTTCCTGCAGACACTATATTTTGCCGAAGTGATCCAGAAGCAGTGCAGTCTATTCTGTTGGGTGGCTTGTCGGCAGCTGAATATCTATTGGTCTTGACTCTTGTGGACTCTCATTGCTGGGAGTGGGATTACAGCTGAACGAACACAGATTTGATTGTGTGCTGGGGAGCCAAAATGAGTAGACTTCGAAAAAACTGAAGTGGTTTGCAAAAAGAGAGAGAAGCTAGCTTTTGTAAGCTTGTTCTGTCTTATTAATTTGTTCTTGGCAGGGTAGAATTTGTGGAATTCATTTGACATAGTCACTCGCAGCAGTTCATACATTCGCATATGTCCAGTAAGATGGATAATTTTTATGAAGTTTCTGTGCTGTTCGATAGTAACAAAAAATTCTGTTAATTCTTGCCCGTTTTGAAGTTATTTATTTCACCACATTAATGTTTTTTTTGTTTTTTTGTGATCATAAATATTACTGGTGTGAGATAATTTTGGATCCTTGCATGCCATCTTCTCACTGAAAGTGATACCAATGATTATTTCAATATCTGGAACAGAATTTGGGGGATGGGAAACCTGTAAAAACACTTTCTGTGTATAACATGTGTGATTCCAGCATGTTGCAAAAGACCACTTTGACTTTAGTACGTGGAGAGATATGTATGAGTGTTTTAAGTTCATTGATTCATTTGTAATGAGCTTCTGGACATCCTGAGCCATCTTATATAGTGAACTACTGTATGTAGAGTGTGTTTTTTTCTTTTTATGTGTGTGGATGTGTTGGGGAAAAAGACATGTCGAGACAAACATTGAATTAGATTATTGTTTGTCAAAGTTTTTAGACCATGAATGTTAGCTTTTTGACTAGGGAATATCGGGAACAGAAATAAAAGTTTGCTGTAAGCAAACATGTAATTTGGGACAAGGCTTGTATTGTTTGAATTACATGACTTAATCTGTATGGTATTGGTTATATTGAGAAGAAAAAAAAAGAAAAAAAAAGAAACATATTTGCTCAGTATGACACTTCTCATTTCTGAAATACACGGCGCTTTATTCTTGGTTGAAAGTGAAAGTAAAACGAGAGAGAAGAGAGAGAGAGAAGAGAGAGAGAGAGAGAGAGAGCCTGCTCTTGTGACATTTTGTAAAGATACACATTTTTCTTGAACTTTGAAAATATTTTTTAGTAGATGTGTATTGTACATTTTACAAGCTCATTTTCCAATAATGTACATGTTTGACATAGTAAAATTCAACATGTAAATATAACTAAAATTGAATGTTATTTTGTTAGAGAAATGTAGTTTTTTTACAGTTTGGTTGTGCAATTAAATGAAGTCATTGTGGGCACTGAGAATTGGGTGTTGAATGCTTCAGATCTCATCAAGAGGGCTTACAGTAACATGGTCTTAACCCTTTGACTCTCACACCCTATCCACCAGCATCCTACATTGTCAACCATGCTAGCAAAACAAAAACTTAACCCTTTGATTCCCTCACCCTATCTACCAGTAGGATAGGGTAGGGTGAGGGAATCAAAGGGTCAAGGTTTTGATATTGGTGGACATGGTGTGGGAGTCAAAGGGTTAAATCTGCTCTGACAGGAGTGTGCAGCTCATTGCAGTGTGTTAGAAACCAGACAGTATTGGAGTAAAAAAAAGAACAGTTTGGTTTTCGTGACTCAGTCTGTGTGTGTTGACACAACGAATGAATGAGGTGCAGTGATTCCGTCTCGCTTTGACAGAGGAAGCAAAGCACCAGGGTTTCTTCGGCTTTTGAAGAACAGATCGGGAAGAGTATCGTATTACTTCATACTGATGAACTCTAAGGACTGCTTGTATGATATGTAAATATTGTACTCTGATGGTTAACGAGCATATTTGCTGTTAAGCTTCCCTCCTTGGTGCTTCACGTTGTTTGGCAGTGGTGTGTGACCAGAAACTGAAACAGGAGAGAAGTGTGAGTGGCTGAGCAGCTGTGAAAAGAATTATGTGAAAGATCAGTTTTGTTTTTTTGAATTGGTTGAATTCTTCAGGTTAATGAAAAGCAGTATTTCTAAAGCCAAACTTACCTGTGGCTGTAGGCTGTTGGTCTGTTCATTTGCACAGCCAATTAAAGAATTAATGACAATAGACTTGTTCGTTTGCACAACTTAGAAAAAAAAGAATTAACAGCAATAGACTTATTTATTCAACAAAAATTGATAGCATTGTTTAAACATACCATGCATGTCAATTTGAATTGGAATGGTATCAGTCTTGCCCAAATTTACATTTATTGTAATCAGTTGGGCCATGGTTTCCTATCTCAATTTGAGTGTGGGGACACTTCAAGGTACAAGGCCTGGAATGTGTGGCTGGGTAAAGTTACTTAACAACAGCTCCCGCACACAGTAATTGAACGCGCAATGGACCTAGCGGGAAGACTGAGATCACACAATCAAGTTTCATCCATTTTATGGATAACGTCATTGAGAGTGTTGCTCAAATTTCCTGACCAGCACTGCAGGTGTCTGTATCTCTAGAGCCTGGTTGATTCAAGGATATTCCAAAAGTAAGTGTAACATATAGCACTGTCAGATGGTCTCAGTTTGGAATGGAACTGCAGCAGCATCATCATTTCCATAGCATTGTGAACAATTGTCCAAGATTCTTTTACCCTTTGTGCCCTGCTGTCATGGTGATCTGTATCTAGAGCCATTTCATAAATTGTCAGGGCATTTTTCATGTCAGGACTTAATGGCTTGATGATCGAAGTCATGCCTTGTCAGGGTCTCAACATTAGGACAGAGTGAAGCATTATGACTTTAATTATACTTGTGCCTGCTGGTTATGGTGTTGTAAAAATCTTCCAGACAGAAATCGTTATTCAACAGAATGGAAGAGAAAATAGTTAAAAAAAGAAAAAGAAAAGGAAGGAGGAGAACAAATTGAAAATAAGATGGAATAATTAAATAATGAAATAACACGACTAAGGACTACATGAATGATAGGTTGAAGTGGGACATGGTTGTTCTTGTGACTCTAAACCTACAAATGACATGGGTTTAATCATAAACAAACAACTTTTGGTGTTTTTGTTTCCCTTTATCACATTCATACCAGAATGTTTGTGTTAATTATTTTGTTGTTTTAAGATTAGTGATTAAAATGTTTTTGTTAATCTGTAACTTACTAGTCTGTGTCTTTGCTTTTTGTCTTTGCTGAATTTGCTTTTAGTGCCTTTGTAATACCCAACTGCTTCTAGTGCTTGGTTAACAGAGGGACCAGAAGAATTTTGTTTTGATGATAAGTGGAAGGGGTCACAAACAATAATAAAAAAAACTGTGTTGTGAGAAATAAAAGCAATCCAGTTATATATCAGTAAAATATTCATTTGTACACTATGTTATGCACACAATCAAAATTGAGTAAACAAAACGGAGTAGGCATGACACTAGACACGAGTAATATGCCATAAATTGTTAACTTTATCTTGTGGAAAACAAAAACAAAAACAAATTAAGGAAAAAAAATTGCAGTTAACAAGCTGATGTACATGAATATTTGCTCAGTCACATAGCACCTTTTGGTATTTCTTGAAGTAATTATTTTCAGTGCACGTTTCTGTCGTTTCATTCAAGCCATGTTCTTGTGTTGCTAAAGTCAGTTACAGACTGATGTTGATTCTTCAACATGGGTAGGGGGTAAATTTCATCAAGGTGTTAAAAGAGAGAAGGCAGATAACGTTAATGTTTTCAAGTGCTCTGTTTTAAAATTTTATTTTCATCATTTTTGCACTGTCCATGTCCAGTTGAAACAGTAATGTGGTTGCAACATGACTAGTTAGGTATTATATATTCATATTGGCAACCATGTTATGGTAGAGTGCAATTTATAGATTTTTTCCTGTTGGTTTCTGCTGTTTTCATATGTTCACTTGATTCTCTCTTGGCATACTGCTCCGTTTGTGTTAATGTTGTGTACAATTGGTTTTTGTGGTATGACAGTGGCCAGTTGTTTGGGAACATTAAATCTATATGAAAATGGAAAGTATGTATGTATGTTAGCATTTAAAAGTGTGTGTGTGTGTGTGTTTTGTGTGTGTGTGTGTGTGTGTGCTCCCGCTTGCAAAGTGCATACATATTTGTGTGTGTGTGTGAATAAAAAGGAAAACACTACGGATTGAAGCATCCAAACTGACCGTTCAGAAAGATCTGTCTCACTTATGCTCACACATACGCTTACACACACACATACGCTTACACAACACACACACACACACACACAACACACACACAAACACACACACACAATATCACAATGTTCAGCATGTATTTTCACGATTAAAATTCTCATACACGCACTAACACACACGCAGAATAAAATCCAATTTTGCAACTCTCAGTCAATCATAAGGCAGTTTTTCACACGATTCTTGCAAAAATATGTGCACGCTTCATCGTACATTTAGACCTTCTTCATCTTCTTCAACAAGTTGACCTGGTCCACAGCAGCTTTTCGTTTCCTCTGAAAAATTAAAAGAGAGTTAAGTTAAAAAATTCTCATAATATCTGGTTAGTCCAACTCAAAAATGACATATATGACAGCCCCAGAACTTTTAGTCACAGAGACCAGATTCATGCATTTTAATTTCTAATACTTGTTTAACCCTTTGACTCCTGCACCCTGTCCACCAGCTTCCTGCATTGTCAACCATACTAGCAAAACAAAAACTTAACCCTCTGATTCCCTCAGGAAGCTGCGAGGGAATCAAAAGGTTAAGTTTTTGCAGTTGGTGGATAAAGTGCGGGAGTATTGTAAAATACATATTTGACTTCAAAATATTTTACTGTTAAACTGAAAACAGCATATAAGATCCCACTCTGACCGAAACATGACAAAAAAATAAAGATGGCCAGGCCATTCTAATACTGTTTCTTTTCCTGATGAAACACTTACCCCAATCAAGGGGCATAATGACTTAATGGCTAGACAATCGGTTACGGAGTAGTCCCATAGTTCATGTTGCAATGGCAAAACTGCTGAAGAACGTCTTTGAAAATTTAGAACAAACCTTCCATCATAACCATGTAAGTATGTATACAGATATCTACACTTCCCATCTATGGTCCAAATTCAATAAAAATAATAATGTCCATAAGTGGCAGAAAAATCTTACAGATTTTGTTCAATTACACAAACAAAATCCTCTGGCTGATATATAACAATAATACTCTTCTGTTATAAACGCACCACACACACACACACACACACACAACAGCGACAACAACAAACCAAATCACACTGTTAAAAAACAAACAATTGTAGCGCCACAGAAGATACACTGGTGTGTGACTAGGAATATGGAATCCCACAGATAACTGTAATACACCATTACATAACAAACTCATTCACTTCCCCTAATTGCAAACATAATACCAAAACCAACCAACCATTCATTAAAAGGAAATTTTACCAAAGAGGAGGAAGAAGAGTTTTGAGGTTGAAAATGACTGTAAAGACATGCGACAGACTGGACTACAAGCTGGAGATGAATGAACACATTACAAGTGAGCCTTGCCACCTAACCTCTTGACATAAGCTTTCCCTTGGAAGAATGCTTATGCAGGCATAGGAACTACAAAAACAACTCATAATGGATGGCACAAAACAACAAATAGTCAATTGCTGTGTACTCTGAGTCACAGTAAAGTATGTGTAATTAAATATTACTATAAACAGCTTTTCCTCAACAAAACCCCATCAATTCTAAACATAACCACTCACCTGTGGAGTTCCCACCACATCAATTTCCCCAGACTTCCTCCTGGTGGAGGAGGAGGAGGATGGGTCTTCGATGATCTCATCTCCCATGGTGCCAAGGTTGGGCGTGATGGCTGGCGACCCTATCTCAGATGCCATGCTATCATCTTCCGTCATCGACACGCTGGGCGTAAGGGTGGTGGACAAGGCAGAGGCGGAGGTATTGTGAGTGGTGGTGGTGCCCCCGGTTGTGAGGTGTGGTGAGGGTGTGGGAACACTCGTGGGCGGTGTTGTCACCGACTGCTGATGGGGCAGGATCGGGTACAGACAACACATTTCATTTAAGGCATGACTCAGTGAAAGTTTAAGATCTAGAAGGACAGACAGCACACATCACACACACACACTCACACAGAGTTTCCAGTTTTCTTAAAGCAAGTGTCTCCACGTTCAAAATAAATTCCATGTGGATTGACACACAGAGGCCACATGATGGATAAAATCCAAAATGGTCTCAGCATATGCTGTAAGGCTGCGCGTAAGCTCTACACACTGGTGAAGTCTCGAGGTGCCAGCTAACATATGGATTCTATGTCTATCCTTGTATCAATCTATCACTGAAACACTGGTGAAGTCTCAGGTGCCAGCTAACATATGGATTCTATGTCTATCCTTGTATCAATCTATCACTGAAACAACTCAGGCTATGTTGTAGTGAAATGCATCTCTCCATTTGCAATTCAGATCAATGGAGAGTGATATGTAGCAAACTGCTGAAATTATGTTTATGTATGTGTGTTTTTTGGTGTGTGTGGCAACATTATCTGATCAGAATGTCTTCTGCTTCATAACAGTAATTACCTACCTATGCTTATCATTTCATGATTACACTTGGTCTCCTCAAGTGCTTCCTATTATGAATTCATTTATTTGTAGGCCTACCCACTCAACAAGTTCTCTCCTCTTTCATTTTGTATGCCAAGGTCATGAGGTCCAACTACATGTATGTCATCCACTCTCTCCTGTCCCACTTTAGCATTATTACAATAATAATGGAAGATTTTAATCTTAAAGTGGGACAGGCTCAAGCATAGCTCAAGAAAAACCGAGTGTAACCTCCGCTTAATCCAACTGTGAATGGTAATCCGGCTGTTCATGTCCATTATATATGCCATAACCGTTATGAAGGTTGGGAAGGTAAACCAGCAAGGAAAAGGCGATGGGCACCACCCTTATAGTACTGGCCCTACCAAAAGCTGAAGTCTCTAGTGTCCACATCTTCTGTTGGAGATATTAACAAAATCATCAAGTATGAAACGATTACTGTCTGTAGACAATCCAAAAATGCAAAATTTCCAGAAAGTTTGTACCAAAATTTCAAGATCTACTGCGGCATAACCCAAAATTAAAATAACAGCTCTCCTGGGCCCCTACGACTATAGGGTTATGGGGCAGCTTTTACCTTGAACAAACCAGGCCCATTCACTGACCTTGCTGTTTGGGTTGAGTGTGTCGTGACGATGACGCAGCATCTGATGGTCGTAATCGCAGGAGGCCAGTGCCAGCTTCAGTTCATACAGCAGCACAATGTCCTGTCGCAGCTCGTTGAAGTGCTGCACCATGTCCTCAGTTGGCATCGGATTGAATTCTAACAAAACACACAAGCATGCACACATACACCATTAAAATGGGGAAATGGACAATAAATCACTGAAGATGTCTGGAGATTAACAAAGGCTGAAGACATCTGGAAATTAACAAAGGCTGAAGACATCTGGGGATTAACAAAGGCTCAAGACATCTGGGGATTAATAAAGGCTCAAGACATCTGGGGAGTATTAAAGGCTGAAGACATCTGAGGATTAACAAAGGCTGAAGACATCTGGGGATTAACAAAGGCTCAAGACATCTGGGATTAACAAAGGCTCAAGACATCTGGGGATTAACAAAGGCTCAAGACATCTGGGGACTAACAAAGGCTCAAGACATCTGGGGATTAACAAAGGCTGAAGACATCTGGGGATCAACAAAGGCTGAAGATTCTGGGGATTAACAAAGGCTGAAGACATCTGGGGATTAACAAAGGCTGAAGACATCTGGGGATTAACAAAGAAGGAAAAAAAGGAGCACACTTCTGTTTATTCAGACATTTCTGCATACTTTAAAAAGAATGTTTAAATGGCTGGTGTATAGAGCAAATACAGCAAACACCTTCAAAATATACATTATCACAGGTGAGAAAATAAACTTCCCCTCACCCCCTACCTCCAACATTTAAAGATAGACATGCAGTGCACTTATGAAGGCTTAGTGTTTGAAAACAAAAACATGTTCCTATGACCAGAATACTCTTTGGTAAGCAAAGCCATAAATCAAATTTTTTTCTAATTGCACAAAAGTAACAATAAGCTTACTGAAATTTCTGTGTAAAACAGAGCATCTCATTCACGATATTTCAACATGTGAAAAAACAGATAATTTTTAATGCAATTAGATGACCATCACCAAAAAACTTACAACTTATGACATAATGATTATGGCAGTAGATGTCAAGTTTCTGCTGAAAAATAAAGAATCTCAAAACCTACCAATGCCCAGTTCTTCCAGAACCTGTTCAATGGCCTTCATTTTCTTCTGGCCTGTGGAGGCTGGCAACTTCATCTATGGGTAACACACACACACACACACACACACACACACACACACACACACACACACACACACACACACACACACACACAGAGTTGCACAAACATTGTTATAAATAAAAAAAATTATCCTACATGTGGTATTTGCATGACTACTTTTTTACATAACTATAAATAAAAACATATCCTACATGTGGTATTTACATGAGTTTTTTAAAACTACAGAATGTAACTAAGATACAGCATCTCCCTCATGTTTTCCAAAAAATTCATACTATCTGCAAAGCACAACCAAGCATTTCTGAAGATCTCTCTCTCTGTATACATATGTATATATACTTATATCTATCTATCTATCTATCTATCTATCTATCTACACACACACACACACACAAACAGAATCAATTAAAACAAAAGTACAAGATGGCACACCACCACAATGCCAGCTGGCTGGTTCTTTGGATAGGGCTGTGGACTCAAGATCTGGTGTCTCGAGTTCGATTCCAGCTTGTAACATTAAAAACTGGCCTGTTCACTGCCCGTCTGAATGTTTCCATCATTCTGGTGCTGTCACCTTGGTGTTTCACAGGTCTGGTCCCTCTCCCATCCCCTCCTCATTTCAAGGGTTTTGCACAGGCTCAAGGAGTCTGCATTATAACTGCTGGCAGATCTGGGTCGAGCACATATGCGACTGAGCGCCATGAATGCCTCCTTAACAAACATAAATCTCCAATATAACCATTGTAAATCATATCGGTCAAAACAAACGTACAAGACAGCACACCATCCTAAGACATTTTAGGCTGGGTTTATCAATGACTATCACAGAAAATGTACTAGAAGTCTATTATAAAGCACTGACTGGCCTCATCTTTGTAAATAACATTTGTAATGAGAAACAACACAACATAAATGACTAAGTGAAAATGCAGATCTGCAGGCTGTGCAACAACATAGTGGAATCTGGTCAGCTCGCCCAATAATTTGAGTCCTCCATGCTCCACTCAAAACTGATTAACTTTACTGCCCAGTGAAATCAAATCATTTGAAGAATAACACTATACAAGAATACTATACAACACTAAAATGTGAACATAAAATATCTGCAAAAAAAAAAAATGTAAGGAAACACCACACACACAAAAATTAAACACAAATATGAAAACAAAAAGTTTTAACGTACAGTCATACAAACCCACACACACATAGACAAGTATACAAAAAATGGGAATTTTCACAGAATGAAAAAAGATTTACCCTCTGACTCCTAAGGGAAACACCTGACTGCTTGAAGTCTGGGAACTTGATTCCGCCAGGTTCAGGCATGGCCTGCCAACCATAGGTAAAGAAAATATTGTTAATTCTCAAACTCTCTCACCACCCCATTTTAATGCAAACAATAATACAAACACGTACTTTGTTACTACATTCATCTGAACTAACTATTACAACCAAAAACGAAAACAATAGTGGAGAGATAATCACTGCTGTAATCACAATAAATACTGTTTCTATGATGATGTTAACTTATTCTGAGAATAATGCTATAACAATGCAGCATTTTGCAAAGTAATCCAGACAATAAAAGAACAGTGACAACTGCACCATTAAAATGGGGTGGTGAGAGGGTTTGAGAATTTTCTCGGGGGGGGGGAAAGCAATGGAAGTGCTGAAGTTTTCTTCTCAAAAGGTAATGCAATGCATGAGTTTTAAATAAATTCTCGACTAGTAATGTGGTTACATATAGTAACACTGCTCCGTCGCATTTATGTCAACCATGGTTTTCTGTTGAATTCATGTCAATCATGGTTTTCCGTTGAATTTACGTCAATCGTGGCTTCTGCAATCTACACATCAAGACCAAGACACAAATCAAGTCAAATGTACCATACAAAAGTGGAATGGAGGAAGCCCATATCTACAAGACTGAAAAGTATGCCATCTAGCCAGCAACTTGAGAACATCTGGCTTTCAAGCCAAAGTCCTCGCCATAGAGGTTGGAGCAAGGGGGTTGATGGACACACCAGCCTATGATCTCATGAAGTAGCTCTTGATTTGGGGGGGGGGGGGGGAGAGAGGACCAGAGCCCTAAAGGCACTGGCAGAAGCAGCGGAAAAGAGCTCCACCCAGATCTGGACCAGGAAGAACAAAAGTGACCTTCAAAAGGCTTAAAATTCCCCCCATATGTTTGCTGGTGACTGACAGCCAAGTGGTTAAGACAATCGTCACAATGGTGACTTTGCCTCGAGACACCTCACCACCTAGGGTGCACGTGTTCCGATTCCTGGGGAGGACATATTTCTATTTAAGGGAAAAAAAGGCAACAGCAGAGGGGCATGCAGGAGTCATGACCTGGCTGTGGCCTGGCCCCCTTTAGAGTGTCAGGAGTTACGGGCCGAAACACTAGCTTAATGGGTGTTTCTCTTCTGAGGACCAATTGCTGTCCAGCTCTTCCCAGAGTTTCTTACTACTAGTAACACCGCTCCATCGCATTTATGTCAATCATGGTTTCTGCCATCTTCACATCAAGACCAAGACACAAATTAGAAACAACATACAATATAACACTTTTAACTTTAAATGTAAATGTTGCCAATTATCAGAACAAATATAAAATTACGAATGCAACTGGTCAATTGTGGAACACAATGAAATGGCAATAACTTTCAGAAATTCAGAATATTCTTGTAAAATTCATGCACCACTCACCCCTCCCTCTTTGAATTTCATCTGTGGTGTGATTTTTTTCTTGGTTGTTTTGCGCTCAGTTTTGCGAGCGTCAACATTGCTGTCTGCAGCTGTGATCAGTTTTTGCAGATCCTGTGCCTTCTTTTCTCGCTCTTTTTTCCGCATGTCAATCTTTCTCAGTTCGTTGATCAGGAATTCTTCTTCATCACACTGCAAGAAACAAGTATGAACGTTGATAAAACAATTTCAAATGAAAAATCTGACGACATCTCGACCGACAACTTAAGATATTTAATGCACTAGAAAAACTAATCAAAAACTATCAGTAACATTATCCAATACAAATTATGACAATGACTGAGGCCTTGTGTGCAGCACATACTTCTCACCTGTCTCACCTGTCGGCGTCACCGGGAACAGTGTTGGCCGCTGCACATGATGTCCTCACAAGTTGCCTCCAGCACTCTCGATCTTGGCTAAGTCTGACCACCTCCTGGAGTTTCTTGCCACTGATGTTTGTGATGTTTCTAGCAAGTGATGCAGGTGGCCGTCCTCTGTTTCTCTTTCCTTCCACTTTACCTTGGAGGACAGTGGACATCAAGTCTGTTCTCTCATTACGGATTGCGTGTCCAACATATTTCAGTTTCCTCCGTTGTATGAGTACTAGAAGCTTGCTGTAGTACCCAACTCATTCAGTATGCTTTCATTTGAGCGCCTATCGTCCATTTGACCCTCAGCAGTCTTCGGTAAAACCACAGCTATTTAATGCACTAGAAAAACTAATCAAAAACTATCAGTAACATTATCCAATACAAATTATGACAATGACTGAGGCCTTGTGTGCAGCACATACTTAGTGCACATAAAAGAACCGACAACAACAATGATGGCCCCTCGACTAGCAATCACAGATAAAAACAGATGAAAAAAAATAAAAAGCAACAGACATCCATCAACATAAATGTTAATATTCAACACATAAAAGAGTAGAGAAGAAAACAGCAGAATTTAATTCTTAGACAAAATATTCACGTACAAACTGTGATGGTCCCGTATCGAACATGTCTGAAGTTTCCGGCTGTAACATCCATCTCTTTCTTTTGATTGTTCAGGAAAGTGTTTTTTTCCTATTCTTTCTCAGGGTACAATCCATTTTTAAATCTAACAATTAAAGCCGAGTTACAGAGATTTTTTACATATACAGTCCCGCAAAACTGTCATTTTGAGAAAATGTGGTGCACAAATTTTCTTCTGAGCTAAAATTTTCTTAGTTTCCCAAGTTAAAGTTTGCGTCCATCAATCTCAATTAAATTTTAAGTACAGGTAGCAGCTCATCTAAATTGTAGTATTACAAATTTGGATACAATACACTGAACATTTTCTGTTTTCTGGATGTCAGTAGTTTTGTTCTTGTGTATAGCTGTTTTGCGTTCATTATCACTAAAAATCTATTTTCAAACCATGCAGAGACCAAAGAACAAAATACTGACATAATTATTTGATTCCATGTTTATGTATTCACAAAGTTAGTAAATAACAATTAATAAGTTGCAAAAAGCTTAAATTCTCTATATTTTCCTAAACTATGGACCTATTCAAAGTAACCACAGGCCTCACAGAGCTCAAGGGTGTTCAAACTTGGTCATTTCGGATGTCAATCTTTGTCAAAAGTGATTGGTATGTTCGATTAAATGCAAATGTTGCTATTTTACTGACAACATAATGCAAATCCATTCTGGAAAAAGCAGAAGAGTGACTTATGAGTCATTTTAATCAAAACCCCCAAATCAATAAATTTTCACACCCCCCCCCCCCCCCCCCCCCCCCCATTTCAACTGCGAGCATTAAGCAGCACCAGGAAATTTAAAACTTATTTTGTGCTGGACAGTCACAATTACAGTACATACAAAACTAACTAATCATAACTCTTTGACTCCTGCATCCTATCCACCAACTAGAAAAACTTAATCCTTTGACTCCCTCACCTTATCCATCAGCTTCCTGCTGGAATCAAATGGTTAATAAGCTTTTGCTTTGCTAGCATGGCTGACAATGAAGGGTGCTGGTGGACAGGGTGTGGAAGTGAAAGAGTTATGTTTATGCAACAAGAACCAAGGACATATGGTGTCTTGCCTGTTCATGAGTGCGTTCAAAGAGTTTGATCAGCTGCGTCTTTCGACGACGCTCATGTTCTGCATCAAAACCTTTGACCTTTGGCTCGCATCCTTGGGGTGCTCTCACCTAAGTCAAACAGAACAAAGCACAGGTCAGCAGATGTTGGTCAAACAAAACTGTTTTCACAATACTTTTGTAAGATCGCAAACACAGGTACATATATCCAAATGAAAGCTGCTCTACAACAAAAAGTATAAAAGTTTAGCTTTCACTCATTACACTATTAACCTAACACAATAAATTGTATAAATTTCTTAACATCAAGACCACTTCTAAAGTACACATATTAATCTCTTGCTAAAGCCACACTATAAGTTTATTTATGAATAAAAACAAGCCAAACATATTTAAAACAAAAACAAAAACTAACTAAATAACAATTAACTCACAGGCAAATGAAAGCTCCTTATATATTAAAATTTCAAAGTTCACAACCGTTATCATTATCATTACTATAAATTAGGCTTTGATACAAATATTTACTGACCTACATCTGTTTGTTTTAACGTTACGCTTTTTTAAAAAAAATTTATCAGTTTAGATTTTTTTCTTTTTTTGTAAACAAGTTACTTTCTGTCAATACAAGAAGTTTTCAATAGTGCCACACATAAATTTTCTCACATGTTGTTAATGATAACAAGACACATCATGGACCGTCACCACTATACAAATGAAATAATCATCTTTATATTATCATTATCATAAAGAAAAGCATCTACCATGGAAAACAGAACTCACTTTGGTAAGAGTGTTACAGACACTGTAGTATCGCTCTTTCAGATCTTCCACACTACGCTGACGATAGCGTTGTTTATCCCAGCGGTCATGAACGACGATGAAACGAACATCAAAACGTTTGCAAAGGTCAAAAAGGTGGTCAGTTTCCTGCCGTGTCCAGCCTTCATCGTGCAGGTGTTGCTGGTATTCCAGATCTGAGTATACGGGAACATCCACTATCTGGAAAAGATGATCAATGAACAAGGTTATAACTACAGACCAATCTATCTTTAACAATTCTGTAAAAACTGACTCTGGATCCTGAGAACAAGGTTATGACCACAGATCAATTCACCTTTATAATTTTGTAAAAACTGACTCTGGATCCTGAGAACAAGGTTATGACCAAAGATCAACCCATTATCAATTCTGTAAAAATTGACCCTGGATCCTGAGAACAAGGTTATGACCACAGATCAATCCATCTTTATCAGTTTTGTAAAAACCGACCCTGGATCCTGAGACAACAGTCATCACTAAATGCTACATATTAAATCACTGTGCTAATTTATCTTTTAACTCTCTCTTTGCTATTATGCGACGAGATCGCACCCAATCCCATGCGACGGTTGGTTACTAACATGCGATCTCGTCGCACCCAACCCAGTGCGACTGTTCCTTACTAATATGCGATCTCGTAGCAGGCAACTTAAAATATTCATAGTTCAAAGTTCGATGGTCATGCGTCAATCAAAGTGGGTCAGGATCAGCAACTGACCATTCCTGCGTGCTTTCCTCTGGTTGGCTGGCTATTTTTGGCTTTAGGTTGTCTTTGTGGAGAGGCAGTTGAGAGGCACTGTGGATAAACAGTGCGTGGCAGATTTCGTCTGCTGCGGCAAAATGGCGACTCCGTCTTCATCAGCGAGTACTTCGTCTCAAAATGTGCGTACACGACGTTTCATGGCTCAAGAAGTTATTGAACAGCTGACAACAAATGATTCTGATGTTGAGGATTATGTAGATGATTCAGAAAGTGATGGGTGGCTACCAGATAGCGATCACGACGACGCAAGTGTGGGGCATAGCAGTGATACTGAAGCCAGTGATCATGATTCGGCAGACGAGCCCGTTGGAGTCAGACTGGGTCAAATGGCCGAAGCAGATCCGACGGAGGATGAATTTCTCCAGTTCCTACTGACAGATTGGAACGAAGATTTTTCTTTTTTTCCAACACTGCCTGCTTATGGGGATGAGAGAAGTGGCCTTCACATCGACCACATGGATAGCCACGCCCCCTTGGATTTTTTCTCCCAGATGTTCGACAACAATATTTTGGAGGCAATTGTTGAACAAACAAACAAGTACGCGAGGGAAAAACATCGCTGCCAGGGGTGAGCAGGGCATCACAGTGAATGACCTGTTAGGGTTTTTAACAATTTGTGTGCACATGGCCTTTGTACACAAGCCACACATCACTGACCACTGGTCAACCTGCCCCTTTCGAGATAGTTCTTTTTCCAGAAAAATCATGTCGAGGGACAGATTTCTCCTGTTACTTTCTGCCCTGCATGTCAGTGACAATGACAGCTACATCCCCAGGAACCAGCCCGGGCATGACCCTCTCCACAAGATAAGGCCAGTCTACGACCACCTTCGCCACAAGTACAGAACTTTGTACACCCCAAAGGAAAACATCTGTGTGGACGAAGCTATGTGTCCATGGAGGGGTAAACTTGGGTTCAGGGTTTATATGAGGGACAAACCTGTCAAGTGGGGTATAAAACTCTACGAGTTGTGCGAGTCAGACACAGCATATGTGTATGACTTTGAAGTCTTTGCTGGTATCCCACAGCTGAGCAATCGGCCTATTGATGTGGTCTGCCGCCTAGCACAGCCTCTACTGGGTAAAGGGCGGTCTGTGTATGTGGACAATTATTATTGTTGCCCCGAACTTGCAGACCGCCTTGTTGAGGAGGACACCCACACCGTGGGCACCATCCGTCCAAATCGAAAGGGCTTGCCGCCTCAGCTGAAAACCACAGCCACCTCCAAGAGGACAAGTCCAGGCCTATAGACAAAGTGAGATTTTTGGTGTAATAAAAAATCCATATATAGGCCTATATATATATATATACAATAAAAACTATATATTGTGCACAGTGATATAAATGTGTATGTGGTGGTGGGGAGCATGTTTGTGCATGCACGCATGCATGTGTGTGTGTGTATGTGAGTGTGTGTGTACATGTGTGTGTGACTGATTGTACACTGTACTTTACTATGTATGTGTTTTTATGTGTGTAACTGACTGTTTTTGAGTATGTGTATGAATTTGTGTGTACATGTGTGTTTTACATGTGTGTGTGTGTGTGTGTGTTGTGTGCACATGAGTTTGTGTGAGTATGTGTGTAGTGTGTGTGTGTGTGTGTGTGTGTGTGTGTGTGTGTGTGTGTGTGTGTGTGTGTGTGTGTGTGGTGTGTGTGGTGTGTGTGTGTGTGTGTGTGTGTGTGTGTGTGTGTGGTGTGTGTGTGTGTGTGTGTGTGTGTGTGTGTGTGTGTGTGTGTGTGTGTGTGTGTGTGTGTGTGTGCGGCGTGTGTGTGTGTCTGAGTTATTTCAGTCCTTGAACATCACTTTTGATTGCAGGAGCTGTGTCAGTGCTGAGGTGGATGGACAAAAAGCCGGTCCATCTCCTGACCACCAAGATGGACCCCAGGCAGATGAAGAATGTGGTATCCCGCACCAACCCCAACAACCAGAAAATGAAGCCGGAAGCTGTGCAGGACTACATCAACAACATGGCAGGGGTTGACAAAAGTGATCAGCTCATGGCATACACACCATTTCATCGCAATGGTGGAAGAAAATGTTCTTCCATCTTTTCACCCTGACCATGATCCAGGCATCTATTCTCCACAACATTTACCACACGGGGCGTGGGGCAAGAAAGATGCCCCTGAAAGATTTTGTGGTGAAGCTTGGTCTTGCGATGAACGACAAGTACCAGGCTGGTGTTGCTGCTGCCGCTGAAGCTGCCGCCCGAGTTGCTGCCCAAGCTGCTGGCCGCCCTCCTGCTCCTGGTCCTGGTCCTGCTGCCCAAGCTCCTCCTCCCAGCCCGGTCCTTCTGGTGTGGCCCAAGCAAGGCTCAGTGGAACTGGTCACTTTGCTGAGCAGATTGGCAAAGTTGCTTCTGGCTCTGGCAAAAACAAATTCAGGGTCTGCCAGGTCTGCTACCACAGATCCAAACGACATGAGGGTGTGAGGGTGCGCAAGTCAAACAGCCAGTGCTCCAAGTGTGGTGTCGCATTGTGTCAGAATCCCTTTCAAGGTGGTGGTGATACAAATATCACTTGTTTCCAACTTTTCCACACCATCCAAAACTATGTTGATTATTGAGTGTGTGTGAGTGTGTGTGTGTGTGAGTGTGTGTGTGTTGTGTGTGTGTGTGTGTGTGTGTGTGGTGTGTGTGTGTGAGAGTTGGTGTGTGTGTATATGTGTGTGAGTGTGTGTGTGTGTGTGTGTGTGTGTGTGTGTGTGTGTGTGTGTGTGTGTGTGTGTGAGTGAGTGAGTGAGTGAGTGAGTGAGTGAGTGAGTGAGTGAGTGTGTGAGTTGTGTGTGTGTGTGTGTGTGTGTGGTGTGTGTGTGTGTGAGGGCTACACCCGGTCAGTGACAGTGAACTATCAGTGAATCTGAATGTGGTTGCTTATCATTTTCTACAATGTGGCTGTTTCCCATGGACATATGAAATCAACAATTATGAAATACTGCAGTGTCAAGTGAAAAGTGTGATTGTGTTTATTGGATAAATCACCTTCCACAAACAGCAGAGGAGCAAATTAGTGAGTCATTTTGCACTGATTTTGTCTTTTTAGATTTCTAACCACAGAATTACAAAGTCTCCAATCTGTGCTTCTAACATCTTTTTTCTTTGTTATTATTACTAACCCTTATAGCAGGCAGTGTGCCTCATTTAAAAGTGTGAGCGAGTGTGAGAATGTGACTTTTCCTATGTCACACCTGACATATAAATGTAAGTGTACACTCTTGTCAGTCTGCATAAACATTTTTCAATGTTATTTCTTGCCATCAGTAATGTTTGTTTTGAGAAAAATCTCTTATCAAAATTTTTTTACTATTTGACCAAAATCTACCCCATTTTTGATTTTTGAAAAAAGTGCTTTTTTTTTAAAAGCTATCAAAAATCAAACATATTAAATTCCATGCATTGAAACTTTGCCTGGCATTAGTTTGGTATGTTGTGCACATTATCTGAAAAGTTTACAGTTCTATCTGTTATAGTGTTTTTTTTACAATTTTTGTTTGTAACCTATACAAACGGCCAGTATACAGTGTTTGTGAGGGGAAGAAATTGGCCAGTATAGGGTGTTTGTAAGGGGAAGAAACTTGCCAGTATGGAATTAGTTAAATCATTGTACTAAGTTACAGTAAAATATCTTCTTTTCTTAATTAGACATGCTCATTTTCAGCAATATTTCAGTGTAAAAAAAAAGACTATAACATTCAATCTAAGTGTAATCAATACGACTGAATCTTTAAAAAAAAAAAAAAGCCACACAGCCATACCCACTCCAAACAATTTGTACAATTCTATTCAGTCTGATGAAAAACTTTATTCTATACTCAAGGTCTTGGAAATTATATACAGATACTGTACTCTGTTTCATGATGATTTTACTAGAAATTAAAATACTTCAGTCAGACTACTGTAAGGGAGACAACCATACTTTCCCTCTCTTGGGGGTGTAACAAAGCAGCTGCACTGACTACCTGGCAGAAATATGTTTAACATCAAAGTAGGTAAGAGAATCAACAAAACCAAAGTAAAAACATGTGGAAAAAAATATAGAGCAGACATGCAGCAGAAAGCAACCTCTAAGACCTCACCTTATTGAAACGAGCGAAGGGGTAATCCTTGCCTTCATCTGCCACCTTTCTCCAGTGATGAAACACAGCTCCATCCTGCAACATGATGATGAGTACTAAAAATATGTTTAACCTGCCAACCAGCAATCACTTGAAATGTAAAATAAAGCTTTGTCAAGTAAAGGAGCATTATAACAATGATATCACAATCTTCAGCATAGGTGGCAGTAGAGCTGGAACTGAAAAACTGGAAGTGTTTCATATACTGCAGATACAAATTTACAACACCTGCAATCAATTTACTTATTTTCTGGTAGTTTTATTTGTTTGTTTCTAAACTGGAAAAATTGTCAATTTTAGATACACTTTTGAAAGAAACACATAATTTATAGTTCCGTTTTATTTTGTATTTAACCCTTAGACTGCCATCGGACGGAAATTTCCGTTCTGCACCTATGGTCTAAAAACTGCCATAGAACGGCTATCTCCGTTCGCGTCAGTAGTGGAATTTTCCTATCTCCACAGTAAGACCAGAGGTTCCCAATTCACTCCAATCACAGCGTTTAGTGTGTCTGCAATGAATATGTATAAGTAGAAGGATCCAATGAGATTTCAAGGAGTCAGTCTGGGCTCTTTCCCAAACCACCCCCTGCAACTTTCGAACCCACTGATCAACATGGCGGATGACGAAACTCAACCTGGCCGAAGTGGCGTGAAATGAAAGCGAACAGCAAAAGATTACAGTGATTTTGTTACCACTGATGATGAGAAAGTTCTACAATTGATAGAGGACGACGAATTCAGTGGTTATGACGAAACTGCTACGTCAAATGAGGAGGAAAATGTCGAAACAGCAGTCCAGTGGAGCGGAGGGGGCGTGTTGACATCGCAGTTACGAGAATAGACCAGCAAGAGGAGAGAGAACCGAGTTTGGAGGCTGTAACTGACCCAGATTTTGAAGAGGGTGAAGGCCAGGCAAGGAACAATGGCTCAGAGAGGGGGAGGGGAGGGAGTGAAACTGGACACCTAGTACAAGCGTCGTCTGCTACACAGCTAACACCGGAACTGACACGGTGGAGCAGCCTGCTCGTGGTCAAGCGAGCTTGCGTCAGTCACAGACGGTCAGGCGTTGGCAGAAGCGTAGGTAAGACCCATTGTTATTGTCTGGTGTCAGTGTGTTGATAAACGGAGTGTTATCACGGAGCAGTGACTGCAAAAGAGAAGACTTTGCTGAATGATGTGTGGGCGTGGCACTGACTGACTGAGTGTGTTTGTATCATCACTGTACTGTGTGTGTGTGTGTGTGTGTGTTTGTGTTTGTAGCTGTGTGTGTCTGTATGTGTGTGTAGCTGTGTGTGTGCGTGTATCTGTGTGTGAGTTGTGTGTATATGGTTGCATGTAGTTGTGTGTGTGTGTGTGTGTGTGTGTGTGTGTGTGTGTGTGTGTGTGTGTGTGTGTGTGTGTGCTTGAAACAAGACTGAGTGAGAACTAGTGTTGCAATGGTGCATGTCTCAGTGTAGTTGTGTGTGTGTGTGTGTGTGTGTGTGTGTGTGTGTGTGTGTGTGTGTGTGTGTGTGTGTGTGTGTGTGTGTGTGTTGTTTCCATGCACAAGGATGTGAACAGGATTTTTTTATATTCACAGGTGGTACCAGAGGCCATGGGACCAGAGGCAGGGGACAGGGAGCTACTCAGCAGAGAGGGAGAGGAGACCCTTGTGCCACCCAACAACACCCAGCCAGATATTCCACAGTTCACAGGGGAACCTGGCCTGAAGATTCATCCTGATGGGGACAGGCCTGTGGACTACTACCGGCTCTTCCTCAATGAGATACTAGACAAACTTCCCTGCCACCCTGGAGAAGACTGTCAGAAAGCTTTCCTCTGGCAGGAGGTGCAAGGTGTACAGCAAGAGGGGCATCAGGAAAGAAACCAACTTTGTGTGTGGACAGTGTCCTTCAAACCCATCTCTTTGTGTGCAACCTTGCTTCGTGGCGTACCACACCAAGAAAAACTACTAGTTGCTGACTGATACCCTGTACATAGATCTATGTAGACACAGTATGTGTATGTATTTTTCATCTCTGTGTGTGTGTTGTGTGATGTACTATTGCAAAATTTGTATAAAAAAAAAAAAGGAAGGAAAAAAAAACAGTGACACGGAAAATTCTTTCGAGTCCCAAAGTAAGCGTGTGTAGATATGGTGATTGTGAAAACTCTTCTTGGACAGAAGGTAAGGAAATACATTTTTCATTATAATTCTTTTGCTTTCTGATAATAATTCAGTTTTATTATTCACTGTTTTTCACTTTGTTTTATGTTTATATGACATCATCGTCTAGAATAGTGTAAAAAAAATAAATCTTGTTTCATTGGACATAAACTTTCATCTGTCCTGTTGAATGGATGTGTAATTATGATCAGTGTATAGAGGATTCACTTACCTTTCAGAAAAGTATTAGTTTTATGGACTTTTATTGAGTAGTTTTTTTGTCAGAATTTTTTTTTAATTATTACCCTCCGCGATGTAATATGGCTTGGCAAACGGTGGCGCAGAGCTAAAAAAACGAGTGGCAGTGTAAGGGTTAACCTGTTCACTGTTTCCGACCGAATATTCGGTTGGAAAAAACATACACCTCCAGTGCCACCGACCGAATATTCGGTCGGTGACTTTTCCTATTTTCAGCCAGAAAACCCCAACACTTTCAGTGACGTATGAGATATCAAGGGAAACTTCAGGATTACCTCTATAAATAGATGCTAATTATGTATGAGTGACGTTTTACGGTCTTTTATACCCCTGCAGTTGAAAAGGTGACCCCCTACAGCTGATTACTATTCAGTGACTGCAAACAAAGGCGGACGGACTCGCTTCAACACCGAATGTCGGTCGGACCCGAAAAACAACTTATCCAGCAAAAGAAGTTGCAGAAATCATTACTTGTGAAACTGATTCTGATTTGAAATCTGTCGATAAGAGTGAAAATGGCAATAATTTGGCGCATGCAGGCGATATTTCGGTGTTGATGTCCGAAGTCAGACTTGACCTAGATAAGAGTCGGAGTGACATTGCTAGCACTGGCGATCGTAAAAACGAAAGTACTGCTGCTCCTGGTGTGTTGTACAGTATACTGAACAAGAAAATATTATAGTGTTGTGTGGTTTTCTGGGCTGGATGAAGAGATATGAATTTTTAAAAAATTTTAAGTCAAGACATTTAAAACTCCATGGCACAGACAATTCACCTTTTTTATTTAAACTTTGGCACCTAAAGGGTTAATGCATTGCACGCAATGCCCAAGCACAGTTTAGGAATGATACAAGCCCAGTCTGCATACCTACCCCTGCCTGATGTTCAGGCGTTTAATATAGATCAAACAAATCAATCTTTTTTACATCTTGCCTCGTGCATCAGAAAGGACAAAACTGCCCACTCCTGTCTAAGCAACAACTGGATCTGACACGTCATTCAAATCAATTACAAATGTTTCATCCATTTTTTCTGACAGCAATAGTAGAGACAAGCAGATATTCAAAGAAACACTTGATGATTCTGCTGCCTTTGACAGTTCGAGAAATTATGAGATATTAAACATCAGAAAATCTAACTTTATGGCTTGAAATAAAAATGGTAGTTGAATGAAACACTTCATCTCATGAAACATCACCAACATGAAAAATTATACCCCTTCTCACCAAAAAAAAAACAAACAAAAAAACCAAACCAACCTAAAACAACTGGAAGGCTGCACATCCTGTAGTCTGCACAATACAATCCCTTTTTGGCATTTTTTCAAATCAAAATACAGAAACATTAGTATTAAAATACACCAGTTACTTCATAATTTACTGTTAGTTTTGAGCACTGTCATATACCTTGCGAGCAGGATTGGTGAAGGGCATCCACTTCCATGGTCTGACTTTGCTACTGCCAATTTTGGCCTTCATCTGCTTGTAACCTTGGTTCGAGTCTGAGGGGAAGATTGGTGGTGGGTCTCTGGCATGTGAACAAACATAGTAAATTCATTATTTTCAGGTCACAGGAATTGCACATCTGCAATGACTTTATTACCTTCAGTGAAATGTCCACAGTCCAAGTACAGCGATCCATAACCAAAAATGATATCACCTCACATGTACACAAACACAGACACACCTGTTAACTTCAATATAAACAATAAACTATCAAAACATTTAAAATATTGCTCTGTATAAAAGTATTTATCTAACTCTTTCTGGTTTCTGTGACACCGAAATTTGCCCATTTAAATATATGACGTTTTAAGAGTTATTCACCCAAATCATTTTCATTGTGGCAGACCTATGAGCTAGCTACATGCTTGCCCACTGAAAATGAAATTTATGACTTGTTCACCCGAATCATTTTTATTGTGGCAGGCCTATGAGCTAGAGCTAGCTACATGCTTGCCCACTGAAAATGAAATTTATGACTTATTCACCCAAATCATTTTCATTGTGGCAGACCTGTGAGCTAGAGCTAGCTACATGCTTCCCTACTAAACCATTTTTATTGTGGCAGACCTTTGAGCTAGCTACACACTTGCCTACCGAAAATGGTTAGTGGAGCATTGGTGGTCCAGTGGCAGAATACTCGCCTGCCACGAGGGTGACCCGGGTTCAATTCCCGGTCGATGCACATTTTTTTATAACGAGTTTATAAAGAATAGCAAGTTGTGTTGTGATTCAGACCTTTAATTATCTCTATTTATTTACTTTATAATGACAGATTTCTCACTGTCAAAATAAATACCAAATATGCTGTTTTGAACATGGTTCAAGCCTATGCTCCAACATCCA
The DNA here is from genome assembly GCA_030674185.1 of Monoplex corrugatus. Taxonomy (NCBI): domain Eukaryota; kingdom Metazoa; phylum Mollusca; class Gastropoda; order Littorinimorpha; family Ranellidae; genus Monoplex; species Monoplex corrugatus. The sequence continues at coordinate 60,588,254 of CM060315.1, read as the reverse complement.
CTAGCTCAGAAGAAGAAATAGAAAATTTTTACAATGACCTCCAAACTATCAGAGACAAAATCCCCAAAAAGGAAATATGCATTGTGATGGGTGACTTCAACGCTAAAGTTGGAGAGGGGGCTGACACAGAATGTGGAATAGGACCATATGGTTTAGGAGAACGAAATGAGAGAGGTGACATGCTGGCTCTGTTTTGTCAGGCAAATGAGATGAACATCACAAATACTTTCTTCCAACAACCACTGCACAGAAGATACACATGGATCTCTCCAGGAGACAGGTGTCGTAATCAGATTGATTATATTATCATTGACAGATCCTGGAAATCAACTGTCCTCAATGCAAAAACAAAACAATTGCACTGATCAGTCATGCCAGTAAAATACTGCTGATAATAATTTTAAACAGGTTAAAGCCAAAAGTAGAGGAAGAGCTATCCGACTGTCAGGCAGGCTATAGGAAAAACAGGGGAACAATAGATATGCTGTTTGTACTCCAGATATTGATAGAAAAGATTAGAAACACAGACCAAGAGATGTTCATCGTTTTCATTGACTACAGCAAAGCGTTTGATAGCGTGATTCACCAAAGTCTTTTCCACTTCATGATCAAAATGGGTTTTCCAAGACATCTGGTTTCCCTCATTGCTTCATTATATAATGATCAAAAAGCAACAATCAGATGGAATAATCAAAACTGCAAATTTTTTAACATCACTAAAGGGGTAAGGCAAGGTTGCATCCTGTCTCCACATCTCTTCAGCATATACACTGAACATATCATGAGAGAGGCAGACATAGAAGACATGGGAGTAAATATTGGTGGTAGAAACCTGTCAAATTTACGCTACGCAGATGACACAGGATTACTGGCAGACAACATTACAGGCTCTAGGAGGATCCTGAACAGGGTAGACCGGGTTGGAAAGGCAGCTGGGCTGGACTTAAATTCAAAGAAGACAAAGGTTATGCATGTTGCAGGCAAATATAACACTAGACAGGACCAGATCATGCTAAACCAAGTCCCTCTAGAAAATGTCAAGGGCTTTAAATATTTAGGTTCAGTCAAGACACACGATGGAACATGCTCAAAAGACATAAAGATGAGAATTGGAATGGCCAAGAACAGTATGGTTCAATTGAACAATATTTGGAAAGACCACAGCATAACAGCAGACCTTAAGATAAAACTCTTAAAATGTCTTGTCTGGCCAGTGATGTTATACGGCTGCGAGGCATGGACAATGAAGAAAGAGGATGAAAGACGAGTGGAAGCAGCAGAGCTGTGGTTTTACCGAAGACTGCTGAGGGTCAAATGGACGGATAGGCGCTCAAATGAAAGCATACTGAATGAGTTGGGTACTACACGCAAGCTCCTAGTACTCATACAACGGAGGAAACTGAAATATGTTGGACACGCAATCCGTAATGAGAGAACAGACTTGATGTCCACTGTCCTCCAAGGTAAAGTGGAAGGAAAGAGAAACAGAGGACGGCCACCTGCATCACTTGCTAGAAACATCACAAACATCAGTGGCAAGAAACTCCAGGAGGTGGTCGAGAGTGCTGGAGGCAACTTGTGAGGACATCATGTGCAGCGGCCAACACTGTTCCCAGTGACGCCGACAGGTGAGACAGGTGAAGTGAGATTTACTTTATATGTATATTCCTTTTTTGAAAGTAAGATACACACACAGATACACATGCCATTTACATGTAACCAGGATTATTCCAGTGGAAGGCTGATAAAATACCAGTATAAAATATAGAGTAGGTAAAACATAGTCTAGGTAGGGCCTCAGGACCTGGCCAGCTCATGGGTTTATGTGCAGGCTTAAGGCTTGTGCCATGATCACCATACACATGGCACCTGTGACCTTAGTGCAATATGGAATTCGTTCTGAGCGTGGAGACGTAAAACAAAGTTTATGACTCACTCACCCACATGATTTTTTTTATTAAGGCAGACCTATGAGCTAAACCTGGCACAGGTCCAACTGCAAACACTGAAACAAGCAAGAAATCCTTAACAAGTTAATGATAATAATAATAATAATAATAATAATAATAATAATAATAACAAATACACTTTGTTCAGCCCAAAATAAGCACAAGAGTTTCGCATTCGCATGACTTCTTAAAATCAGAAGTCAAACATAAAAAACAAACAGAGAGCACTCTGTTCATTTTAAAAGCACGTCAGCATCTAAATTATAGGATTCTTATCAAAAATACTTATTGTCTGTCCAAAGAAGTCCCCATAGCTCTCTGGCCATGCCTTCTGGCCGCTTGAATGTCCCCTGGTCGGGTTTCTTTACTTTTTTCTGGAAATACAAACACACACAGAGAAATGATTCAAACAACTGTCTACGGTTTCCAGCAGCTATTTTAAAAGTCTATAGTATTAGTAGTACTTGGTATAATCTTTTCCAATGTCCGGATAGTTTTTTTTTAAACAAATCGCAACAGTATAAGCATACAGACTTGGATATTTCTTTCTTTCTAAAGTAGTTTCTACCCTCTGAAAACATGCTAGCCTGCCTTTCCAAACTGTTGATCAAACAATTATGTCTGTTACTATTAGTCATGGCTCAGCTCATTAACCTTTTGACTTTCGCACCTATCCACCAACTTCAAAAACTTAACCCTTTGACACCCTCATCCTATCCACCAACTTCGTATGTAGAAAGCTGGTGGATACGGTGAGGACGTCAAAGGGCTAAGTTTGTGCTTTGCTAGCATTGTTGACAATGCACGACGCCGGTGGACAGGGTGCGGGAGTCAAACGGTTAAAACAACATGATGAACAAGTTCCTGCTTTGTATTTTATATCATGATCACACACACACACACACACACACACACATTTGCATGTGAATATGCCTACATACACACACACAAACACACGCAGCGTGCACACACACACAAAACAGGCAACAGACAGACAGACAGACAGACAGACAGACACAAACACACACACACACACACACACACACACACACACACACACACACACGCACGCACACACACACACACTCACTCAACCCTACCTCTATGCAGCTAGTCAGTGTTTTCAAACACTCATTTTGTAAAAACCTGTTCGATTAAGCATTTGACAAAACTTTCCTGTCAAATCAATTTTTCTGATAGCTGGCTGGTTTCAACATTTTTTAAGTTTTGTTTTTTATTTAATTATGTGTTTTCAATCAAAGAGTCTGTAATAGTTGTGTCAGAGTGATTATACAGACTACTCAAATGTGATAACTTAGCTTCAAGAGTGCTGGCAGTATTCATCCTCCCCTCCCTCACCATCAAGTATTTTTAAGTTAAAAAGAATGATGTTTTGTTTATGACTTCAAACTTTCCTCATTATCAAATGAGAAAGGCTTTCGTTTATTATACCTTGCGCCAAGTTGGTTCATTGACTTCATTTATTACTCTTACCTTTTTGTTGTCATTCATAAGTGACTCTTTTGTAACAAATTCATATTCAGGGCGATTTTCCAGCTCCAGGATATCTCGCACATCAGATGAAGAGGCCGCCATCTTTGCGCCTGTTTGGAGAGCTGTAGACTTACTGCTCCTTATTGCTCAGCCTTCTTTCCTAGAACAAAGCACAAAATGTACTAATGAAAACTCATTGAGTAGTTCTGGTCAACTCAAGTTAAGGAATGTAAAATACAATCCTTCACAGAATACACACATCATTACATGTACCGTAAAGTTCGGGCTATTGGGCGCACCAGTATATAAGGTGCATCCACTAAAAATTTTAACTATATTCACACATAAGCCGCACTGGTTTATAAGCCGCACTTTTTCAATGGCCAGGTCGATCGCCTTCAACTTGAAGGCTGCTTCGTAGGCATTACGGCGCATTTTCAGCATGATGAGGGTATACGCTTGAGCAGAGCACAAATCTGAATGCCGATCCAAATGCTTCAATGTGTGCGGATTTGATTTAAAAACGTAAACAGTTAACACTTTAACGATGAACAGTTAACACTTTAACATGGAGCTCACCAGAAAATTCATGAATGGTAAACACGATTTTGGTAAGTTAAAGAGAAGCTAAGAACATACGAGAACATGACGCTCCTGGGATCAGGGAAAATCCGCAAATAAGCCGCATCATTTTTTAAGCCGCAGGGGTTAAAGCTGGGGGAAAAAGTCGCAGCCTATAGCCCGAACTTTACGGTAATGATGTATATACAAGGAGGTCTGCCTGCAACAAAACTCAAGGAAGATATCATAGCAGTGTGTGTGCATAGTAGAGCTCTACAAGTAAGAAAACATCAGTGACCTTACACAGCACTGCCCCTTTGTTGCCCTGCTGGTGGAGTTCTGATGTTATTCACAATATTCCCTATTCTGTGCATCACCTTTATGATGTTTATCAGTAGTTAGTTCTATGGCTCCATCATTGAACTGTCCAAAACAAAACAAACAAACAAAACAACAGAGACACATGGCATACACACACCACTGCTGGAGTTATGACAGTGGCATGGCAAAGTGGCTCAGATTCATACAATTTTCAATGACAATTGAAGAAATCTAGCACGCTGGGCCAAAAGCTGCGTTACAGTGTATTACGATGAGCAGTTGTACCAGTCTTGAATGCTTGTTCGTAGGTGGGCACAGCTATATAATACAACAAGCTCAGCTTTTGGGAAACTACAACTCATTGGTACAAAGAGGAGTTTGTTATGCATGATAGTAGATATAGTCCATTATACTATAGACCATATTCTTACAAGAGGGAAAAGGATGGAAACAGAAAGGGAAAATAAAATAAGTATGTAAATACTAGACACTCTTGTAGGCAGATTACTTATAGGTTAATCCTTTTAAAGGATATGGAACATGTAAAATAAACTTAAAGAACAAACAGAAATGATAGGCCCTACATGAAAACCACTAAATAAATAAATTACAATAAGGTGACCTGTTATACTACAGGTGGACCCATCTCGAGGTCAATCCTAACCTGCAAAATAAGAAATATCTGTATGATGCCACTGCAAAATAACTTAATAAGAAATATCTGTATGCTGCTAATCTTCATGTCCTGATCAATCTGGTGGTGTCTGATATGTCCTATTCTCCTCCCCAACATTTTCAGACCTCGCTAGCAAGCAGGGTTTTGTGCAGGCTCAAGGAATCTGCTAAATTTAAACAGATTGGGTAGAATGTATGCTAAATAACCGCATTCTTTAACAAGTCGTCACACACCTATCGAACCATGTCTTTGCATACAAAATTCAAATGACCTCATGCAGAATTTTCATTTACCTGAACACATTAAAAAAAAAAAAAAAGGCCAGCAAAAAAATTAGATTTTGTGAGCCATAACATATAACACATTTCACAGACAAAGAACAGTATACTTAGAACTTGTTACATCAAGACAAGAGATCAATGTTTGAATATGGAGTCACAGTATGGGATCCCTACCATGACAGTAAACAAGACATTGAATTATCATCATCATCATCATCATCAGGTGCCCTGCCGCATGGCGTTGGCGACCATGGACTTCCAACTATCTCTATCTCTCATTGCCCCCAGCATCTCCCCCACCCTCTTCATCCTCAGCCACCTTGCAAGTCTGTCCAGCATTCTCTCCCTGGGTCTACCCGGTGCTCTCTTTCCCTCCAGCTTTCCTGTTGTGACCAGGTGCTCCAAATCCCCCTTCCTCATAAAATGGCCTATAAATGTTGCTTGTCTTTTCCTAATCTTCCTTATCAGTGATCGACTTGTGTCTGCCTCCATCAAGACTGTCTCGTTTGTTTTCTTTGCTGTCCATGGTACTCTCAACATTCTTCTGAGAAACCACATCTTGGCTGCCTCAATCCTGCTCTGGCTTTGCTTGCTGACTGTCCATGCCTTGCATCCGTACAACAGTATTGGTTCTATATAACATTCAAGGACTCTCTTTCTGATGTTAATTGATAGGCATTTGTTGGTAAGAATGCTTGTCATCTTCTTGAATGCTGTTTTGGCTTGGCGATTCTGCCAGCTATTTCCGATGTGCATATGCCGTCTGATGAAATGACCGTTCCCAGGTATTTGAACTTATTAACCTGTGTCAAGGTTGTGCCATTTGCTGTTATTTTGCAGGAGGGGATTTCATGTTTTTTACTGATCACCATGACTTCAGTCTTCCTGCTGTTTAGTTCCAACCCCTTACCTTTGCTTCTGTTTCTAGTATATTCACAAGGTTTTGTAGGTCCCTTTCATTTTCTGCAATTAGCACGGTGTCATCTGCGTACCGAATGTTGTTTATCATTTTCCCTCCAACCTTTAATCCAGGGTCTTCTTCTAGGTTTCTCATGATGTTTTCGCTATATAGTGAAAACAGATCTGGTGACAAAACACAACCTGTCTGACTCCTCTTTTGATGTTTTGAAAAGAGCTTATATTGTTTTCTATTCTCATTGCAGCTGTTTGTTCCCAGTACATATTCCTGATTATTCGTAGATCTTTTCCATCGACATTGAGTCTCTCCAGTTGGTTGATCAATTCTTCATGTCGTACCCGATCGAAAGCCTTGGTATAGTCAACAAAGCATAAATACAAATCCTTATTCATCTCCACTGACCTCTCTATGATACTGATAGTCAGTTGAGATGAATAAGGATTTGTATTTATGCTTTGTTGACTATACCAAGGCTTTTTAAAAAAAAATTATTGACAAGTAAAAAGTTCAAAATGCAGCAGCCTGATTTATCTGGCAACTACACCTCAAGAGACAGCAACTGCATTTACCAAAATGTTCCATGACTTCCAATGGCCTAAACTACAAAATCAAAGGCTAGGTAAACAACTGAATTAGTGTTTGCATACAACTACAAGATGGTTGAGGGGCTGATGCCCCACCTGCTTACACTTTTTTTTCACACCAGTAAATACAAATAGGAACAAAAGTGGAGTACTTTGTACCAAAGACATGATTACGAACGGTAAGGAATACTTTCGATGAGTTTCGTATTTCACTGTACACTGAACCATCATTTAGCAACAACAGAGCATTTAAGATCCCTAACAGTCACACTGAGTGTTCAATACAATATTTGTTTTTCATTTATAAAAGCAATAAACGACTGGAGTAATCTGATCTAGAATGGCAGTGATTCAGTTCACTCAGTCTCTGGTTCTTAGTAATAATTCCATCTAAAAAAGCAGTCTAAGTCAAAGAATGCTTGTTGCTCTTTACAAAGATATTGCATTAAATAAAACATGGGGGTGGGGGTGGGGGTGGGGTGCGCGACTGCAATGTCAACACATTATTGCAGCAAAGAGAGGATAGATCAATGCAGCATGAATATATAGTTCATAAAAAATAGCAACAGATCATAACATGACACCTGGTAATGGTACCAGTTAAGAATAAAAAAAGCTAAGAAAGAAAAATCTATAAATCATTTGACAAATTATACAGTCTTACACTAAGTTACATTTACAAACACACAAGAATGCAAACATAGACACACTTAATTTTTCATATTTATTCTCTTTCAGAAAATAAATCACCAAATTCTTCTAGGTCTAGTCATACTACAGTTTATCTGTGTCAGTGTGTGTTGTGTACATGACTCATGAGTTAGGTATGTGACAAAATTTTTCATTTTTTGAAAATAATTTTATAATTAGTACCACTGAAAAGACAAAAAAAAGTAGCTTTACAACAGTATAAAAAGCTTCTCATTTGGTGGACTGTAACGAAAGTTACAAATTTTTGAAATAATAAAAATTTCGGCCATTTTTTACATGGCTCACATAGCAGAAACTGAGACCAGTTTTCTTGATTTTGTGAATATAAAGCTACATAACTTTGGAAAGACTGAACCAAGAACCAAAAACTGAGTATCACCAGAAAGGTCTTTACAAGCACAAGACAACTAAAGTATTCACAAGTTGATGAAACTGTGCACTAATTACCGATAATTAATTTAATTAACTAAATGAGCTTTTAAGAAAATACATGTGAAGGTACTAAAATCATTACAACTTCCATAATAGCTGAAATTCTGGCTTCTAACTTACCGCATACAGACTCCAGGTATTACTCATCATGAAAAACTAAGATTAGTCATAATGGTTTAGGTAATTAGCCCAGTAATTAATACTTAATCACTTTAAAGAGCTTTAAAAAAAAGTGTATGAGAGTCAAAAAAACACAGTAACTTCTACAAAGTACAGTAGCTATAATTGTGGCATGTAATTTGCTACAAATATACTCTAGGTATCATTCATCATGGAAAATGTGATTGGTCATAATAGCTGTGGTAATTAATCCAGTAATTAATCTATCAACTTAACCCTTTGACTCCTGCAGCCTGTCCAACAGCATCCTTCTTTGTCAACCATGCTGGAAGAGCAAAAACTTAATCCTTTGACTCCCTCACCCTATCCATCAGCTTCCTGCAGGAAGCTGGTGGATAGGGTGAGGGAGTCAAAGGATTGTTTTTGCAGTTGGTAGATAGGGTGCAGGTGGCAAAGGGTTAACAAGCATAAAAATAATATATAACAGTCCTGTTACCTTTTTAACTTCCATCATAGCTTATAATTTGCCACTTGCAGACTCCAAGTAGGCTACTTACTCATCATGAAAAACTATGATTAGCCATGTAGCTTTGGTAATTAGTCCAGTAATTAGCCCAGTACTTTACCTACTTTAAATTTAATGAGCTAAAGAAAAACCCTTTGTTAGAATTTTAAAACATAAGTTGCATAATAGCTGGAATTCTGGCTTATAATGTGCCACACACACACTTGGTATTATCACAAAAAATATGATCAATGATAATAGTTGTAATAATTAGACTAATATTAATAATTAAATGATCTAACGATCTTTAAAAAAAACACACATAACAGCCATAAAACCATTTTAACTTCTACCATTATAGCTGGAATTCTGGTTTTTAATTTGCCACAGACTGCAAGTATTATCATCATGAAAAAACATGAATGGTTGTAATACCCACTGTGACTAATCCAGTAATTAATTAATCATCTTGAAAATCTTTAAATATATCTGCCTGAGACTTCCAAAACAACTTCACTTTCCCAATTGTTGAATTCTTGTCTTGATTTTACGGTCACAGACTCACTCCAGATCATACTCATGCAAAGGATGATGAATCATAGTAGCTGTGTTAATTTACACAGTAAATCCTGACGAATGGTATGAGTGCTGGTCTTTTGGATGAAAAACCGAGTCCCTCATACTTCAGAACACCTTATTACCCGAGTCTTAGCATACATTCAGTGAAAGTAAAGAATCCATGGCAACAAAGATTTGTCCATGGCAATTAAATTCCATGGAAAATCCAGTCTAAACAAAATGACACACTTGGTAGGAAAAAGGCTTAGCTGCACTATGCCAATGCAATTTTTTTACGTGACGCAGAGTACCATGTCTAGAGGCAACACTATATCACTCATACAAATCAAAATGCACACATTAATCAGCACACACTGCGAGGAATCACACACACACAAAAAACAGTCATATTCTTTCTTTAATTTTTTTCTTCTTTTCTTTGTTTTTTTTCCATTACTTAAATTTAAAAGAAAATAAACAAGCAAACATAAAATATATCATCATTACAACTATACAGTACACAAAACATGCAAACATAAAATATAACACTATTATTATCTGCAAGCCTAGTGAAGCAGTCATCTCATGGATACACAGTGTTATGTTACTTGTAATTGAATTGTGAAAATAAATGTATTTTGTGCATCATGGAATAATAATAGGATTAACAAGAGGAAAAACAAAAAGTCTGAACCATGCTCAGGTCACTTGCGCTCTTGTTACAGGGCATCAGCCAAAATCAGCTGATCAAGATGAATAGCTGCAAAAAGGAAAAAAAAAGGGCATGACTAACTCATCACTTCAGATTTTTATAGATCTGTAGGAACACACACACACACACACAACACGCACACACACATACACGCACAGTGGAATGTGCGCACACACACACACACATACACACACAGAAATGAAGCAGGCTCATTTAGCATGCTTAGGCCTAATGCATTAAATAGTAGTGCCCCATTATCATAATCGTTACCATTACTTGTGCCTTAAAAAAAATCCCAAACCAACTATTCAAAGAAACGTGATATAATGCATTAGGAGGACTAAAGATGTGAAGAAAAAAGTTTAATAAACTAAAACTTAACAAACCTAAACAATTTTGCTTAAAACAAAAGCCTACATAAATAGGCTTAAATGTTTTTTTTCGTTTACTGTTTGAATCAAGTGTTGAATTAAAGAAAAAAACAACAACAACAAATGGCCCATTAAGTTTTCATTCTGTATATAGTTACTTGAAAAATCTCAAAAGTAACAATGTCATACAAAACAGATAAATTATTTCAGTAGGGCTAAGCAATGAATCCATGCAAATAGAGATATATATATATATATCTAGATCTATTTTGATGAGTCGTCATGGTCATATGATGAGATGGTCAGACTGGTTGTGCCAAGCTACTAGGACCTATATTTTCATACAAAAAATTAATATAACAACCAGACTAATGATTTCAATAAACAATCCACGCAACTAGATGATCTGATGCTGATAAGGTGGTCTGACTGGGCGTGCCCAGCTTCTGCCAACTGATGTTCTGATAAAAAGTCTTCCTTGCACAGTTGCAGATTACACACACACACAGTGACACACACACACACACACAGTGACACACACACACACACACAGAGTCACACACACACACACACACACACACACAAAAGGCATTTTCACAACGAAATCTATCACTGATAAGATCAGTACGTTTTACGTCATCACCCAAAACATTGCCATCTCAATACAAACAAGTCTGCTATCAGCAGTATGTAGATCTAGGCGGCATGACACGCACCATCGCCTCGGTACACCATACACTTTGCGGGACAGGTCTAACTATGAGATGGTGCCCTGATCTGTTTCAAATTTGGCATGTAAACAGAGGAGGGACTTGTCTACAGACATCCAAAATTTTACGCCAGTCGGTCACTTACCTTCTGAGCTTGCAACGGTTACAACCAAGTGGTCAGCCAAATGTCCGTCTGCTCTCGCATGACAGTACGAAATGAGAGAATCGCAATCGGAGGCTACAGTTCCACCTATGTTTAGCGTCCTGACACGTATTGTTTTGATTAATGACCAGTCACGGGTCTGATACATGGACACCCCTCTGTCAAAGCGCCGGAACGCGTCTCAGTTTTTTAGCAAACGCTCGCGGCTGCATGGAGCCCGGTTTTCACACGTACCTACATGAGTGTTTGTGTGTGTGTGTGTGTATGTGTTGTGTGTGTGTGTGTGTGTGTGTGTGAGAGAGAGAGAGAGACAGACAGACAGACAGACTGAGAGAGAGAGAGAGTAGCTTGAACAATGTTACAAGGCCATGAAACACAAACCTTAAATTTCAATGTTGGCCTATAACCTTATAATATATTTTAATGTGTAATAATAAATAAACACAAAACAGGAAGCATTACTCAATTTACTGTTACAGGATGTTGAGCGATGCTCTTCAACCAAGTATCTAAAGTCAGCGCAAAGCTAGTTTATCACACAAACTGGTTGTGG
>CM060315.1:60549134-60571634 GCA_030674185.1 Monoplex corrugatus | reverse complement strand
TTGCTGTATAGGCACATATGTGTAAATAGTGTATAGGGAATGAAATCTGTAGACGAACATGTACCAAATATCTTTGGAAAACATTTCTGTTTCTTTCTGTTTATGTTCATTTTGGTGACATCGTGACAATTCTTTTCTGACATTTGTGTTGTGCCTGTGTATTGGATACTATACTGGAGGAGCAGAGACAGCGTCGGGTAGGACAGATGTTGTGTGTACAACTAACAAATGTTGTTTTTAGACAATAGAGCTTGTTTGTATGCTAACCATTGTATTGTCACCATAAAAATACCTCTGTCTGTGACATCTTTGGTGACAGGGACACGCACACTAGACCCAGGACACACAAAACCACATGCAAATCAAACTATGGACACTTGTGTATATGTGTGCAAAACATCTTTCTTCTGTACTTTCAAACAAGTGAATGGCAGTATGTTTATCAGCATGACTGTACTCGGATGAAAAAATGTCAGAAAAATGCGAATACTAGGAGCTAGCTTTACATCTAGCAGTGCGAATGCGAAAGGGTTAAAGCAGTAGTTTGTCCTGCCTGCTGTATTCTCTCCCTTTTTTAAAGCAGTATTTTCTCCTGCCTTCTTCATTCTCTCCCTTTTTTAAAGCAGTAGTTTCTCCTGCCTGCTCTATTCTCTCCCATTTTTAAAGCAGTCTTTTTAAATAACATACAAAACCTTTTGATACAATATATCCACACACACATTGTCTTTAACACAAGACACACAAAATAATAAAAGACAGCACACATACAAATACTTTTAACTCGTTCATACTGAAGTGTGTCATGTGACGGACATGCTGAGGTCACTTGTCATGACGATGCGCTTCTCCTGATGCATGCATGATTGAATTTTATTTTGTGACATTCGTGGTCTTGTAAATAAGGAGAACTAAGTACAGGCATGTAGAGGAATCATTTCTGTATAAGTTTGTTGTCTCCTGTAGAGCATTGTTTAACTACAGACAGAAATATCTCAAGTTTTCCCAAGTAACTTGAACGGGAAAGTTCAAAAGTTTCAAACGCAAAATGACGCATCTGTCAAAGTCAAAGTGACTGTGATGTACAGCGAGTGAACGGTTCATAAAACTTTTCATACAAGAAGGATCAGACTATGGCAATGCATAAAAATCATTATATTTCAATGAATCTTGCCAAGAATTTTTGCCTGCGAGAGAAAACTAGTGAGAAAAGTGCAAGTGACAGATCATTCCACAATCGCTTACCTGGACTCAAGAAAGTTTTTTTTGTGCTTTCATTTTTGGCATGGATACTGGAGTACTGTTTTTGTTAAGCAAGTTAGATGTATGTTTTTCTACTGTTGCTTGGAATGTTGGAACTGATCTTTCTAAAAATATGTATGACTTTGTACCTGTGTTTAAAGTGGCTTGTCAGTAGAATTTTTTTTATTAAACTGCCAAAATATTGCATTTTGACATAACCACAAGTAAGTCATTTTAGCATGCTTTGAACGAGTTAACAGAACACACGCACACACACAACACACACACACACACACACACACACACACACACACACACACACACACACACACACACACACACACACACACACACACACACACACACACACACACACAACACACACACAAAGCCTTTGAACTCAACACATGTAGGCCTAAGTAGCTTTTGAACACAAAAGCTTCACACAAAGACTTTTAACACAATACACATCTGAAGCCTTTTAACACAACATACACAGTCTTAAAAGAGCACACACACACACACAAAGCCTTTTAACAGAATGCACACATAAACACACATACACACACACACACACACACACACACACGCACACGCGCGCACACACACACACACAACACACACAACACACACACCACACACACACACACACACACACACACACACACACACACACACACACACACACACACACACACACACACACACACACACCACACACAACCGTCTAATATCACTCATAGTGAAAAGACGTTAAATCAAAGAACGAACGAACGAACACACACACACACACACACACACACACACACACACACACACACACACACACACACACACACACACACACACACACACTCACTCTTTCTCTCTCTCTCTCTCTCACACACAGCCTTTTAACGCAATACATTCATACACACAAAGTCTTTTAACACAACATAACACACACACACGCCTCAGTCAAAATATACAAGACCTGTGCCTGTTCTCCCTTAAAAATCCCCAGAAGTAAACCTGTAAATTCTGAAGGAGGGTCCCAGTGCCCCCTTTCAATTTACACTTTTTGAATGCTAGGTAGAATGATATGAATGGAGCATTGGCATATTGTGTATGTGTAAATTTACCATGTATTAAAAAAAAGCAGTTGGCTTTCTCATCTGTAATGGTTGGTATTAAAAATCTATTTTATTAAACATATTTTCTGACACTGATTCATGTTATGACTTTGAATGAATCATAGAATGATGTATCTGTAAGGTCACAGTTTAATCGTTTGATTCCTGCTTCCTTTCCACTGACTGCAAAAACTAAACCCTTTTGATTCCCTCACCCTATCCACCAGCTTCCTGCAGGAAGCTGGTGGATAGGGTGAAGGAATCAAAGGGTTAAGTTGTTGCTTTGCTAGCATGGTTGACAATGCAGGATGCCGGTAGAGAGCGTGCGGGAGTCAAATGGTTAACATACAAGAATACTGGTACATGTTAAACATGTCATTTTAACTCATATGATTGGAAAGGAAAGCTTGAATTGGAGATGCTCAGATTGTTTTATCTGAACTTGATTATTTCATGTTTTAGGATTAGTGGATGTACAGACTACTTTGCCCAGGATGAAGACTCAGCATTTGAGACATGCCGAGACATTGTGTCTACCCTGAATGTTCATCCTGAGGATGTGAAAGGGAGATTACCATCACGACTGCCTTTGTATGACCCAGCAGACTTGCCTTCCTTGATACCCAGGGATGAGCAAAACATGCTGGACATGTATCAGGTATTGTTATGGATTGCCTGTTGCTGCTGTTTAAGTAATTTTGTGTTGAACAGTCTTTCGTGTTTGTTGGTGTGAAATTTGTTTTGTTCAGATTTTTTTTTGTTTTTTTTTGTTTTTTTGTTTTGTTTATTTATTTTTTGTTTAGTTTTGTTTAGTTTTTTATTTTATTTTGTTTAGTTTGTTTAGTTTTGTGTATATGCAGGAGTTAGCAAGAGTGAATGCTGTGTGTGTGTGTGTGTGTGTGTGTGTGTGTGTGTGTGTGTGTGTGTGTGTGTGTGTGTGTGTGTGTGTGCTGTTTTGTGCTTTGTGTATTATGTGTGTGTGTTTAGAGTGTATGTGTTTACAGGTGCATGGTAAAGGCATTGTGTGTGTGCACATGTGTGTGTTTGTATGTGTATGTGTGTGTGTGTGAGAAAGAGAGAGTGTAGGAGAATGAAAGAGAGTAACACTCACTGTTTGTCATTTTCAGGTGATTGCCAGGCTTGTAGATGGAAGTGCTTTCCATGAATTCAAACAGCTGTATGGGCCTACCCTTCTCACTGGCTTTGCTTACCTTGATGGGTAAGACAGATATTTCTTGTTGTCTTGGTGGGTTGTTGATGGTGTCTCAAAAGGAAAAATTTAACAAGTCTGTATTGAAACGTTCAGTTTAATGTACTTTCTGATGTTTGCTCAGTGTTTGTGAATTATGTCAAGACTGAAATCTTAGATTTTCTTGAAAAAGAAAAAGCTAGCTCCTGTATCAGACACCTTACTTTTTCAGCTACTAGAAATGTAAGTGGAAACAGTCAAAGTATTGTTTTTATCAACCAAAGGACATAACTCTTGAGAGTCACATAGGAATTATCTCCCATGTTGTGAAACTTCTCAAATCTAACACAGTTTGCGCTACCCATTCAGCTAGCATAGAAGCAGATACAAAGCACAAAAACAGTAAGCTCAGAACACTCCTCAAAAAAGGAGCGCCCAAGCCTACCTTTATACTCTGCAACTACACACAACTATGAGAGAGGAGAGAAATTCATACAATATATTGGTCTTATGTTCAAGATTGACATAGTCTTTTATTCTTGAACTGACCAAACACACACGCATAGACAAGACAGAACATATACAGGGTTGCTTCCAAGGCATATGGGTAATACCAAAGAAATAAGAGGGAAGCATTCAGCTGAAGTGAGATTGATGATTTTGGCAGGACAGACATATATATGGGAACATTTTATTTGGATACATATCAGAAGGATTATGCTCATCTGTGCTATGTATGTATACTATGCCCACACAGTATTAGTATTCTGTTGAAGAAGGCAAACACAAATTTGGAAAATAAACCATCAGGAAGTTAAAAGCCAAGGATGAGAAAATTATCAGGAGAAATACATTAATTTGAGATCAAGTTCAGACATAAGAGGCTTGATGTAATTCCACTGCTACAGAACATGTTGCATTTCTGTCCATTTGTTCCTTGCCTGTCATCAGCCTCATCATTCTTGGGTAATGCTCTCATAACATTGGAACAGTGTCTACAGTTGCTGAAGAATCCACATTGCAAAGATAGTCTGTGTGATAAAGATCACAGTATGAAGACTCTGGTTAGCTATAGTTTAGCCTTTTTGCGCTTCAATCTCTCCTATGTGAAAAGCAGTGCTTCTCCTTGGACTGCCGAGACTGCTTGCACCATCTGCTTCCATAAGCAGCTTTGTTGTTGTTGTTGTTGTTCTGTTTTTGTTTTGTTTTGGTCATTGTTATTTTTCTTCAGAATTTTTTTTTTTTTTTTTTCAGATACATGTATACATGTTGTTTTTACCCAAACTGTGCAGGGGCTATGTAGCTGCATAGTCCGCATAAATCCATCTCCATTTGGCAAGTGTGCTGGATGCTTTCATGTTTTCTTAAGCCAGTCACTGACACAACTTACGGGACTTTTTTAATGTGCATGTTTGATATTTTGTCCAGTCACTGATGCATCTGTAAAGATTTCTCAGATAGATCAGTGTCAGAATTCTGACTCTAGTTGTGATAATAATGGAGAGTCAGCAAATGTTTGAAATTTGAATGAGCCACATAAGTAAACATGTTTCATTACTAATTTATTTTTTGCTATATGTGGATGGATTGATATTACCATATTTCAATTACATAGTTGACTTAAGATTAGTTGGGCCTAAGAGTAGTTAGAATAGCTGACAAAATTTTTTTTTCCAGATGAATATTCTATGTTATGGATACATAGTTACTAATAGTCTAACAAGGCAATGGTTTTTAGTATTTGTAATATTTGGCTACCCTTGTATTATTCTGATTTCTTATATAATACTCTCATTTCTTATGAAACATTCTCACATAAACATTTTGACATTTTCGTGTTGAAATATGTTGTTTGGCAGATATCTTGTTGGCATCGTAGGAAATCAGGGGGAGGTGACTGCTGATGCAGCTGCCAAGGGAGCTCACTTTGTCACAATGTGCAACGAAAGAAAGATTCCACTGATCTTCTTGCAAAATACGTGGCTAGATTCTGTACAAAAAGATGAAGGTAATGTTTTCTCTGTGTGTGTGTGTGTGTGTGTGTGTGTGTGTGTGTGTGTGTGCTGTTTTTATGGTTTATTGGTTTTATTTCTTTTTTTTTTTTTCTTTTTTTTTTTTAGAATGGAGGGTATGGATGGTGGGGATGGTCAATAAGAATTTTATAGGTTTCTGTTTAGGCTCAAAAGGAACACAGGTACTGCAATGTCAGGTATACATAATTATTTGGATGCCACTTACACACACACATGATCCAGAAGCACATAAACTATGGTTGTTATGCATATAGTAATATAGAAATTTGTTGTTACAATTTTGTGGTTTCTTGTAAAGTTCAGATCTTTTATTCAGTTCTTTATTAACATCACTTTTGGTTTAACTCTTAGAGCCCGAACGTACCGATATCGGTACCCTGCTCGCACAACGTTTCAGCCCGAACGTACCGAGTTCGGTACTTTTGCTTTCTGCATTTTTCATTCGCCGGAGCTGGACTGTGTACGAAACTAAGCACTACAGGCCTCTAGTTCATTCATTTATGAGTGCATCTACACCATTCCCACAAGCAACAAGGCTTCATTGTCTGTGCTGTATGTGAATGTGTAAGGGTAGTAGCTCCATGTCAGCCTGCTGCGTGTTATCAAAATGGCGGCGCCTTCGACGTCAACAAAGCGAAGCAGACAAACTCGTGGCTACACGGCACCAGAAGTGCTTGAATGAATCGAACAGCTTCAGACTGAAGGCTCAGACGTTGAAGAAGAAGATGACTCGATGTGTAGTGAGTTTGTTGTGATAGACTTGGATGTCGGCCCTCAACTCAGTGACACTTCCAGTGACCAAGACTCGGTCTTTCGACTCAGTACCGAGTATGACACAGAGTCAGACGAAGTGATGCCTGCTGACGATGACAGTGCTGAGGAGATGGAAGTGGGTGGTGAAGAGAACACTGAAGCGTTTCTGGACATTTTTCTAAAACCATGGAACGAGAACTTCACATTCTTCCCTGTGATCAGCAATTTCACTGAGGACAAAGAGAGTGGTCTGCATGTCGAGCATGTGCAGAACCACGCCCCCCACCCCCACCCCACTTGTTGGATTCAGGACTGATGTTGGATTCAGGAACAGGAGTAAATCTGTGTTACAAAACATGTGCAGAGAATACTGCATGGACCAGAATACATAATGACTGTCTGATAACTTGATTTAAGCTCAAACTACCCCCCAAAACGTTTGTTTTCTTATTTTCAATTCAGAATGAATCACTGAAACATGATTTCAAGCTTGCTTATTTGCTCTTGTACACTTTTATTGTGTACATGATTGCAAACTTTCTGGTCTCAATATTTCTTGTGATTATGTATGATTTTTTTTCTTTACCTAATGCAAATGACCATTGTAATTTGTTGTCAGTGTGTGTGTGTTTGTAAAGTATAACATATACTACACATTGCCTCTTGACAAAGAAAGAGTTACTGCTAGGTTCTTATACTTGGTACACACAATGCCCAGTTATATATCAACTGTGTAGAAGTGTTTTTGATTTCAAAAAGCTAACTTTTTTTTTATTATTATTCTTTGGATATATTGGTACCCCCTGCGCAAACTTTTGAAACAAAATAATTTGCTTCAAAATTTAAAAAAAATAGTAGAAGGCATATGAACACTTTCATACTTGCTCAAAAGTTTATAACCATGTTAGTATCACCAGAAACTTTCAAGTCTATCTGTCTTTCCTATGATTTTTTTTTTATGATGTAGTCTGAATTGCTGTTGTTGTCTTTGGGCATGTGTGTACATTACAACATTGACCTAATAATCATTGCTTGTTTTCATTGAAAGACTTACAGCTGGTTTCTGAAACTTGGTACACATTATGCCCAATCATATTGCAACTGTCTAGAAGTGTTTTGATATCATAGAGCTAAAATTGTGGGGTTTTTTTATTCTTTGCATATATTGGTACCCCCCAGCACAAACTTTTGACAAAATAATTTACAGTAAAATTTCTAAAAAATGTATCAAACATGTCAACTGTTTCATTCTTGCACAAAATTCAGTTTGTAACCATGTAAGTATCACTAGAAACTTTCAAGTCTGTCTGTCTTTCCTATGATTTTTTATGATTTTTTTTTGTTCATGAAGTGTGAATGGCCATAGCTGTGTCTGTGCGTGTGTGTATATAACATTGACATAAGGAACATTGCTTGTTTACATAGAAAGACTTGCAGCTGGATTCTGAAACTTTGTTCACATAATACTGAATCATATTACAACTGTCTTGAAGTGTTTTTGATATCAAAAAGCTAAATGTAGGGTTTTTTTTATTCTTTGCATGTATTGGTACCCCCCTGCGCAAACTTTAAAAACAAAATAATTTACTTCAAAATTAAAAAAAAATAGTACCAAACAATTTCATTCTTGCTCAGAAGTCAGTTTATAACCATGTTAGTATCATCAGGAACTTTCAAGTCTGTCTGTTTTTCCTATGATTTTTTATGATTTTTTTTGTTTATGTGTCTGAATTGCCATTGTCGTCTGTGGGTGTGGGTGTACATTATAATATTGATATAATGAACATTGCTTGTTTACATAGAAAGACTTACAGCTGGTTTCTGAAACTTGGTGCCCATAATATCCAATCATATTACAACTGTCTAGATGTGTTTTTGATTTCAATAATCTTAAATTGTGGGTTTTATATTCTTTTCATATATGGTATCCCCCACCCCCCTGCCGCGCAATTAAAAAAAAAATCAATAATAAAAAAAAAATGGCAGGAGGCAACTCAACACCTTCATACTTGCACAAACATTGGTTTGTAATTATGTTAGTATCTCCAGAAACTTTCAACTTTATATATCTTTCCTATGATTTTTTATGATTTTTTTTGTTTATGTAATGTGAATGGCTATTATTGTCTCTGTGCGTGTGTGCACATTATGATATTGACATAATAAACATTGCTTGATCACAAAGAAAGAGTTGGTGTTTGTTTCTGATACTTAGTACACATAATACCTGATCATATTGCAACTACCTAAAAGTGTTTTTGATATCAGAAAGCTGAATTTGTGAGTTTTTTATTCTTTGCATATTGGTACCCCCTCCCTCGGAAACTTTTAAAATAAAATAATTCAACTCAAAATTAAAAAAAATAGTACCAAACAAGTCAACTCTTTCATACTTACACAAAAGCTGGTTTGTAACCATGTTAGTATCATCAGAAACTTTCAAATCTGTCTATCTTTTCTCTGATTTTTTATGATTTTTTTTGTATATTTAGTATGAATGGCCATTGTTGTCTGTGTGTGTGTGTACAATTTAAAATTTGCATACTTCAAATTGTTTGTTGACAAAGAAAGACTTGCAGCTAGTTCATGATACTTGGTAAACATAATGCCCAGTCATATTGCAACTGTCTAGAAGTGTTTTTGATATCAAAAGTCTAAATTTGTGGGTTTTTTATTCTTAGCATGTATTGGTACCTCCCCGTGCAAACTTTTGAAAAAGTGTCATTTTTTTCAAAATTCAATTAAAATAAAAATCAACAAAAGATCACCTTTATACTTGCACAAAAGTTAGTTTGTTCTTATGTTAGCAATACCAGAAAGTTTCAAGTCTTTAACTCCAAAACTTTTTTTTTTACAATTTTATTAGTAACCCTTCCAAACAGCCAGGGCAGAAAGGTTGTTGACTGACACAATCGCCCAGGGCAGAGTGAGTTAAGAAAGTTTTGTATCTGTTGGGATTTCATGACTTCTGAGTCAGACAGATATTGGTCACAGATCCCAGGTAACACATACAGTGTCTTCTGCTGAGAGGGGCAGTTTGGTGTGTAGTATGAACTAGTATAACATAGAAAGATAGTGCAGTTAAGATGATACAGTTTTTATGCTTGAAATGGTTATTCTTGTTTTAACTTTGAAGCACATTTAAATCCTCTTTCTTTCATATATATATATATATGTGTGTGTGTGTGTATAGATAGATAGATGGATAGATGGATAGATAGATAGATAGATAGATAGATAGATATGCTTTTAGCATTCATAATATAGCAGACATTGACTTGATGCTTCTACATACCATCCCTGTGCCTCTTATCCTTTTCGTCAACTTTTACCACCCATTTTTTTGCCATTTTCTCTCCTCAAGTGTATGCACCACTTGTGACATATTTCTTTTATCCCTTTGCAATGTATGTCAGTGGACATGGGGGAGCAGCTGAAGAACCAGGCACGTATGATGGCAGCTGTCAGTTGCTGTAGTGTGCCCAAGATCACCATTCTGGTTGGCAATGCTGTGGGACCAAGTCATTATCTCATGGTAAGCAGTATATGAAAACATCTTTAATTACAGATACAGTACTGTGACTTACGAGTGCAAAAGCTCTAGGCCTGTATGACATATGAGTGCAAATTGTGTAGGCACAGAAGATCATTTTCCTAACATTTTCTGTTGTGGTAGTTGATTGCCCCATTGGTTACAGTCATGGCAAATGCGTTCTTAGCGGATAGAAATTCTGATTATCTCACAGTATTTACTACTGTCAGTTTTATTTTTGAAAGCTTTACTCATACTGGTTTTTTTAGTTATGTCAGAATTTCTGTAATGATATTGCTTTTTCATTAAATGCTTAAATGTCTTTATATTGCTGTGTTCATCTGACAGTGATGTATGAAGATGTTTTTGTGTGTGTATGTGTGTGTGTGTGTATGTATGTAATGTGTTTGTGTGTGTGTGTTTCAGGCAGGGAAGGCGATGAGCCCAAATTTCCTGTTTTCTTGGCCCAATGCTGTCAGATGTGTTGACAGGCCCGATGTTGTCAAGGAAACTGTCAAAGCTGTAAGTTGCTCTCTTTTCTTGGTTTTTAGTTGAAGGATATTGCTGGGGTAAGGAAGATGGAGAAAAGGAGAGGCCATGATAGAGAAAAGGAAGGGGGCTATGTTCCTTACTTTCTATGTTTCTATTTGTTTTGTAGTGTTGTGATTATTTTCAGATGCTTGTATGCACATTGTTTTGCCCATGCTGTGCAGGTATTGTGTTTTTGCATTGTTGGTGTACGTGCTGGATGTTTTCATGTTTTTATATATCGTGGAGCTTATGTGGCTTACATAATCTTAAACATGCATGCTTGATGTTGTGTGTTCTTATGCATGCGAAGGGGGTTCTGACACCCACAGGTCTTATGCGTGTTGACCTGGGAGATTGGAAAAATCTCAACTCTTTACCCAACAGGGGGAAGGTATTCAGGCAAAATTGAACCCAGACCTTTGGATTGGAAGTCTGACATTTTATCCATTTTACTGTTGTGCCCATCAAAATTTGCCCCTTATGTAACAGGACTTCATAAACCTGGTTGAAGAATTTCGCCATCATATGAAAATAAGCTTTCCTGTTTGTTGAATTCATCCTAGTGTGGTGTGTGTGTGTGTGTGTGTGTGTGTGTGTGTGTGTGTGTGTGTGTGTGTGTGTGTGTGTGTGTCTGTCTGTCTGTGTGTCTGTCTGTCTGTCTGTCTGTCTGTCTCTGTCTGTGTCTGTGTCTGTCTCTGTGTCTGTGTCTGTCTGTGTCTGTCTGTCTGTGTGTCTGTCTGTCTGTCTGTGACTGACTGCGTGCGTGCATATGTGTGTGTCTGCCTGCCTGTGTGTGTGTGTGCGCGCGCGTGCGCGTACACGTGCGCGTGCGTGTCTGTGTGTGTCTGTGTCTGTCTGTCTGTTATCTGTGTGTGTGTGTGTGTCTGTGTGTTGTTACTGCTTGATTAAAAAACATTCACTTGGGTTAGGCAGTTAAAAAAAAATTGTGGTACATCAGAAAAGTTTGTATCTTTGAATTGAATGATTGTTGTATGCCCTGTTTCACCAGATACATTTGAATCATATTTTATCAGACAGTTGAAAACCATCATGAATCCTGTTTTGTATGATGCAATCAAGTCAAATGTGAAAGGGCTTTAGTTTATGTACAGTTGTAACACAGTATTGTTTTCAACTGTGAATCTAAATGCAACAGAGTTGTCAGCTGTGTTTTGTAATCTGCTCAGTTCATGAAAAACATTGTCACGGTCATTGTCAAAGTCGTCATGTCACGGTCATTGTCAAAGTCGTCATGTCACGGTCATTGTCAAAGTCGTCATGTCACGGTCATTGTCAAAGTCGTCATGTCACGGTCATTGTCAAAGTCGTCATGTCACGGTCATTGTCAAAGTCGTCATGTCATGGTCATTGTCAAAGTCGTCATGTCACGGTCATTGTCAAAGTCGTCATGTCACGGTCATTGTCAAAGTCGTCATGTCACGGTCATTGTCAAAGTCGTCATCAACTGGCCCTGAAAATTCTTCGCCACTTCACTGTCACCAACAGGTATTCCTAGCGGCAAATCATCATCAGAAATCATGTTCAGCACTTGTGCAGCATCATATAATCTTGTTCTGGTAGATCTAGCATTTCCTGAAGTACTGACTGGCCATGTTTCAACCCAGGTCGACTCAGAAAATTTGTGAAAAGCTGTTGTCACATTGAGCAAAGGAAGCTGATGTCAGCGCCAAGTAAAGGATATCGCCTCTGCTGTCACATGACAAACAGGAGAAGCTTTCGTTTTTTTATTTCACAAAAGATCAGTCAAGTTGTATAACCCTACTGTGCCTGAAACATTTTCCGTGCAAATCGTTGTGCAATGCCTGAAGCATTTTGCCTACAAGTTGCCATGCGGTGCCTGAAGCACTGAAAGGGTTAAGTTTCTAGACAGCGTCTCTATTAACCCTTTCGCTGCTATCATGTTTTGCTAAGACACATGCTAAGATTTTTTTCAGAAACAGACAAAAATCACGTTTATTATTTTCAATTGCTTATAATTCAGAAGGCATTGAAGATAGATACATAAAAGTATATATCAAATGAAAGGAAATTGAATGAAGATTGTGTTTATGACAATTTCAAAATGAAATAATGTACCAGAGTGTCACATGTACTCTTTGAAATGCAATAAAAAAAATGTTAAAGTCAATGATGATGTAATCAAGTGATGCAGGAGCTCACAAGCAGTTTATAGCACACTTTGATTTGAAGATATAGACTGTACAAAGGTCAGAAAGCAGTGTCCAGCCACAATATAAGCACAGCCTAGCCACACATAAAATGAAAGGGTTTTATCTCCCAGTGTCGATCCCCAGTAAAAACGCTTCTGAGTGTGGTAGTTCTGGAAGCAGTCTTCTAAACACAGTCCTCTCCTTCCCCCTCTTGCTCCCCTTCCCCTTCTAGCAGGCCCAGCAACAGCAGGTCCAGCAACAGCAGGTCCAGCAACAGCAGGTCCAGGCCGAACATCATCACCATGCTGCATTACCATACCTGTAGCACAGTGAAAGCAAGGATTCAAATTTCCACATATTTTATAAAATAAAAAAAAGTCACACACACACACACACACACACACACACACACACACACACACACACACACACACACACACACACACACACACTGACATAGGTAGCATGCTACTCCCCCATGCCACGCCCCCTTTCATTTTCCTCAAGCAAACACTGCAAAGAAACCCAGTGAGTACTGCTTCTACCAAAGTGACTTCATTACAACATTGTTTCTGTCAGTATTATCACTGAATGCTTTCAATTTCCTATAAAAAGTCACACCAACAGTCTCTCTCTCTCTCTCTGTCTCTCTCTCACACACATACAGATGATACACACACACACGCACACCTCTCTGCTCCCACCCTACTCCTCACATAAACACACACACAGGCCATGGAGATAGTAGCCTACTCCTCACACAAACACAAAGGCCAGGGAGATAGCACAGGGCAGAGGCCGACCAGAAAAACAAATCATCAACAAGACACACAGCGTGCAACGAGCGAGCGACGAGTGACACGCCCACAGGTCGAACACACTGCCCACTCGGTCACTGGCTCGCTCGCTGACCAGGCCCAAACAAAGGGCTCAGCCATACAATACATTATACACACACTTAGCTGTTCTATTTATAAATATACTGAGAAGAAAGCAATACAGTCATGTTATAAAATGAATAAAGCTCTCAATTACACCTACCTGCATCTGGAACAATCGGATCTCTATAGGCCTACTCTGATTCAGACGATCAGTCACCCAAAGATTCTTCCACATCAAAATCTGGGTCGTTGGCATCAACTTCACGAAGTTCGAAGCCAGCTGGCTTGAAGTCTTCATCTCCACTGTCTTGATCTCGAAAAATCGCTTCAATAATTTCTGCAACTGTGTAGGTTCGTTGTGGGGCAGCCATAGCGCTTCAAAAACTGAAAGCTCAACTTCGTAGCACCTTGCCAATCGATCGTGATAAATTATGCAAATGATCTAAATAACTTGAACAAACGGCACTCAAAGAGCGAAGATTGTCAAGGGACCTAATTAAATCATAAATAGAACAATACTGTGATATGCTAGACGAAAAGAGAAAGAGTGTTTGATACGGGACGATCCGCGATCGTCAACAGAGCATTGCAGACGATGGTTTCTATGACGAGCGTCACTCGTCAACAGCGCAGTGAAGAGGTTAATGGAGATTTTGTCGGCTGCTAAATTCAGGGAAAAAAATGTGTATAGCAAAATGGTATTATCAGAATTTGCAGTTTTGTGTTTGGACAAAATTTGATGATTTTACCAGCTGCTAAACTGGTTTAAAAAAATAAAAAGGTACATGTAATAACGATTCCTGATGTGTGTGTGCGTGCATGCGTGCGTGCGTGCGTGTGCGTGTGTGCGCGTGTGTGCGCGTGTGTGCGTGGTGTGTGTGTGTGTGTGTGTGTGTGTGTGTGTTTTGTGTGTGTGTGTGTGTGTGTGTGCAGGGCATAATGGAGAGCATACAGGAGGAGTCTAAGAGGGATGCCCTCGTGGCAAAATACCTGGACAGGTTCGCCATGGAGACCACTGCTGTTTATGCTTCATCACGCCTGATGGATGATGGGCTTATTTTGCCTGAAGACACCAGAGATGTACGCTGTCTTTTCTGTTATATCTGTTTCTTTTTTCTTTTGCTTTTTCCTCCTCCTTCAATTCTTCTGTTTAATTTTTCTGATTTTTAGTCTTCTGATTTTTTATATTTTTTCTTCTGCTTAGTTTGTGTCTCCTCTTTGTGCATGTAGATGGGTGTGTGTGTGTGTATGTGTGTGTGTGTGTGTGTGTGTGTGTGTGTGTGTGTGTGTGTGTGTTGTGTGTGTGCGTGTATAAGTGTGTGTGTGTGCGTGAGTGTTTGTGTGTTTGCGTGTTTGCTTGCGTGCGCGCGCGTGTGTGTGTGTGTGTGTGTGTGTGTGTGTGTGTGTGTGTGTGTGTGTGTGTGTGTGTGTGTGTGTGTGTGTGTGTGTGTGTGTGTGTGTGTGTGTGTGATCTATCTTGAAGGAATGTTAAAGTTGTTTTCAGCCTAAGTCTTAGTGATAATATAAAGAAATCTAATTCATGACCTGAAATTGTATCATATACACCAGAATGTTTCAGATGACTGTTAAGTTTTGTTCTTATTCTGATGCAGATCCTGTCCCAGTGCCTGCGTATTGTGAGTGCTTACAATCACCCTGCAGAACCTGCATACCCTGTCTTCAGGATGTAACTTAGTCACTCAATCATTTTTATGTTTTGTTGTTGTTGTTTTTTCATTGATGGTGATACTAACATTTTTTTTGTTTTTTAGACTCTGCTAGTTTCAGGGTCTCTTTTGTGGAAAATTGGTTGTGAATGAAGAAAAAAGACCGTATATGTATGTTTGTGTATTATGCATGCACATGTATGTGAGGAAGAGTTTTTTTTTTTAGCTGTTTGTAATAGTGGTAGACCCTTACCAGGTTTGCAGAATAAGGTCTAGCCATATACGAAGCCATGAATGTATAAGCATAAAAGGGCAAGACCACTGTGTGTAGGCACTGTGGCAGAAAATGTGACTATACCTCTATGCTGTTTCTGGGCAGGGTCTGGTGTTACAGCTGAACGGAGACTTGACCTTGTAAGTTGGATAATTATTGGGGGTTTTTCCAGGTCACAGTCGTCAAAAAGAAACTACACTGTCAGTAAGGAATGTACATAAAACTCTAACTTCATCATCTTATTTTATAGCGCATTCACAACCCGCAAAAGTTTTTTGAAAGACTGGCTGAAACTTGGAGTAAAGCTGATGTGAAAATATGGTATGGACCATTGAAGATACAGAATCTTAACTGATCATTTGTAAGACCAAAAAAACGTCAGCAGAACACAGAAATGTTGTACGCGAAAAGTCCTGGAATTGATCTCCAGTGGAACCAGATTTTAGAAGGCTGGCTTTGTTATTTTAATAGAGCTGTGGACTCAGTGATGGATGTCTTGAGTTCAGTTCCAATCTATGGCATAAGAACTGGCCTGTTCACTGCCCATTTTAATGCTCATCGTTCTGGTGGTGTCAGTTTAGTGATTCACAGGTCTAGTTATTCCTTGGCCCCTTGCCCCTCCATTTCAAGAGCTTGCCAGGAGCAGGTTCAAGAGAAGTGTACAGAAAGGGTGTTTGCCTTATGAATTTGTTTTTGTTTTGGTTTTTTTTAAATTTTGTGATGGGACAGAATGTTGTTGATACCAGATAATATTTTTGTACAAAATTGCTGTTTTAAAAATACACGGAGAACTGAATGAAGATGGAGAGTGAATCATTTCCCCTTTGTCATCTGTTTACATATTAAAAATGAATATATATACAAATAAGTGAAGTTGAATAAATAAAACAATAGAAAGAGAGCCAGTATGTTTAATTTCCCTGATCGCAATGTTACATTGTTTGTGGTTTGTGTGTGTGTGTGCACATGTCTTTTTTGTGTTGATGTGTGTGTGTGTGTGTCTGTGTGTCTGTGTGTGCTTATGTGCATGTGTGTGTCCTTCGTAACTTCACATCCTCTTCCTTCATTCTCTTCTTTCTATTTATACCTGACACATGACTCATTCCCGACAGCTCCTTGTTGAGTACAGTGCCGCAACACAAGTTGCTTTGCAGTAGTAATGGTGTGGTTTCTTTAACCCTTTGACTTCCGCACCCTGTCAACCAACGTCCTGCATCGTCAACCATGCTAGCAAAGCAAAATCTTAACCATTTGACTCCCGCACCCTGTCAACCAACGTCCTGCATCGTCAACCATGCTAGCAAAGCAAAAACTTAACCCTTTGACTCTCTCTCTTTATAGGGTGAAGGAGTCAAAGGGTTGAGTTTTTGCAGTTGGTGGATAGTATGCGGGAGTCAAAAGGTTAAAAAGGAAGTTGACGGGGACTAGGTTGTTAGCAGAACACCCAACCCTCAACCTGGAGGACAAGGGGTCATTCTTTGTCCGACCTCTACCCTTTGACCTGTTCACTCAGGTGGCCTTACCAGGTGCTAAAGCTTCTACCTGCGTAACTCTCAGGGTCAATGAGACACACAAGCCTCCTGACCCTGGGAAATCATTTGTTGTTGTTTTTTTTTTATACATTTATACATATGTAGATTTAGTGTGTGTGTGTATGTGTGTGTGTGTATGTGTGTCTGAGTGTATGTGTGTTGGTGTGTATGTGTGTGCTTATGTGTATGCTTATGTGTGGGTGTATATATGTGTGTGTATTTGTGTGTGTATATGTAAGGGACAGAAGCATTCCTTCCTTTCAAAAACATTGATTTAAATGTGGAAGTAGAGGCTGTGTGACCCAATGATGCTAATTCATGTTATTGCTTTTTATACATTGTATGTATGCCTTGTAGTTCATATTTTCATCACAGTTGTAGGGATTGACATGTGTTTGCTCTGTGCCTCTGGTACATACACTTCCGTGAAGTATCTAGGGCTCTTGTGAATGAGATGCTGTGCAAGTAGTCATCATTATTATGATCATTATGTTTTAAATGGCAGGAGAATTCCATTGCCCTCTTTTTTTTGTGCAAAGATGATAGTACTGACAATAAGACTAATTTTAATGATGATGACATAGTATTGATAAGAATATTAATTTTGATGATGATGACATAATATTGATAAGAATACTAATTTTATGACGATGACATGTTTTTGAAAAGAACAATAATTTTGATGATGATGGTGACATAATATTGATGAGAATACTAATTTTGATGATGATGACATAATAATGTTGCTGCTGCTATTAGTGATGAGAGTAATAATTGATAATGATAATAATGATGATTAATGAAGTGTGATTTCTACATTGGAGGGGCTTTAAGACAAGGGCATTTACATTCGAATTGATAATGATAATAATGATGATTAATGAAGTGTGATTTCTACAAAGGAGGGGCTTCAAGACAAGGGCATTTACATGGAGACTATGTAGACTTTTGTATAGACTGTTTGTTCTTTAACCTGATTTCTCATGACAAGAGTGTGTATAAAGATGACGTGTGACACTAGTGACAGATATAGGGGAGTTTGTCGAATGGTTGGAAAGAGGACAAAATGTACATAGCTTATGATTAATTTGTGTTTAAACGGGCAGCCAATGGAGAATATTGATAAAAGATTTATAGTGTGCTTTTTCAAGTATTTTGCTCATTTTTCAAGTATTTGCTCATTTGAATGGGATGAATAGTAAATGCAATACTACTGAAAGACATATTTGATTATGTTGTGTGATTAAGTGATCTCTACTGTACCAGGAATATAATATTCTGTATTACAACAAGGAACGTTTTGAATTGTTGAGGCTCTTCTGTGTTACATACAGGAAATTTGAATTATAATATGGACAATGCTGCTGCTGTTGTTGCTTGTATTAGTGGCTGCGTATATTTATGGATGTATACATGCCTATTTGCAAGCACATGCTTTGATGTTGTTGTACACATACACTTAAACCGTGTGCGTGTGCATTCATGTTGTTTGTTGGTATAGTAAAGAATTTTTTCAAGCATATGTAAATACATAAATTAACGAATATACACAAGAAGGATTCAAGGAACTGTATCAATTGCTCAGTTGAGAAGAAAATGAAATTTGATGAGAGTATTTGTATTTGAGTATTTGAACAGCTAATTACAACAGAAAAGCTGGAGGGGAAAAAGAGCACCAGGTAGACCCAGAGACAAAAAATATTGCAGAGTGGATGAAGACAGAGAGGGTGGGAGATGTACTTACTGCCACAAAAGATAGATTCATATGGAGGG
Organism: Monoplex corrugatus; assembly: GCA_030674185.1. NCBI lineage: Eukaryota > Metazoa > Mollusca > Gastropoda > Littorinimorpha > Ranellidae > Monoplex > Monoplex corrugatus. The sequence goes on along the minus strand of CM060315.1, from coordinate 60,552,947 downwards.
CCGTGATCGACGATGCCATATGGCAGGACACATGATGGTGATTTGTATATCAACACAGTGGGTTGGCTGGCTCACTTGATAACAGCAGATCTGACATCTCGAGTTCAATCCCAGCCAGCAACATGAAAATCAGCCCGTTTGCTGCCAATCTTAATGCTCTAATCTCCCCCCCCCCCCCCCCACCCCTCCTGCTCGCTCCCTGTGGGGATGCCGGGGGCTCTTTCAGTATAAATAGTATTCCCACCTTCTGGAAATTCTGTGCTAGAAATTTCCTCTTTTCTGTCACTCTCTTTGTTTCTGCTTTGTTCCTTTGCTTTCTGCCATATCTCCCTTTAATTTTCTGCCTTGCTGGTCCATTCACCTGTATGTGTTTGATAAAGTTTTACATACTTTTTCTTATGATTGGTTACTGGGTACATGTATCAAGTGCGTTTTTGGCTCTAGGGAAATGAGATATGCAGAAGCAATTTTGGGTAATTTAGGCCGGTTTTTATATGTGTATTTGTGTCCTTATGTAGGTTTAGATTTGTATTCAGGTGTATTTTTTAAATCTGTGCGATAAATTGGATGGAGTGGTCACTGCCAGGGGCATCTCCTTAGATCATGTGCACAAATGCATTGATATGTGTACTTAATTTTCTTTCTTTCTTTTTTTTCCTGATGAAGTTTTGAATGTGTTTTGAAACAGTGATAGCCCTGATATAGTTGTACACAGTCGGCTGGGCTTTAAACAACAAAAACAATAAAACATAATGCTCTAATCATTGTGGTGGTGTGAGCATAGTGTTCCATAGGTTCCCCTACTTGCCATTTCAAGACCTTGCAGCGCATAAGGTTTTTGCACAGGGTCAAGGAGTCTTGCCAGTCTAACACCAGCAGATTTGAGTTGAGGGCTTGTGGAATTGTCAGAGTGTGATGAACCCCTCATGAACAACTCGGTAACTTCCAACACTAACCACTGTCACATATAAAAACTCTTTTTGGACTAAGATTTGCCATAGTGTACCTCATATGCACAGCTGTTTGTTGCTAAAGTGCGCTATAGCAGATCTTGAGTTTTGGGTAATTCAGTCCCGTTCGTATATATGTTTTTGTGTCCTTGCATAGGTTTAAATTTGTATTCAGGTGTGTTTTTTTTAAATCCCCTGTGCGATAAATTGGATGGAGTGGTCAGCGCCATTCTTAGTGCATGGTTCAAAGTTTGTGTCTGTGCGCTACAGTGTATTGTGAGTGTAAAAATTCTTATTGGATGAGTCAAAGGTTGTATCCAAATCTTAATACAACTGTGTTCGACAATAATCTTTAACATCTTTAAGTGCATATGTACCCTTAGACTGGCTGTGACTGTCTTTGTTTGGGTTCTGCTAGCGTGAATGCAGTACTAACAGCCAGGACAGTGTATGTGCGAGTGTTCATATGTGTGTGTGTGTGTGTGTGTGTGTGTGAGTTTATATATGGCTTATTGACATTGATACTGATTTTTCAGTGTGTCCACTATGCAGTTACATTTGCCCATTCCATTTCTACAATTTGGAAGTCTGTGTGGATACTAAAGACTACACTGAAAAATGTTCTATATTATGAGATTAAGTTACCTCCTTTGCGTCAGTTGTTAAAAAAAAAAAAACGACTTTTATCAACATGTAACGGGTCAGTCAATAATAAAGTGAGTGCATTCAAACTTTGCCATCGCGTACTCTTTTCTATTGCTCATAATACCACAACATTTCAAGCTTGTGTGTTGCTTGCATTCGTTTTCTAGAATATATTGGTAACCTGTACAAACAGCAGTTTGAAGGTATAGTGAAGGAAGCAATCGGCTAGTGTAGACAACATTAATGTCAGTGAAAACTAGGCGTTGTTTTTACTTAATAATGTTCAAGAGCATGTTCAAGGGCAGTGACTCAGTCACTGGTGTTACTACAGTTTGGTCTGTGTTACTACAGTTTGGTCTCTGTGTTACTACAGTATGGTTCTCTGTGTTACTACAGTACAGTTATCTGTGTTACTACAGTTTGGTCTCTGTTTACTACAGTTTGGTCTCTGTTACTACAGTTTGCTACAGTTTGGTCTGTGTGGTTACTACAGTTTGGTCTGTGTTACTACAGTTTGGTCTCTGTGTTACTACAGTTTGGTCTCTGTGTTACTACAGTTTGGTCTGTGTTACTACAGTTTGGTCTCTGTGTTACTACAGTTTGGTCTCTGTGTTACTACAGTTTGGTCTGTGTTACTACAGTTTGGTCTCTGTGTTACTGACAGTTTGGTCTCTGTGTTACTACAGTTTGGTCGGTGTTACTACAGTTTGGTCTGTGTGTTACTACAATTTGGTCTCTGTGTTACTACAGTTTGGTCTTGTGTTACTACAGTTTGGTCTGTGTTACTACAGTTTGGTCTTGTGTTACTACAATTTGGTCTCTGTGTTACTACAGTTTTGGTCTCTGTGTTACTGCAGTGTGGTCTCTGTGTTACTACAGTTTGGTCTCTGTGTTACTACAGTTGGTCTCTGTGTTACTGCAGTGTTGGTCTGTGTTACTGCAGTTTGGTCTGTGTGTTACTGCAGTTTGGTCTTTGTGTTACTACAGTTTGGTCTTTGTGTTACTACAGTTTGGTCTTTGTGTTACTAGCAGTTTGGTCTTTGTGTTACTGCAGTTTGGTCTTTGTGTTACTGCAGTTTGGTCTTTGTGTTACTACAGTTTGGTCTTTGTGTTACTGCAGTTTGGTCTTTGTGTTACTACAGTTTGGTCTTTGTGTTACTGCAGTTTGGTCTTTGTGTTACTGCAGTTTGGTCTTTGTGTTGCTACAGTTTGGTCTTTGTGTTACTGCAGTTTGGTCTCTGTGTTACTACAGTTTGGTCTTTGTGTTACTACAGTTTGGTCTTTGTGTTACTACAGTTTGGTCTCTGTGTTACTACAGTGTGGTCTTTGTGTTACTACAGTTTGGTCTCTGTGTTACTACAGTGTGGTCTTTGTGTTACTACAGTTTGGTCTTTGTGTTACTACAGTTTGGTCTTTGTGTTACTACAGTTTGGTCTCTGTGTTACTACAGTTTGGTCTCTGTGTTACTACAGTTTGGTCTTTGTGTTACTACAGTGTGGTCTTTGTGTTACTACAGTTTGGTCTCTGTGTTACTACAGTTTGGTCTCTGTGTTACTACAGTTTGGTCTCTGTGTTACTACAGTTTGGTCTCTGTGTTACTACAGTGTGGTCTTTGTGTTACTACAGTTTGGTCTCTGTGTTACTACAGTTTGGTCTCTGTGTTACTACAGTTTGGTCTCTGTGTTACTACAGTGTGGTCTTTGTGTTACTGCAGTTTGGTCTTTGTGTTACTACAGTTTGGTCTCTGTGTTACTACAGTTTGGTCTCTGTGTTACTACAGTGTGGTCTTTGTGTTACTACAGTTTGGTCTCTGTGTTACTACAGTTTGGTCTCTGCCTCTTCACTATAGTATTTCAGTTTCCCTAATAGTTCAAATGACTAAGCCCTTTCACATTTCCTCACCCTGTACACCAGCTGAGGGTAAGGGAGTAAAAGGTGTTAACAGTGGTGCGTTCTTTAACCCTTTGACTCCCGCATAATACCCACCAACTGCAAGAATTTAACCCTTTGATTCTCTCACCCTATCTACCAGCTTTTCCTGCAGGTGGATAGGGTGAGGGAGTCAGAGGGTTGAATTTTTGCTTCGCTAGCATGGTTGACAATGCGAGATGTTGGTGAACAGGGCGCGGAAGTCAGAGGGCTAACATGAATTTGTCCGTGCACTGTCAGAGCCGACTTGACTGTCTGTCAGCCTGTCACCTCTTTCTTCAAACTGCTG
>CM060315.1:60541634-60546634 GCA_030674185.1 Monoplex corrugatus | reverse complement strand
CACACACACACACACACACACACACACATACATACACACAAATCAGCTGACCAGGCACACACAAGTACACACACACACACACACACACACACACACACACACACAAGTACACACACACACACACACACACACACACACACACACACACACACACAAACGAACATGCATGTCTACATGCTGATAGATATATGCACACATGGGTACAGTGAGGAAGCAATGAAAACAAAACATAAGTCACAACAGTCAAGCCATACTAAAAATAATTTTTGTCTTGGTGGTGTAAGACCCGGTTTGTGTAATGGTGACCTGAAAACAGGCCAAGGTAACTGAAAATGATGTCCCCCTGTGGGGATAATATCCCCACCTTCTGGAAATTTTGTGCTAGAAATTTCCTCTTTTCTATCACTCGCTTTGTCTCTGCCTGGTTCCTTTGCTTCCTGTCATTTGTACCCATCATTTTCTGCCTTAATGGTCCATGGTAATGTACTTTTACTTAGGACTGATAATTGGATACATGTATTAAGTGCATTTTTGGCTCTAGGGAGGTGAGATATGCGGAAGCGATTTTAGGTGATTTAGGCCTGTTTATATACGTTTTGGTGTCCTTAGGTATGCTTATATTTGTATTCAGGTGTCTTTTTTAAATCCCCATGTGCGATAAATTGGATGGGGTGGTCAACGCCAGGGGCATGCCCTTAGATTATGTCTGCGAATGCATTGATATGTGTAGGCCTACATAATTTTCTTTTCTTTTTTTTTTTCCTGTTGAAGTTTTTTTTTTTTTTTGAAGCAGTTATAGCCCTGATATAACTCTACGCAGTCGGTTGGGCTTTAAACAACAACAGCAACAACAACAACAACAACTGAATCGATGTAACATATTACAATGGTGACAGAGCAAAAGATGCAAACCAGGCATAGATCCAACCACATACAGCAGAGACATTCTTGAATTTTTCATAAAAAAAAGGGGCACAGTTGAAACCATCTCTCCCCTACTCTCTCACCTACTGACTTTTTGTACTCGGGATCTGGCCAGCTCATGGGCTTATATGCAGGCTTGAGGCTTGTGTCATGATCACCATAAACAGGCACTTGTGACGTTAGTGCATGTGGAATTCCTTCCGAGCGCGTAGACGTCGTCTTGGGAAATTGAAACTGAAACTGAAACAGGTACCGTGACTGTCACGTGACGTGTAGACCGTCCTCAAAAGTTATAGCTGTGTTGTGACTGCTTCTTAGCTGTGTTTATTCCCCCGTGGGGATGCCAGGGGCTCTTTCAGTATAAACAGTATCCCCCTTTCTGGAAATTCTGTGATGATCTGGTTTACGAGTATAATTGCTACGAGGGACGTACGTGTCTTTATTTCACGTATGTTCAGCCTGAATAGCTAGCTATATTTACACTGAAGTTGGGTCTTCTGTTGCTTTAATTTTGGTCTTTGAATCGTTTTTTTTCCTCCCCGAGATATCTCCCAAGATTTTAACACTATTTGTGTTTACAGTTTTAAGTTTTGTCCATCAATCAACGTGTCTTAAATTGTTTCAACACACTTTTGTCTTCCATTTCTTCTTCTTCTTCTTCGCAATTCTTCTCTCATCTTCTTCTTCTTTTTCTTCTTCTTCTTTTTCTTCTTTCTTTCTTCTTTTCTTCTTTTCTTTTCTTCTTCTTTTTCTTCTTCTTCTTTTTCTTCTTCTTCTTCTTTGTCTTCTTCTTCTTCTTTTTTTTTCTTCTTCTTCTTCTTTTTCTTCTTCTTCTTTCTTTTTCTTCTTCTTCTTCTTCTTTTTCTTCTTCTTCTTCTTCTTCTTCTTCTTTCTTCTTCTTCTTCTTCTTTTCTTCTTCTTCTTCTTTTTTCTTCTTCTTCTTCTTCTTTCTTCTTCTTCTTCTTTTCTTCTTCTTCTTCTTCTTCTTCTTCTCTTCTTCTTCTTTCTTCTTCTTCTCTTCTTTCTTCTTTTTCTTCTTCTTCTTCTTCTTCTTCTTCTTCTTTTCATTATTTTTCTTCTTCTTTTCATTATTTTTCTTTTTCTTCTTCTTCTTCTTCTTCTTCTTCTTCTTCTTCTTCTTCTTCTTCTTCTTCTTCTTCTTCTTTCATTATTTTTCTTCTTCTTTTCATTTTTTTCTTTTTCTTCTTCTTCTTCTTCTTCTTCTTCTTCTTCTTCTTCTTCTTCTTCTTCTCTTCTTCTTCTTCTTCTTCTTTTCTTCTCCACCTTCTTTTTCTTCTTCTTCTTCTCTCTTTCTCCTTCTCTTCTTCTTCTTCTTCTCTTCTCTTTCTCCTTTCTCCTTCTTCTTCTTCTTCTTCTTTCTTCTTCTTCTTTTTCTTCTCTTCTTCTTCTCTTTCTCCTTCTTCTTTTTCTTCTTCTCTTCTTCTCTTTCTCCTTCTTCTTCTTTCTTCTTTCTCTTCTCTTTTCTCCTTCTTCTTTTTCTTCTTCTTCTTTTTCTTCTTCTTCTTTTTCTTCTTCTTCTTCTTCTTCTTTTTCTTCTTCTTTTTCTTCTTCTTCTTTTTCTTCTTCTTTTTCTTCTTCTTCTTCTTCTTCTTCTACTTCGGCCGGCTTCTGGTCAATGGTATATTGTCTTCCAAATGGTCCAGAGCACAGCATGCCACACCGTGTCAAATGCTTTTCTAAAGTCAATGTTGGTGGATATTTATGTTGACTGTACTCCTCAAACTTGATAGACTGGGACTCCCAAGTTCGAACAGGCATCGAAAGTACTTGGGTTTAAAATCCTGTTTAATAACCAAGAAGTTGCTGAATAGTAAATGATATATGACCTTCATAAACTCTACCTGTGAAACGCCAAGAAACCGTTACAATCTGACTTTTATCAAAACACATCCCACAGGCATGTGTGTGCAAATACAGAGAGAGAGAGAGAGAGAGTGTGTGTGTGTGTGTTTCAGCATTTATTTTTTTGTCATCACGTTCATGGCATGAACGATTAATTAGTGAACTTAGTGTCCGATCGCAATATCAGCCCAATGTAACCTAGCTCTGCGTTCATTGCATTAAACCCTAAGTTCTGTGGCAGTGTTTCAAACGCTGCAGAGAATGCGGTAGAAGACTTAATAAAAAGTGTGAATAAAAATTTGGCGTCTGTCAGTTGTCCTGTATAGGAGATTTTTCTTCTGACTGCTGCTTTTTAAAAAATTTTTTTTTTTAAATCTAGCAAATAGATAGTTTTTGTTGCAATGAATAAATAAATAGACGGACCAGGCGAATAAATAAATAAATAAATAAATAAACAGACACACAGACCGAGCGATACTCCCCCTCCCCCCCCCCTCCCCCCAAAAAAAAGAAAAACAGAAAAAGAAAAAAAGTCTGAAACAGTACCCCCGCACTGAAAAATAATACGCTGTTGATTTCCATACACATGGGCTGAGCGTTATGGAGAGGTCGATCAAGGGCGGTAACAAGAGTAAGGATATACACAGTAATTATAATCATGGTCGTCTTGGCAATTCCCAAGTGTCAACCCCACACAGCCAGATACAAGATTAAACATAGACTTCTCTGACGCGTTCGTGTAGATTACAGCACTGCTCGTGCTGCGATACTAGTAATTAAAGGTGTCACTGAAAGAAGATATCAGTAATTAACCACTACACGTGCCTATAGTATCCAAGGGTACTATGTTCATCTGTTGTTCTGATTGATGTAATTATTTGTGTTGGCAGTCAGCATTCGGTATGTTGATATAAGAAAATGATATATTTCTTTTTATGTAGAAAGTCATCAGAATCTGCAAGTGATAAAATAATTCTTTTTCAGTTTCTGTTTTTTTTCCCCTTTTAAATAAGAAAAGTTATTTCATATCCATTGGAGGGATGTGTGTGTGTGTGTATGTGCGTCTGTGTGTGTGTGTGTGTCTGTGTGTGTGTGTGTGTGTGTGTGTGGCGCGTTCGTGTGCGTCTCTCTCTCTTTCTATATGTGTGTGTGTGTGCGCGCGTGTCTGTTTGTCTTTCTGTCTGTTTCTCTCTCTCTCTCTCTCTCTCTCTCTCTCTCTCTCTCTCTCTCTCTCTCTCTCTCTCTTTATCTCTCTCTCTCTCTCTCTCTCTGTCCGTATCTAGGGCTCCCACTTTTCCTCGAATTCGCGGATTTCCGCTAAAACCGAGAGTGAGAATTGACGAAAAAAAATTTTTTCCGCGAAAAAAAAAAAACAACTATAAAAAACTATAAATGAAGCTCAGATATGTGTCAGATTGCGCCATTTTAAACATAAATTTTCAAAATTTTCCAGGTGGGCAAGTCCCCCCCTCCCCCATCCCCACGGACCCCACCTGATTTTATGGGATTTTTGCTTTTCCTCAGTGGGGAGCCCTGCGTATCTGTGACATAGATGTGTGAGCAAGAATTTCTCATCTCCTTATGCATAAATATTCACCGAATTGGTCAAAGCTGTCGACTGTTGAGGAGTCCTATTCAGTCTCCGCCCCCCCCCCCCCCCCCCCCACTTCCCTCTTTTTATTTAAACGAAAAGTGGAGATTGTTTCATATCTCTACGATGATCTCCATCCACACCATTGTGCCTGTACAACTGGTCACAGCACAGAAGCAGCGTTAATTAGGGCCTCATAACCCCATGGAAATTATAAGACAACGCTTATCTTCTTTAACTATATGACAAGACTCATCTTACGACAGTCCCTAATCGTTATCACGCTGGGACGTTAATACCACTGAAGAATAAGAAGGCCTCCTATGACCGCCTTGCTGCTGTTGACAATGATAAAGTTTCAATTTTATGTCTTCTTGGCCTGTCAGCTGCTTTTGACATAACAGGCTATGCCATTATTCCTTCCTGGTTCGAGTCATGAAATGTGTAATACTGTGTGCTGTCATGGTTTTAAACCTTTTCTTAGCGAGCACACTTTACATTAAATATCAACTAAGTAACATAACTCTTGAGAGTCACGGAGTTATCTCCCATGTAGACTTTCTCAAAACCCAACACAGTTTGCGCTACCCATTCAGCTAGCATAGACGCAGCCACAAAGCAT
>CM060315.1:60519134-60534134 GCA_030674185.1 Monoplex corrugatus | reverse complement strand
GGGCGAGGATAGCGTCTACATATGATATGTGGGTTCCCGGCAACATTACGACTGAACATCCATGGTGGGACATCACCACTACTACATGTAGGTACAGTACAGTATAGTACAGTACAGTACAGTACAGTACAGTACATTACAGTACAGTACAGCACAGTACAGTACAGTACAGCCTTGCCCACGACAGGTGCAATGGTGAAGCGATTTAAGGCTTCGGACTTCCAAATGGTAGTTAGTTCTGAGTTCGATCCTCTCTGAGAATAACGTTCTGATGACTATCAAAGCGTGGAAACATATCTGATCTGATGCCCATGTCAACATACGGGGTAGCCCCGCCAGGCTTAGACTTCCCTTAATTCATGTTTTGTATGCGTACAAAACAAAACGTAGGTCTTCTGTAATGTTTGTACGCATACAAAACAAAACTTAGACTCCCCTAAATGTTTGTACGCATACAAAAACGAAATTTAGACTCTCCCAATGTTTTGTACGCGTACAAAACTTAGACTCGTCTAATGATTGTAGGCATACAAAAGAAAACTTAGACTCCCCTTATGATTGTAGGCGTACAAAACTTACTCCCTAAATGATTGTAGGCGTACAAAACTTACTCCCCTAATGATTGTAGGCGTACAAAACTTACCCCTTAATGATTGCAGGCGTACAAAACAAAACTTAAACTCCCCTAATGATTGTAGGCGAACAAAACAAAAATTAGACTCCCCTTATGATTGTAGGCGAACAAAACAAAAATTAGACTCCCCTATGATTGTAGCATACAAAACAAATTAGACTCCCCTAATGATTGTAGGCGTACAAAACAAAACTTAGACTCCCCTAAAGTTTGTAGGCGTACAAAACAAACTTTAGACTCCCCTAATGATTGTAGGCGTACAAAACAAAACTTAGACTCTGTCTCTGTCTCTCTTTCTCTCTGTCTGTCTCTGTCTCTCTATCTGTCTCTGTCTCTGTTTCTCTCTAATCTGCGTGCTGTGATTTCCCATAGACAGAGCTGACGAATTCTACCACTAAGTCCCATCCGATCTCACAACGACCACATTTGGTTACATGATCAGACGAAGATACCGTACTTCAGTTTTAGTTTTAGTTTCAGTTTCAGTTTCTTTATTAAGATGACGTCTCCCAGCTCGGAATGAATTCCATATGCACTGACGTCACAGGTGCCATGTGTATGGTGATCATGGCACAAGCCTTAAGCCTGCACATAAACCCATGAGCTGGCCAGGTCCTGAGGCCCTTCATATCTAGCTGGGAAAGGGACTAAGACACATTTCTCACCTTCCCCCCCACCCCCGCCCCCTCCCCTCCCCACTTCCTCTGAGGTTTCTGTCTCAATGTCACATAAGGCACACCTGTATTAGAAAAACCAACATTTAGTACACACGAGTATGTTATTGTTTTTGTTATTGTTGTTTAAAGCCCAGCCGATTGCGTACAGCCACATCAGGGTATAACCGCTTCAAAACATACAAAACTTCAACAGAAAAAAAAAAGAAAAGAAAATGAAGTACACATATCAATGCATTCGCGCACATAATCCAAGGACATGCCCCCGGCGTTGACCACTCCGTCCAATTTATCGCACAGGGGAGATTTAAAAAACACACCTGAAAACAATATAAGCATACCTAAGGACACCAAAACAAATAAAAAACGGCATAAATTACCTAAAATTGTTTCGCATATCTCACCTCCCTACAGCCAAAAATGCACTTAATACATGTACCCAATTATCAATCCTAAGAAAAAGTACGTAAGACTTTATCGAACACATACAGGTGAATGGACCCTTTAAGGCAGAAAATGACAGGTAGAAATGGCAGAAAGCACAGCAACAAGGCAGAAACAAAGAGAGTGACAGAAAAGAGGAAATTTCTGGCACAGAATTTCCAGAAGGTGGGGGATACTATTTATACTGAAAGAGCCCCCGGCATCCCCACGGGGGACACGAGTACGTTATTACCTTAAGTCTGTGTGCAACTTTTCATAGAGGAAGCCATGGTAAGATCACAGCCACATCCCACTCTTTACTTTTTATTTTTCGTGTGGACTTATTCCAGTGCCACCCACCACATCCACCATCGCCGTCACGCCCTATGAGGAGACCACGCCTCCGATCGACCCCGAGATTGTGGAGAGCACAGACACCCTGTTCCTGGCCATTATCATTGCCTCCTGCGTCATCGGCATCATCATCTCCTTGATCCTCGTCTTCATCATCTGTAAAATATCGGAGAAAAAGCACAAGTAAGCTGTCTTGTCTTGTTGTATTCAATACCAGTTCTGGTTCTATTTTCGTATTTTTTGTGGTAAGCTGGTTGTGTGTTTGATGATCTTCACCGTTGCTGCGGCTGTTACTGATGTCATTAATCGATGTTGTTTTTGTTGTTGTTGTTGTTGCTGTTGTTCTTGTTGTTGTTGTTCTGTTGTTGTTCAGTTGTTGTTGTTGTTCAGTAATTGTTGTTGTTGTTGTTGTCGTCGTAATCCTGTCACCATCACTCATTTCTGTTCCTGTGAGATTTCACTTCAGCTTGTGTCGGTCCGTTGTTGGACATGAGCCTTCCCCATCGCACGCCACTGTTGCCGTTTAACTGCAGCGAGATTGAACGCAGATCAATGCTAGCAATTAGCTCGGGTACCCACCTGCGAACACCAGTGAGAATAAAAAGACCATTTTCTTTTTTTTTTCCCAGTAAATCGTTGCACTCGGTCCGTAAGCTCAACCGTGGGATTCTTTATCGTGTGAACATCACCATCAGTGAGTCATGGAGCGTAAGCCAAAGAGACAGGTGGCAGGTGAAGGGGGCAGACTGTCCGTGGCTTTCATTCACAAGAAGAAAGAAAGCTGAAACTCGCTTTTATACCTCTAGGTGTCTCGTCAGCTCTGTTGGTTGGATGCGAAACATCATCATCATCGTCATCATCATCGTCGTTGTCGTCGTCGTCGTCGTCGTCATCATCATCATCATCATCATCATCATCGTCTTCGTCGTCGTCGTCGTCGTCCTCCTCCTCCTCCTCATCATTGTCATCATCGTCATCATCGTCATATCGTCATCATCGTCATATGACCTGCGGCATGGCGTTGGCGATCATGGCCCTCCATACGAATCTATCCCTTGTCGCTACAAGTACATCTCCCACCCTCTCTGTCCTCAGTCACTCTGCAAGTCCGTCCGATAGTTTCGCCCTGCGTCTATCGGTGTTCTCTTTCCCTCCAGCTTTCCTGTTGTGACCAGGTGCTCTAATTGCCCATTCCTCATAAAATGTCCCATAAATGCTGTTTGTCTTTTTCTTTATTAATGATCTCCATGTGTCTGCTTCCTTCAAGACGGTCTCGTTTGTTTTCTTTGCTGTCCATGGAACTCTCGACATTCTTCTTGGAAACCACATTACAGTTGCCTCAATTTTGTTCTGACTTTGCGTGTTGGCTGTCCATGTGAAACAGGGCACTCAAAAAACACAGCCAGAAAAAGAAAACCCAAACCTTGACACATTTGATATTCTGAATACCACTGCAAGATCCTTTAGCATTTACCGGAGCTGGTACATGTCAAACAACCAAGTCAGAGGTTAAGTCTGAAAAATCTGGGACACATAATAGTTGTAAGCAATGCCTGAAATGGTTCGTTCATGTTTCCAGCTTTTGTCCATCAGGTTCCGCAAACCAGAAGACACACCCGGAGGTCATGAAAAAAAAAGGAGAAGACCAAAGATGAACTAGCGACAAGAACAGTAGTTTCAGTTTCAGTTTCTCAAGACGACGTTTCCGCGCTCGGAATGAATTCCATGTGCATCATCATCATCGTCGTCGTCGTCGTCTTCTCTCATCATCATCATCATCATCATCATCATCATCATCATCATCATCATCATCATCATCATCATCATCATCACCACACCACCACCACCACCACCACCACCACCACCACCACCACCACCACCACCACCACCACCACCTCTTTCGTTCGGGGTTGGCGCGGTTTTGTGTGCATATTTGGGATGGCTATAGCCCTGGTATGGCTCCGTGCAGTCGATGGTTTTTTTATTACATTAATAGTTTATAACAATGATGATGATGATAAATAATAATAATGGTAATAAGAAGAACAAAACAACAACGATAATAATAATGATGATAACAATAATAATAATGATGATGATAATTATGATTAACAATAATGATAAACAACAACAACAACAACATAATAATCTCAATAATGACAATAATAATGATGATGATGATAATAATAACAACAATAATAATGATGATGATACTAATAATGAAACTGATGATGATGACAATAATAATGATAAATAATGATAATAACAACAATAATAATAGTAATGATAATAATAACACTGATGATGATGATAATAGTAATAACAATAATAACAATAATAATAATAATAATAATATATAATAATTAATCATAACAATGATAATATAAATAATAATACTAACAATAACAGTACTAACAATAACAATAACGATACTACCACTATTACTGCTACTGCTGCTGCTGCTACTACTACTACTGCTACTACTATCACTACTACTAACTATACTGATAATAATGACAATGATGATGATAATAATAATAATAATGATAATGATGATAATGATAACAACAACAACAATAATGATAATGATGTTAATAATAATAATAATAATAATGATAATGATAATGATGATAACAACAAAATAGTAATAATAATAATGATAAAATTATGATAACAATAATAATGAAAATAATGATAAGAAGAATACTAATAAATAATGATAATGATAACAACAACAAGAATAGTTATAGTAACAACAATAATAGTATCAATAATGGCAATATTTAACAACAATTTAACAATAACAATGGTAATAATAATGATGATAATAATATATAATAAAATTAATAATAAAAAATATAATAATATTAACGATATATAATAATGATATACTGATAATGTGAATTACTACTCTATAATGATAACAACACAACAACAATAATGATGATGATACATAATATAATAAATAATGATAATAATAACAAAATAAATAATAATAATAATAAAATAATATATATAATAATGATAATATGATGATGATGATGATGATGATGATGATGATGATGATGATGATGATGATGATGATGATAATGATATATATAATGCTATTAATGATGAAGACGACGACGACGATGATGATGATGATGACGATAATACTAATAAATAATAATAATAATAACAATAAACAACAATAGTAATAATAAAACATAATAGTATCAATAATGATGTATTTGATAATGATGATGATCAAATATAATATGATATAATAATGATAATAATATAATAATAATAATAATAATAATAAATAATAATAATAATAATAACTAATAATAATGATAATGATATATGATGATGATGTGATTATGATAATGATAATTATAATTATATGATAATAATAATAATAATAATGATAATAATATATTATAATGATGATGATGATGATGATGACGACGACCACGACGACGATGATGACGACGACGACGACGACGACCATGACGATGACAACAACAACAACAACAAGAAAATACAACAACAACAACAACAGCAACAGCAACAGCAACAACAACAACAACAATAATAATGATAATGATAATGATATATGATAATGATAATAATAAATAAATAATAATAATAATAAAATAACAATAACAGTATAATAATAATAATAATAATAATAATAATAATATATAATAATAATAATAATAATAATAAAAATAATAATAATAATAATAACAATCCTCAGAAGATCAGTCCCACCTGTGTGTGCGCTTGCAGGAAGACGAAACGGCTGCGAGTGAAGCCTCTGAAGGCTGACCAAGCCTTCGCCCCCGTCATGCACCCGGGATGGGCATGATGGGCATGGACCCCATGGGAGGCATGCCCGGCCTGATGCCTCCAATGGACACCGGCATGATGGGCATGCCCGGAGGCATGGACGCTTTCGGCGGCATGGACCCCAACGCCATGGGAGGCGGAGACCCCAACGCCTTGATGGGCAATCCCATGGGCATGGCAGGGGCCGACCCCATGGGGATGGGTGGACAGCAACCGGAATGGTTTGCTTAAATTGAAACATCGACCTGGGTTTTCGGGTGGTTGTTGTTGTTATGTTGTTGTTGTTTTTTGTTTTTAATCCTTTAACTCCCGAACGCACCCTCTCCACCAACTTGCAAAAAAAAAAATGAACCCTTTGATTCCCCTCACCCTATCCAGCACCAGCTTTCTTGTTGGAAGCTGGTGGATAGGGTAAGGGAATCGAAGGATTACGTTTTTTGCTTTGCTTTGCTAGTTCGGTTGATAATGCAGGATAACGCCAGTTGACAAGGGTGCGGGAGTCAAAGGGTTAATTAAAGTCATCTGAAGACACTGATAACGCTGATACAATAATAAAGACGTTATAGACATAGGGGAGATAACTGCGTGAGGTATGGTGTGGGCTGGGGAAAGGGATTGGCTAAAAGGCAAAAAAACAAAACAAAACAAAAACGAAAAAAAAAACGCTTTCGATTGGGTAAAGGTGATTTACGTATACACATACATACATTACATACATACATACATACATACTACATACATACATACATAATACATAACATTACATACATACATACATACATACACATACAGCATACAT
Organism: Monoplex corrugatus; assembly: GCA_030674185.1. Taxonomy (NCBI): domain Eukaryota; kingdom Metazoa; phylum Mollusca; class Gastropoda; order Littorinimorpha; family Ranellidae; genus Monoplex; species Monoplex corrugatus. The sequence goes on along the minus strand of CM060315.1, from coordinate 60,527,416 downwards.
ACATACTACATACATAATACATACATACATACATACACATACATATACATACATACATACATACATTTCATACATACAACATATCAACAACAATACATAATACATACATAACATATACACATACATAGATACATACATACATACATACACATCATACAATACATATACATACAACATACATACATACATACATCACATACAGATACATCATACATACATACATACCACATACATATACATACATACATACATACATACATAATACATACACATACACATACATGCATACTACATCATCATACATACTATACTACATACTATACATACATATAGATACATACATACATACATACATACATACATACATACATACATACATACATACAACATACATACATACATCACACATACTACATACATACTTAAAACAAACATACATCATACATACATACATACATACATACATAATACATACATACAATACATATACATACATCATATACACATACATACATACATACATACATACATACATACATCATACATACATACATACATACATACATACAAAGTCAGTGAGCTGGGGAAATTGACGGGATGATGACACTCAAAAAACAACTGAGTAGGGAAAGCTGAGTGGCTGATACGTGGGTCGAGGAGTTGGAGTTGTTGGAGTTATTTCAAGAGGGATTCACCGTGATCGGAGAGCTCCATATGAGCTCTACCCAAATCCGCCAGCAATAATCTGACAGATTTCCTGAGACTGCACAAAACCCTATGCGCTGGCAAGGTCTTGAAACGGGGAAAGGGTCGCGGAGGTGATTGGCTATAATTCACAGAAACCCGTACAGTGTGGGGGTTTGGGGTGAGATGGTAATTGGCTGATAGAAAAAAAAAAGGTGCATGTGATTGGTTTATCTTTTAACACAACAATGTACGGGCAACGGGAATTGATTGGCTCACAGAACAGAGGAGTTAGGGGTGGGGGGGGGGAGGGGTTGGGAAGAGTGGATTGGTGGACGAGAGTTATTAATCTTTGTGTTGATCTCGTTGATACGCAGAGCTGTCGATAATTCAATGTCAGTTTGCCCAACCCTCTTCCTCTCTTGCGCTCCCGCCATATTTGAACAGGGATGTATCTATTGATTGATTGATTCATTCGTCTGTCTGTTTATTTACACATCTATACGTGTTTGTTTGTGTGTGTGTCATATGACTTTGCACTGACGTCGTTGTGAGACTATGAACTGAAGAGGTTTAGTTTTGCATCCAAGTTGATTTGCTTTTCAGCTGATTTTTTATTTATTTATCTATTTATTTATATATATCTTCATTTATTTGTTGATATATTTGTATATTTATTATTCATTTATCTATTTACTTATTTATTTCTTTACTTCTTTCTTTCTGTCGTTCGTTCGTTCTTTCTTTTTTCATTCATTCATTTATTTACTTGATCAATTATTTGATCAATAATTTATTTATCCATTTGTTTATTTATCATATTTGTTTTCATGTGAGTTTACACTGACATCATTTATTTATTTGTTTGTTTATTTACAGTTTTTGTATTCAATGTCATAGGGGTATGTATAATATTTTTTGAATCAATTGTTTAAAGAGGTGTTCTTGCGCTGAAAATAATATTTCACAACAATGACAGGTCGTCCCCCTGTTTCTTTCTGTTTCTGTCTTTGTCTCTTTGTCTGTCTGTCTATCTCTGTCTCTCTGTGTTTCCGTGTCTCTCTGTCTGTGTCTCACTGTTTCTGTGTGTTTGTCTGTCCCTCTGTCCACCTTCTCTCTCTCTCTCTCTCTTCTCTCTATTTTCTGCTATGCAGAATGAAACGCATCTTACATGACCATGCTTGAAAACTTCTTTTTAAAAATACTATCCTTCATTAGTTATAACCACACACTTCTTGACTCTTCTGTGCAAATACCATAAATCCCTTAGCATCTTCAAACGTATGGAAAGCTGTTTTCGTAACCACCCTCAAAACAAAACAAAATAAAACAAGACAAAACAAAACAAAACGAAACAAGACAAAAAACAAAACAAAACAAACAAAAATCATCCAGCTTGTAACCAAAATATGCAGCCCGCAACAAACCCATTATAAAACATTGGATATGTTCTCATTAACAGAGATGTTTGCAATGTGAAAAAAAAGGAAAACCTACGCAAATAGATCGTGCTAAGGATCTGTAAAAGGAATACATATGCAAACAGATTGTGCAAAGGATCTGTAAAAGGAATAAGGAATACCTAAGTAAACAGATTGTACTAGGATCTGTAAAAGGAATACCTATGTAAACAGATTGTACTAGGATCTGTCCACAAACGCTCTGGTCATAATTTCACAGAAATCCCACTAAAGTTTAATATCCAAGGTCAAGTTCTAGTATCTAGGGTTGAAATGTTTAGCTGAAGTCTTTGATACTGCGGTAGGGTTACTTCGGAACATACAACCACATTATCCAGTATCCCATCAGAATATATGGCAACCTTCAAGAGAGACCTTATCTGGCATTTCTCACATACACTGAGACACAATGCACTGCAAATGTAGTTACATATAGCGTTCGTTAAGAACGTGTAAAATATTGTTACTGATTCAGCCTACATTACCGCTAAATGACTTCTGTTCTACGATGTAATTTTCACCTGTAAAAGATTATGTTCTTTGGTGCCAGTAACTTTTGTGTATTCATGGAAATTCTCTTTGTATCGAAAACATATTTTTTTTACTGACTCAGTCTATATTACCGCTAAATGACTTTCTGTTCTATGATATAATTATCGCCTGTAAGAGATTATATTCATAGGTGCCAGTTACTTTTGTGTATTCATGAAAATTCTCTTTGTATCGATAACGTTTTTTTTTACTGACTCAGCCTACATTACCGCTAAATGACTTCTGTTCTATGATGATGTAATTATCACCTGTAAAATATTATATTCTTTGGCGTCAGTAACTTTTGTGTATTCATGGAAATTCTCTTGGTATCAATAACAAAAAAGATAATAGATAATAGTACATAATAGTAAATGGTAGTGGTGGATGGTTGCTACCAGTTAAAACACTTCTCTCTGTATTCATCCCTCCCACCTTTCTATTTTTAGCCCTCATATGGCTCTACGCAGTCGGCTGGGCTTTAAACAACATTAACAATAACCTTTCTTTCTTGTCGCTGATATTCCTTTGTTATTTAATTTTGACATTTTCGTGTTGCTGTACTGTGTTTATATTTAGTGCAGACCTTGTGCAGGCGAGGTCTGGGTGTAAAAAAAGAAAAAGCATAATATTACTTATGCCTCTGACCTCGATACTAAAACTTTCGTTTTTCTGTAAGCGTTCGTTTCTTTTCGCTCTTCTTTTTCCTTTTACGAAAAGAAGAAACTGTATCCTTATCATTAGAACAGTTTATTATATGTATATAATTATATGTGTTGTTTGTTGCATGATTAAAATTAGTGACACCGTACATCTATGAGTGTGTGTGTATGGTGTGTGTGTGTGTGTTTGTGTGTGTTTGTGTGTGTTTGTGTGTGTTGTGTGTTTGTGTGTGTGTGTGTGTGTGTGTGTTTGTGTGTGTTTGTGTGTGTATGTGTACATGTGTATGTATGTGTTTGTGTATGTGTGTGTGTGTGCGTGCATACGTGTTTGTGTGTGCGTGCGCGCGCGTGTGTGTGTACATGTGTTTGTGTGCATGTGTTTGTGTACATGTGTGTGTGCATGTACATGTGCATGTGTGTGTGCGCGTGTGTGTGTGTGTGTGTTTATATGTGTGCCTGTGTGCACATATGCATCCCACGTATGTATGTAGGGCTAACCAAAGTGGCATAGCAGCAAGAGGTGTATCTCTGTTAAGCATTGTCAACAAGATACATCTTAACATTTTTGGACAAATTATCAGGACCAGCGTGGAACCATGTTCAGGCGAAGTCCAGCTTGGATTCAAAAAAGGAAGAAGATGCACAGATGCTATTTTCGCATTTCACCAAAAGTCACAGAGATAGTATTGAAATAACCAGAAACAACGTCACCTTATCCTTGTGGATCAGGAGAAAGGCATTTGATCGTGTAAGTTTCAGTTTCAATTTCTCAAGATGGCGTCTCCGCGCTCGGAATGAATTCCATCTGTACTATCGTCACAGGTGCCATGTGATGGAGAAAATCCAGAATGGTCACGGCACACGCCTTAAGCCTGCACATAAACCCAAGAGCTGGCCAGGTCCTGAGGTCCTACCTAGATAGTTCCATAACCCTGAGGTCGTAGGGGAGTGAGGTGGTAGAGACCTCAACTTTTCTCGGGGCCAGCACCACGAGGGCGGCGCCCATCCCCTCTCCCTCGCTTCAAATTCATATTCATATTCATATTTTTTTAACCAAGACTTTAGAAAGGCAAGAAGGCTATGTGGTCTTCAAGGGGTGGGACCTGGGAAATCAACCTATCTCTCCAATGTTTTATACCAAGGCAGCCGGGCAATGCCCTGCACTTCACGATTTTCAACCACCCTGAGATCTTTAGCGTGCGCAGCCAGAAGGCACACGGGTACGACTCGTTTTTCGTCCCCTTCTTAAGGACTAGATGTGCAGCTCAATTTTCCGGTCAAAATGAGGAGAAAAGTCGAGGCCTCTACAGGGAGCGAACCGTGAAACCTCGAGTTTAGTTCCACAGGCAAGCGAACGTCTGAACTATTCTGCCACTCTTCTCCCTAATCGTGTAAACAGAATGACACTTTGAGAAATATTAAAGTCATATGAAATTACGAGACTACTCCTCAACAACATAAGAGCAAGCTATGCAAGTAGGGAGAGTGCTGTAAACCCCCCAAGCTGGCAGTCGTCTTGTCGCACAGGGTTAACACCGAGACAGAAGAGCCACGACTAAGACTAAGGGACAAAACTCAAAAGGTTTGATAGATTAAGAATATCATGGATTTCTTCCCTTACACCGATGTCTGCTTTAAGAGTAAAGGCACATGGATATATAAAAAGGGTAAAGGAAAATGGATATAACAAGGGTAAAGGAAATGAACATCACAAGGGTAAAAGAAAATGGATATAACAAGAGTAAAGGAACATGGATATGACAAAGGTAAAGGAAAATGGATATGACAAGGGTAAAGGAAAATGGATAAAACAAAGGTAAAGGAAAATGGATATAACAAGGGTAAAGGAAATGGACATAACAAAGGTAAAGGAAAATGAACATGGCAAGGGTAAGGGAATGGATGTAACAAGGGTAAAGGAAAATGGATATAATAAAGGTAAAGGAAAATGGATATAACAAGGGTAAGGGAATGGATGTAACAAGGGTAAAGGAAAATGGATATAATAAAGGTAAAGGAAAATGGATATAACAAGGGTAAAGGAAATGGACGTAACAAGGGCAAAGGAAAATGGATATAACAAGGGTAAAGGAAAATGGATATAACAAGGGTAAAGGAAAATGGATATAACAAAGGTAAAGGAAAATGGATATAACAAAGGTAAAGGAAAATGGATATAACAAAGGTAAAGGAAAATGGATATAACAAGGGTAAAGGAAAATGGATATAACAAGAGTAAAGGAAAATGGATATAACAAGGGTAAAGGAAAATGGATATAACAAGGGTAAAGGAAAATGGATATAACAAGGGTAAAGGAAAATGGATGTAACAAGGGTAAAGGAAAATGGATATAACAAAGGTAAAAGAAAATGGATATAACAAGGGTAAAGGAAAATGGATATAACAAAGGTAAAGGAAATGGACGTAACAAGGGTAAAGGAAAATGGATATAACAAAGGTAAAGGAAAATGGATATAACAAGGGTAAAGGAAAATGGATATAACAAAGGTAAAGGAAAATGGATATAACAAGGGTAAAGGAAAATGGATATGACAAGGGTAAAGGAAAATGGATATAACAAAGGTATAGGAAAATGGATATAACAAAGGTAAAGGAAAATGGACGTAACAAGGGCAAAGGAAAATGGATATAACAAGGGTAAAGGAAAATGGATATAACAAAGGTAAAGGAAAATGGATATAACAAGGGTAAAGGAAAATGGATATAACAAAGGTAAAGGAAAATGGATATAACAAGGGGAAAGGAAAATGGATATAACAAGGGTAAAGGAAAATGGATATAACAAAGGTAAAGGAAAATGGATATAACAAGGGAAAGGAAAATGGATATAACAAAGGTAAAGGAAAATGGATATAACAAGGGGAAAGGAAAATGGACATGACAAAGGTAAAGGAAAATGGATATAACAAGGGTAAAGGAAAATGGATATAACAAAGGTAAAGGAAAATGGATATAACAAGGGAAAAGGAAAATGGATATAACAAAGGTAAAGGAAAATGGATATAACAAGGGTAAAGGAAAATGGACATGACAAAGGTAAAGGAAAATGGACATGACAAGAGTAAAGGAAAATGGATATAACAGGGGTAAAGGAAAATGGATATAACAAGGGTAAAGGAAAATGGATATAACAAGGGTAAAGGAAAATGGATATAACAAGGGTAAAGGAATGGATATAACAAGGGTAAAGGAAAATGGATATGACAAAGGTAAAGGAAAATGGACATGACAAGAGTAAAGGAAAATGGATATAGCAAGGGCAAAGGAAAATGAACATGACAAGGATAAAGGAAATGAACATGACAAGGATAAAGGAAAATGAACATAACAAGGATAAAGGAAAATGAACATAACAAGGATAAAGGAAAATGAACATAACAAGGATAAAGGAAAATGAACATAACAAGGATAAAGGAAAATGAACATAACAAGGATAAAGGAAAATGAACATAACAAGGATAAAGGAAAATGAACATAACAAGGATAAAGGAAAATGAACATAACAAGGATAAAGGAAAATGAACATAACAAGGATAAAGGAAATGAACATAACAAGGATAAAGGAAAATGAACATGACAAGGATAAAGAAAATGAACATGACAAGGATAAAGAAATTGGACATGACAAGGATAAAGGAAAATGAACATAACAAGGATAAAGGAAATGAACATAGCAAGGGCAAAGGAAAATGAACATAGCAAGGGTAAATGAAAATGAACATGACAAGGATAAAGGAAAATGAACATGACAAGGATAAAGGAAAATGAACATGACAAGGATAAAGAAAATGAACATGACAAGGATAAAGAAAATGAACATGACAAGGATAAAGGAAAATGAACATGACAAGGATAAAGAAAATGGACATGACAAGGATAAAGAAAATGAACATGACAAGGGTAAAAGAAAATGGACATGACAAGGGTAAAAGAAAATGGACATGACAAGGGTAAAAGAAAATGGACATGACAAGGGTAAAAGAAAATGGACATGACAAGGGTAAAGAAAATGGACATGACAAGGGTAAAGAAAATGGACATGACAAAAGTAAAGGAAAATGGACATGACAAGGATAAAGGAAAATGAACATGACAAGGATAAAGAAAATGGACATGACAAGGGTAAAAGAAAATGGACATGACAAGGGTAAAAGAAAATGGACATGACAAGGGTAAAAGAAAATGGACATGACAAAAGTAAAGGAAAATGGACATGACAAGGGTAAAAGAAAATGGACATGACAAGGGTAAAAGAAAATGGACATGACAAGGGTAAAAGAAAATGGACATGACAAAAGTAAAGGAAAATGGACATGACAAGGGTAAAGAAAATGAACATGACAAGGGTAAAAGAAAATGGACATGACAAGGGTAAAAGAAAATGGACATGACAAGGGTAAAAGAAAATGGACATGACAAGGATAAAGGAAAATGAACATGACAAGGGTAAAAGAAAATGGACATGACAAGGATAAAGGAAAATGAACATGACAAGGATAAAGAAAATGGACATGACAAGGGTAAAAGAAAATGGACATGACAAGGGTAAAAGAAAATGGACATGACAAGGATAAAGGAAAATGAACATGACAAGGGTAAAAGAAAATGGACATGACAAGGATAAAGGAAAATGAACATGACAAGGATAAAGAAAATGGACATGACAAGGGTAAAAGAAAATGGACATGACAAGGGTAAAAGAAAATGGACATGACAAGGGTAAAAGAAAATGGACATGACAAGGGTAAAAGAAAATGGACATGACAAGGGTAAAAGAAAATGGACATGACAAAAGTAAAGGAAAATGGACATGACAAGGGTAAAAGAAAATGGACATGACAAGGGTAAAAGAAAATGGACATGACAAGGGTAAAAGAAAATGGACATGACAAAAGTAAAGGAAAATGGACATGACAAGGGTAA
>CM060315.1:60501634-60514134 GCA_030674185.1 Monoplex corrugatus | reverse complement strand
TGTATGTGTATATGTGTATGCTGTGTGTGTGTGTATGTGTATGTATTGGTGTGTGATATGTGTGGGTTGTGTGTGATGCGTGTGTGTGTTGTGTGTTGTGTATGCGTGTTGTTTTGGTTATTGTTTGTCATTTGTTTGTTGTGTTTATTAGGGCCATAGTGCTGCGTGTGTGTGTGTGTGTGCGTGTCGTGTAATGCGTTTATTTGTTGTCATTTGTTTGTTTTAACACAGAGGCTGATGTACTTTCCTTACTCACATCTTAAATGGAATGTGAATTCTTCCTACCACCTTTGTAACCCCCTGTACCACAGGCGGAAGGTACCCATGCAGAATCGAACCCCAGACCTATGGATTGAATGACCGCCGTCTTATCCAATTGACTATCGCACCCGTTGGAACACGCATAAGAGCTTTAAACAAAAAGAAACAAAAACAAAAACAAAACAAAAAACAGTATAAAAAAAACACACACACAAAAAACAGACAAACAAACAAAAACAAACAAAAAAAAAGAAAAAGAAAAGAAATAATTTGAATGAACCAACCACACAATCAAAGAATAGAATAGATAAACAAACAAACAAACAAATAAATAAATAAATAAATGATAAATAAATATAAAAAAAACCAAAAACAAAACAAAACAAAAACAAACAAACAAAAAAACAGAACAAAAACGAACTAACCAACCAAGCAACAACCAACCAGCCAAGTTTTCATCCAATCAAACAGTGAGCCAGCCGACCAGTCGCCGTGGTGTATGTGGTGAGCGCAACGGACGACCGACTGGAAAGTTGTGGGTTAGAATCCCCGATCAGTCTCTTCAAAAATCATTGTGGGATTTTTCGGCTCTAACCTGCTCCTACCTAGAGTTGGGCATGCTGTGGGCTCATTGGGAAGACTGGGACCACACAGTCGAGTCTCATCCACTTCACGGATGGTCATTGAGGGTGTTGCTCAAATCTTCTGACCAGCACCGCAGGTGTCTGTATCTCTCTGGCCTGGTTGATGCTAGGATATGTTTATGATAGTAAGCATAGAGTACAGCCCTGTCAGCAGTCTCAATCCTAGATGGAACTCGATAACATCATGATTATCATCCTCATCGACAATCATCATCATCGCATTGTAAAATCTGTGCCAGCTTCTGTGGCCACTAAGGTGGCGTAGAAAATGGGACTAAAAAAGAGAAGGTGAGCACAAAGGTAACCTCCCAGAGCGCGATAATAAAAAACAAAACAAAACAAAAACAAAACAAAGAAACAAAGAAACAAACAAAAAAAAAAAAAAGAATCAAAGAAACAAAGAACAGAAAGAAACAAAGAAAGAAACAAAAAACAAAAAACAAAGAAAAAAGAAAACAAACAAAAAACAACCAACCAAACACGACACGACACGATACGATACGATACGATACGATGCGATGCGATACAACTACAATACATATACAATACAATACAATACAATACAATACAATACGATATGAGCAACAGCAGTAGCCTGCCTGTGACGAAAGAGGAGAAACCGGAATAACTGGCTTAACAAGACATCATTCATATTTAAGATGCTGGGAAATGCCATAGCGAATTCCATTAGCTCTTCAGCAGAACGCAAGCATCTCTGTATCACACAATGGCATTGTACTGCTCCCAGTAGGGATGCCGGGAGCTCTGTCAGCATAATCAGTATCCCCAGTTTCTAGAAAATGCGTGCTGGAAAATGTCCTTCATTTCTATTACTCTGTGTGTCTGCTTTTTTATATTTTTATTTTTCATTCATTTCTGTCTATCCCCTCTTCCCGTCAATTGTTTGTGCTGCCGATTTTGTTTCTCTGTCTGTCTCTGTTCTGTTCTCTGTCTGTCTCCGTCTGTGTGTGTGTGTCTCTCTCTGTGTACCTGTGTCTCTCTCTGCGTCTCTTTGTCTCTCCATGGCATCATACACAGGAGCAGAGACCGTGTCGCCTGGCGATCCTTTGTGACAAAAGTGGAGCTCCCACCCTCGTCCACGGCGATGGAGACAGATGAGATTATGAGAAGGACACTAAAGCATATTCAGAAACAGGCCTAAATTACCAAAAATTGATTTCGCATATCTCACTTCCCTAGAGCCCAAAATGTACTTAATACATGTACCAAATAATCAGTCTTAATAGAAAATACTTCAGACTTTATTGAATACAAACAGGTGAATGGACCAGCGAGGCAGAAAATGATACGAAGAAATAACAGAAAGCAAAAGATTAAGAAAGAAACAAAAAGAGTGACAGAAAAGAGGAAATTTCTAGCACTGAATTTCTAGAAGATGGGGATTCTACTAATACTGAAAGAGCCACAGATGCCACGAGGGTTTCATCCAAGTGAAGATAAACTACCTCCGATCGTGATAGATACACCGACCATCTGAGGCATGACCAAGCCCAAAAATTAGAAAAAGAGGCAGCCATTACACATGCGACTACGTCTCAAACCGAACCGGCCAGTGATTGGTTGATATTTTGGATCATGCAGCACACATCTTGCTTATGCCAATGTATCAACCATGACCTGAAGGAACAAGAGTCGCATGATCAAAAGAGGCGTGTTGAACATTTCTTTACCGTCACTGGACAAAACAGCTGAGGAAATAGCGCCAAAAACTGCAGGATAGATCTAGTCGTCGGAACAACCGGACGCAATCACGCTGGAAAAGATGCGCTTCCAGACTTACCAGAAGATAAAATAGAATACATTCAAGACATGATGACACGCACGTGGTGGATATTAATTTTAGTTTTTCGATCGTTTGATTCTGTTCTCCGAGGTCATGGTTCATACATTTGCATAAATAGGCAAGATGTCTGCTGCGTCAACCAAAATATCAACCAGTCACTGGCCGGGTGGTTTCAGCTGTAGTCGCATGGGTCCATTATACTCCTTTCTCGTACCGAGAAAAGCAGGCTTCGTGTTCTGTCGGCTTGTTCAAGACTCGACTGGACAATTCCATGTATGCTCCACCCACATATGCCGAATCTATGTGGCAGACTCCTTGTGTCCACGGAAAATCCTCTGCACTGGCTCTCTTGGACTGGGAAGGAAAAGTCGAAGACAGGGATTTATGGAACAGAAGGGTGTGCAGATGGGTATTTTCGTGTTTCACAAGCCGTCAAAGACTGGCATGGCATACGGTAGCCTACTTTCATGTTCTGCGTCCGTAGACAGTTGAAGAGAGTTCAAGCGTTGGCAGGTCTGCACGTAGGTTGACCTGGGAGATCGGAATATCATGCACTAACTATAACACTACATGGAACATGTAGCACATGTTCATACTTGGTGTAGCTGTCGCTGTGACCCGGCCTCATCAGCGACTGACTGACACAAGTAAGTGTAAACAATGGTGCATACAGTGATTCCATACGTGTAGGTGTTATAAAGTAATAATGACTAATGGATTCAGTAAAACCTACGTGGCGGACTGCTATAATTTGTCAAAATGGAAAATATATCTATTTACATTTATTAAAAAACAAGTTTTATTGATTTAATTCCAGAAATTTTCTATTTTTTTGTGTATAATGTAAATGGCCTGTAAATTGTTTACATTCCTTCAAATGGGGATTTGATCTTTCTGAAGACATTCTGATTCATTTCTGATATTCTCTCTCTCTCTCTCTCTCTCTCTCTCTCTCTCTCTCTCTTCTCTCTCTCTTACTCTCTCTTTCTCTCTCTCTCTCATCTTTCTTTCTCTCTCTCTTTCTCTCTGGTTTTTTCTTTCTCTCTTTTTCTCTGTCATTCTCTCTCTCTTTGTTTCTATTTCTCTCTCTCTCTCTTATCTCTCTCTCTTATCTCTCTCTCTCTTCTCTCTCTCTCTCTTTCTCTCTCTCTTTCTCTCTCTCTCTCTCCCCTCTCTGTTTCTCTGTCTCTTTTTCTCTCTCAATCTCTTTCTCTTTTTGTCTCTCTTTCTCTTTCTCTCTGTCCTTCTCTCTGTCCCCCCCTCTCTCTCTCCCCTCTCTCCTCTCTCTTTCTTTATTTCTTTCTCTGTCACCCTCTCTCTTTCTCCCCCTCTCTCTTTGTCTGTAATGTCCCCTGCCCCTCCCATTGGCGGTACCAGAATGTGCACAGACTGTAATATGTCACAGATTCCGGAAGAGTGGGAGGAGCAGACGTGTCCGGGAAATTCCCAGTAGGAGAAGCCCATCACAACATGCATGACGTCCTTCCTGCCCCATGTCACAATGAGTTTCCACCCCCATGACAAATTTGTCCCTGGCGCAATTTCCTTTTTTTTTCATTTGGGCTTTTCTTTTCTCGTTTCCTTATTTATTGATTTTGCTCATTTATTTTTTATTCATGTATTTATACAATCGTTTATGTATTCATTTATTTATCTATTTATTTCATTTCTTTGTTCATTTATTCATTTACTCATTTGTTTCATTTATTCACCTGTTCAGTAGTTAGCGCAGGGTACGAATGATGCAAGAACGAATACTTCCTAATTAAGTCACAACCATTTTCTCAGTACTAGAGTTCTGTCCCTTGGCATACAGTTTTTTAGACTAATTGGCTTATGAATCAGTTGGATATTTATTCATATCTATTTATTTGTGTATTTAACCAAAATTTCAGCTTTTTTTGCTACTTATTCATTAATGCAAGTTGATTATTTGAACAACTTTATTTTCGAGTCAGTAACCCGGTGAATTGTAAGACAATTAAGTCTGTATGTATGTATGTATGTATGTATGTATGTATGTATGTATGTATGTATGTATGTATGTATTATGTATGTATGTATGTATGTATGTTAATGTATGTATGTATGTATGTATGTTTGTATGCATGTATGTATTAGTATGTATGTATATATATATATAGTTTGTATGCATGTATGTATGTATGTATGTATGTTTGTATGCATGTATGTATGTATGTATGTAATGTGAGTACGTATGTATGTATGTATGTTTGTATGTTGTGTATGTATGTATGTATGTATGAATGTATGTATGTATGTTTGTATGTATGTATGCATTATGTATGTATGTATATATGTATGTATGTTTTTATGTATGTGTGTATGTGTGTATGTTTTTATGTATGTGTGTATGTTTTTATGTATGTATGTATGGTGTATGTATGCATGTATATATGTATGTATGTATGTATGTATGTATGTTGTATGTATGTATGTATGTATGTATGTATGTATGTATGTATGTATGTATGTTGTATGTTATATGATGTATGTATGTATATATGTATGTTGTATATATGTATGTGTGTATGTATGTATGTATGTGTGTATGTACATGTATGTATTGTATGTATGTGTGTATGTTTTTATGTATGTATGTATGTGTGTATGTATGTATGTATATATATGTATGTGTGTATGTATGCATGTATGTATGTATGTATGTAGCATGTATGTATTATTATGTATGTATGATGTATGCATGTATGTATGTATGTATGTATGTATGTATGTATGTATGTATGATGTATGCATGTATGCAATGTGTATGCATATGCATGTATGTATGTATGTATGTATGTATATGTATGTATGTATGATATGTATGTATGTATGTAGATGTATGCTATGTATGTATCATGTATGTATGTATGTATGTATGTATGTATGTTGTATGTATATATGTATGTATGTATGTATGTATGTATGTAATGTACAGGTTATTGTATACATCTTTCTTCTTCTCCCTTACCTCCGAGAAAAGTCTTAGGGGCGCCGATCAAAAGAACTTGTAACCAGATTTCTCCAGGTACGTCGGTTGTGTGCCAAAGTATAGATCTCTACAGATGAGCTGTCTGTCCAATCCGTAACGTTGTCAGTCCAAATTTTTTTTCTGTCATCATTTGCTAGCAGATGATTTTTATTTAGCTCCGTCACCCTCCATTAATATTTACTGGCAGACTGATTTTTTTTAGCTCCGTCTCCCTCCATTACAGTTTGCTGGCAGACTGATTTTTATTAGCTCCGTCTCCCTCCATTAAAGTTTACTGGCAGATTGATTTTTATTTGCTCCGTCTCCTTCATTAAGTTTGCTGGCAGATTGATTTTTATTTACTCCGTCTGCCTCCATTACAGTTTGCTGGCAGATTGATTTTTTGTAGCTCCGTTCCCTTCATTACAGTTTGCTAGCAGACTGATTTTTTACTCCGTCTCCCTCCATTAAAGTTTGCTGGCAGACTGATTTTTTTACTCCGTCTCCCTCATTAAGTTTGCTGGCAGACTGATTTTTATTTACTCCGTCTCCCTCCATTAAAGTTTACTGGCAGATGATTTTTATTTACTCCGTCTCCCCTTTATTAAGTTTGCTGGCAGATGATTTTATTAGCTCGTCTCCCTCCATTAAGTTTGCTGGCAGACTGATTTTTTTAGCTCCGTCTCCCTCCATTACAGTTTGCTGGCAGATTGATTTTTATTTAGCTCCGTCTCCCTCATTAAGTTTGCTGGCAGACTGATTTTTATTTAGCTCCGTCTCCCTCCATTAAGTTTGCTGGCAGACTGATTTTTATTTAGCTCCGTCTCCCTCCATTAAGTTTGCTGGCAGACTGATTTTTATTTAGCTCCGTCTCCCTCCATTAAGTTTGCTGGCAGACTGATTTTTTAGCTCCGTCTTCCTCCATTAAGTTTGCTGGCAGATTGATTTTTATTTAGCTCCGTCTTCCTCCATTAAGTTTGCTAGCAGATTGATTTTTATTTAGCTCCGTCTCCCTCCATTAACAGTTTGCTGGCAGACTGATTTTTATTTAGCTCCGTCTCCCTCCATTAAGTTTGCTGGCAGACTGATTTTTATTTAGCTCCGTCTCCCTCCATTAAGTTTGCTGGCAGATTGATATTTTTTAGCTCCGTCTCCCTCCATTAAGTTTGCTGGCAGATTGATATTTTTTAGCTCCGTCTCCCTCCATTAACAGTTTGCTGGCAGATTGATATTTTTTAGCTCCGTCTCCCTCCATTAACAGTTTGCTGGCAGATTGATATTTTTTAGCTCCGTCTCCCTCCATTAAGTTTGCTGGCAGATTGATATTTTTTAGCAAGGCCATTGGATCTTGTTACATGGCCTTACCAACGTTGTTGTTTTCTTTTCTGAACTGAAGTCGGCAGATTTTCATATGGTTCAGTGTGCTGCTTGATGGTTTGGGTACACTTGTTCGTTGGTGATCTGATACGTATGGTAGTATCATGTGATGACATTTCATTTCCATGATATAATGTGAACAAGATTGAGGCAGCCGAGATGTGGTTTCTAAGAAGAATGTTGAGAGTTCCATGTACAGCAAAGTAAAACAAACGAGACAGTCTTGATGGAGGCAGACACAAGTAGATCACTCATAAGGAAGATTAGGAAAAGACAGGCAACATTTATAGGCCATTTTATGAGGAAGGGGGATTTGGAGCACCTGGTCACAACGGGAAAGCTGGAGGGAAAGAGAGCACTGGGTAGACCCAGGGAGAAAATGCTAGGCGGACTTGCAGAGTGGCTGAAGACGAGGAGGGTGGAGGAGATGCTTGGGCAACAAGAGATAGAGACAGATGGAAGTCCATGATCGCCAACGCCATGCGGCAAGGCACCTGATAATGATGATGAATGTGAAAGTTGGATCGTTCAACGCACGTTGAGCAAGACGCTTCGAGGGACGCCGACTGAGACTGATCGGGCACAGCCTTCGAATGCAGACAGGATGTCTCACTCCCCTGGGTGATATATTGTCTGCCAACCTCAGCGACCGTGTCAACCTTCGACGTGGACAAGGCATAATCCTGACTCTGAAGGCTGATGTTACGAATGATCTTGACCACCTCGGCGTTTCTCCAGCAATTGTCATGAACATGAATAGCATCCAGTTTTCAAAGTTGATTGTTTCGTTTTAATTTGCTGATATTATATATATATATATATATATATATATATATATGATATAGATACACTGTTTGACGCATCAAGGCACAGTGTCTTGTCTTCCGTTACTTCGTTTTCTTGGCCATCTGTTCCACTTCCGCTTTTTTTTTAACTGTCATTTTTTTTATTCATTTTATCTTTTTAGGATCATTGCACTCAGGGAGGTTACCTTTGTGCTCACCTTTTTATACATATTTTTTTAGTCCCATTTTCTACGCCACCTTAATGCCACAGAAGCTGGAACATTTTTTTTACGATGTGATGATGATGATGATGATGATGTTGATGAGGGTGATAATCATGATGCTATGGAGTTCCATTCAGGATTGGGACTGCATGACAGGGCTGTACTCTATACGCTTACTATCGTAATATATCCTGGCATCAACCAGGCTCGAGAGATACAGACACCTGCGGTGCTGGTCAAAAGATTTGAGCAAACACCCTGAATGACGCATCGTGAAGTGGATGATGATACTCGACTGTGTGGTCCCAGTCTTCCCAGTGAGCCCACAACACGCCCAGCTCTGGGTAAGAGCACGGTTAGAACCGAAAATTCCCACAATGATATATTTTTGAAGGGACTGATGGGGATTCGAACCCACAACCTTCCAGTCGGTAGTCCGTTGCGTTAACCACTACACCACGGCGACTGGTGTTCGACTCCCGCTTACACGATTCCTCTTTTGTATTCTCAGAGAATGATGATCCAGCTGCATGAACTCTTTTTGAACGCCAACAGACATCATCATCATCATCAGGTGCCTTGCCGCATGGCGTTGGCGATTATCGACTTCCATCTGTCTCTATCACTTGTTGCCTCAAGCATCTCTTCCACCCTCTCTGTCCTCAACCACTCTGCAAGTCCGTCTAGTATCTTCTCCCTGGGTCTACCCGGTGCTCTCTTTCCCTCTAGCTTTCCCGTTGTGGCCAGGTGCTCCAATTCCCCTTTCCTCATAAAATGGCCTATAAATGTTGCCCGTCTTTTCCTAATTTTCCTTATGAATGATCTAGTTGTGTCTGCTGCCATCAAGACTGTCTCGTTTGTTTTCTTTGTTGTCCATGGGTCTCTCAACATTCTTCTTAGAATACAACAGATATACGCTTTTCAATATTTTCATTTTTTTTATATCAAATATCAAAAGGAAGGAGCCAAACACTGGGGACTGGGTGATTATCTTACCAACTACAGAGAGGTATGTGCCCTGATGTGTGTGTGAGTGTGTGTGTGTGTGTGTGTGTGTGTGTGTGTGTGTGTGTGTGTGTGTGTGTATGTGTGTGTGTGTGTGTGTGTGTGTGCGTTTGTTGTTTTGTGGGATGTGTGCGTGTGTGTGGTGTGTGTGCGTGTGTGTGTGTGTGTGTGCGTGTGTGTGTGTTGTGTGTGTGTGTGTGTGTGTGTGTGTGTGTGTGTGTGGTGTGTTGCGTGGCCTTTGCGACATACATTGCCAGACATAAAAGGCCATGTATATCATGTGACGTCACACCTGTGATCAGTTCGTTTTGTTAGAAGCGCCATGTTTAAACAGTATGTGCTTACCATGTGCTCATCGTCGGCCTTCTTGGAGTATTTTTTCTTCTCCTAGTGTGCTTTTACTGACAACTGTTGAGAATTATTTCGTGAGTGTACAAAGTGAACATGCCAAAAAAGTGCTGTGTGCCTGGATGTAGAGGCAATTACCATAAAAAACGAGAAAATTTCTGTGTTCTCATTTCCGACTGATACAGACAAGCGACGGCGATGGAAAACTAAAATTCCCTGTGCCAACTTTGAACCAACATGTCATTCAGTTGTATGTGCAGAGCATTTCAGCGCAGAGTTTATAATCAGATCGGGGTAATGTTGTACAATAGAATACGAAAATAATTGGAGCTAATTTCACCACTGCTGTTCCAACCCTTCCCTTTAGTTGCTGAGCCGAGCGCGCTGACCTATGCGTGACCCGACCATGATGCCTGCCTTCCCTGGGCAGAATGTTTATATATCGCCTGTCAGCAGCCATAGCTGACATCTGGCGTTTAACTGGGGGAAATGGGTATGACTTTAAATGCTACATTTTTTAAAGCGCTTTGGCCAAACTAGAGTGTATTGTAGATAGCTGGATGGCCAGAACCACGAGCTTTAAAATGATACCAAACACGAATGTGTTTGACTGGCAAAGCAGACTGCAGTGTTAGTTCAAATACATGCACAACCACAAGTACGGAGACGGATAATTTCCGATTTCACAAAATTTTGCTGTTTTAAACCGCCGTTAATGCAGTCCTGACAGTTTCCATGCACACAGAACAACATGCCACACAAACTACAGCATGCCAGCGTGCACCTCCACTTACTTGAAAGTTTTCGACCTGAACCTGAGAGGAGAGGTGCGCGTTTTAATTACTCCACTGAATTGGGGTCAAGAGGTTGGTCATCACACACTGCCGGGTGCGTGTTGAATGCAGGTTGAAGTTTTAACACAGTAATGAATAGTGTACACTGAACTGCATCAAAGTTAACCCACATTGGTGCCGCCTTCTCCACATCAGACAGACTGGTTTTCATTATTGTTTTCGATGGAACAGACGACATCTTCAGTTTTCTCAGCCATGCATAGCACTTTGAGTACATACTGACAGAGAATGGGAGCCCTGGGCTTTGTTTGTTTTTTGTTGTTTTTTTTTTTTTGCTGGAACGCCCACCACATGCTCGACACAAAGACTGAAGTCTCTCATTGTGCAAAATTGCAGTGTGTTCATAAACAACAGCCATTGTTCAATTATACACACAACACTTAACACTAATACGTAAGGAAAGAACTACGATCAAAACAATAAAACTGTTCAGTTCTCTCACAACAGTGCTCTGAGTACAAGACTGAATGATGTGATGTTCAAAGCAGATTATAGTGAGTAACTTATCCTTAGACTTTCACTTAACTTCATATACATCAATACTTCAGCATCACATATATATTTGGAAACCAGTCTCCAAGTCAACGACAAAAAAACCCAAAAAAAATGGATGAAATAAAACGAGAACAAAAGGATGAGAAAACGATAAAAAAAAAAAAAAAGGGGGGGGGGGGGGGAACAAAAAATCAGCATCAGTGGAATTAGAAGTTTTAAACACGTGAACAATAGATCTACACGTTTTAACAAAAAAGCACAGCAGCTGAACACATAGTCACTGCAAAAGTTTGTAGATTACAAACTTCAGCCAACGGTACAAATTCTAATTCTTAGACGTAACGCGGGCACTTAGAACAAACTTGTAAATCACAAAAAATCAACATCCAGATATTTTAGGTTCCGTGTCTACAGACAGGAGAAGATCGGGTAAAATGATCAAGTTTTAATACAGACAAAGAAGGGATTCGTCCGCAGCTACTGTCGTGACCCCGTCTCGACCCTGCATCCCACCCCTTCCCCCACTCTGGAATGCCAGGCTTTGCAGGCCTACAGCTGCCGTCCGCAGTAAACTAAAGAGAACGATTTGGCCAGTTTTGCACAGCCGTGTCACGCACTTTTACGGGTGTTTTCGGTTCTGCTCGATGTAAAGAGACGTAAGACACCCTTACCTTCGATGTAAAGAGACGTAAGACACCCTTACCTACTCGCTTTGACCAGTCCTTCCCCACAAACATGCATTAAATATCCCTGAATGACTGGCGACCATAACCCTGATCACGTGGGTGACGTGGGTGAAAACGTCATCACTGTTTGTGTGTTTTTATTTGAAACCGAAAATAGGAAACACGTGGTAATGTTTACATCTAGATCGAGACCAGTAAACTCCGGAAAATGCCGAAAAAAAACGCGGAAAAAGCCAAAAAACGCGAGGTAACCGAAGGGGTAAACAAGTGTTGCACTGCACACATATTTTAGGTCGGTGATTGCACTGACACACGTGGTTGATGTTACTATTTATAGACAATAACTCCCCACTAGTGATGACGTTGTGCCCATGTGATCAGCAACCAAAATGGCGTGCAGGTGACTGCTGGAGCTGTGGTCGCCAGTCATTCAGGGATATTTTGTGCATGTTTGTGGGGAAGGACTGGTCAAAGTGAGTAGGTAAGGGTGTCTTACGTCTCTTTACATCGAGCAGAACCGAAAACACCCGTAAAAGTGCGTGAAATTAGCTCCAATTATTTTCGTATTCTATTGTACAACATTACCTCAGATCGGATTCTGTGACGAGACCAGACGATAAGTGTTTTGACAGTAGAGAGATCCAGACCAAAACTGAGTGAAGATGCCTACCCGTCCATATTTCCAAACGGCCCATCCTGTTTTTCTGAAGAGCCTCCAGCCAAACGGAAAACCCCTGACGATAGACGTGCTGAAATACCGCAAAAAGAGACGAGCAAGCATTCAATGACTGGATGAATGCTGACAAGATTGCAGACTTTTCTGACTTCAGTGCGATGTTTAAAGGGAAAGTGGACAGTAAATTGTGGATGTATAGGTTGTACAGCACTACCAACACTACCAGTGGTGAGAACACAGGACAGTCTTCATACTGGAATTTCTACAGGATGATTGACTGTCCAGGAACTACAGCGCCTACCTTGCTGTCATCAGTGCGAGTTTTCACTGACATACATGTGGAATG
>CM060315.1:60474134-60496634 GCA_030674185.1 Monoplex corrugatus | reverse complement strand
AAAAGAGAAAGAAAGAGAGAGAGAGAGAGAGAGAGAGAGAGAGAGAGAAGAGAGACGGAGAGAGGAAGGGAGAGAAAGAGAGACAGGGAGAAGGAGAGAGAGGAGAGAGAGAGAGAGAGAAAAGAAAGAAAGAAAAAAAAGAGAGAGAGAGAGAGAGCAGAGAGAGAGAGAGACACAGAGACAGGGACAGAGACAGAGACTGAGATGTTTCCATTTACAGACAAACAAACAAAAATGAAAAAAAAAGACACTTTTGTCACTTACAGACAAAGCAAACAAACATGTTTTTATTTACAGACAAAGAAAACAGGCATGGTTCCATTTACAGATAGACAGACATGTTGTTTCCATGTACAGACAAACAAAAGAGACACGTTTCCACGTACAGACAGACAGTTTTGTTTCCATTTATCAAAAAAAAACCATATGGTTCCTACCCAGAGTTGAGCGTGCTATTGGCTCGTTGGGGGGAAAATCTGCACCACACAGTCGTGTGTCATCCGTTTTTTGTTGTTGTTTTTTTTTGCGGACGCGTCATTGAAGGTATTGCTCAAATTTGCTCACCAACACCGCAGGTGTCTGTTATCACGCAGGGCATTGTTGACACAGAATACGTTTTGAAAGTAAGCATAGATTACAGACCTCTCTCAATTCAAACTGAAATTCTATAACATCACAACTATCATATTCTCATCATCGTAACACCGTGAAGAATGGTTCCGGTTTATGTGGCTCTTCATGCTCTCTGCTCTCATAATGATCTCTTTCGGTGTGTTTGGAGGTATGTGTTTGTGAGCCGAAATGAGCGGCGTAGCGTAGTGACACTAGAACAGTGCGTTAGAAAAACAACAACAACAACAACTGAAAAACAATGAAACAGAAAACAAAACAAAAATATACAATACAAAACCCTTCATCAAAGACGCATCCACTAAGTGGATGGAGACTTCGACCAGGTGGTCCAAGTCTTTCAACGAGTCCTTGACACGCTCACCTCTAGGCAGGAGAGAGAGAGAGAGAGAGAGGAGAGAGAGAGAGAGACAGAGAGAGAGAGGACAGAGAGACAGGGAAAGACAGAGAGACAGAGAGAGAGAGAGAGAGAGAATGAGAGAGAGAGACAGACAAACAGACACAGGGAGATAACCAGAGATAGAGAGAGAGAGAGAGACAGACAACAGACAGACACAGAGAGAGAGAGAGAAGAGAGACAGAAGACAGACAGACAGAGAGAGGTAAAGAAATAAACAAAGAAATAAAACAAACGAACAACAAAATAAAGCAGCAGCAACAACTCCCCACTAATCTGTGTCCAAGTAATACACAGGTCATATGCATCCCCAAACCCAGTCATCCTTCCCACCCACCCACTCCCCACTCCCCCGCTAGAACCCAACCTTCTTCACAGAACCTAGGCCGTTCACCTATCCAATCTTCATCAAGGTCATAAAGGCCTTCTACTGATATTGTTATTGTTGTTTAAAGCCCAGCCGACTGCATAGAACCATATCAGGGCTATAACCCCTTCAAAACATACAACACTTCAACAGAAAAAATATAGAAAATTAAGTACACATATCAATGCATTTGTTCACATAATCTAAGGACATGCCCCTGGCGTTGACCACTCCGTCCAGCTGATTGCATTGGGGATTTAAAAAAACACACCTGAATACAAATTTAAGCATGCCTAAGGACACCAAAACATATATAAAAACAGGCATAAATGACCTAAAATTGCTTCCGCATATCTCACCTCCCTAGAGCAAAAGACAAAATGCACTTAATACATGTACCCAATTATCAATCCTAAGAAAAAGTATGTAAGAAGTTACTGAACACATACAGGCGAATGGACCAGCAAGGAGAAAAAAATGATAGGAAGAAATGACAGAAAGCAAAGGAACAAGGCAGAAACAAAGAGAGTGACAGAAAAGAGGGAATTTCTAGCACAGAATTTCCAGAAGGTGGGGGGATACTATTTATACTGAAAGAGCCCCCGGTACCCCAAGGTGTGGGGGGGGGGGGGGAGGGGACCATAAAGGCCTAGTGTGCAGGAGAGTAAATATACCTTGTATTCTACGCCACATACTGTGGCTAGTAATCATGTTGCAGAATGACAAGCCTCCAAGCGTCTGCTCTCCTTCTGGGTGGGCATGGCTAATTTTCATTCTGAAAAAACAACAACAACAAAACATGTTTCAAAAGGTACAAAAAAAAAAAAAAAAATACAGAGGGAAAAGTTTTATTTTCTTAGAAAGATTACAACAACAAAAAAAGGGGTGGTGCTGGAAGTTTTTCAGAAAGAGTATAAAAAGTTTAATTATAAAATAAGAAGGAAAAAAAGAAAAGTTAAAGAAATTTTTCGTATCGCGTTCATCTAAATCAACTTTCTTTGAAGAAAAATAGAAGAAACAGGGACAAACAAAGACCCCTCACCCCATCATTCCTTTCTCCTTCAAAAAAAAAAAAAAAAAGAAACAAAAAAACATGGCTAAAACATAGTACTACATCTCTTTTCCCACGTTGAGCATATGCATAATTAATTTTTTATAGACAGATACTGAGACTTGGAAAGGGACAAGGAGAGAAATAAAATGACATGAATGAAACTTTATTTTTCTACAGTATAAATAGTAGCACAGAGGCCAACTTACATATCTGCCATTGCTAATCTATGTGCATCTCCACAACGGTAAACAAACAAACAAACAGAGGGGGGAGAGAAGGAGAGAGGGAGGGAACTCAGAACTCAGAACTCAGAATTTTTTAATGTACATCGGCCTTAGGCCACAATACAATAGTCGGTGGGAGGGGGGGGGGGGGGAAGATAGGGTTTTTGTGGATTACACCAATATTGCAATGCGTATGATTGCATCGTCGAACATTGACACTTTCCGCGCTTTCCTCAGTTGAATACTTCGTTGGTGTAACAGTCAACAGATCTTTCTTTTGCTGACTAAATCTAACATTTAATGAAGTAATACACTAAATAGTACTTGATTATAATTAAGCTTCATCAGTGCATTAAGGCATCAAACAAGTCATAAAGATATTTAATACATATACATATATCGTTCCATTCCTCCATCTACTGGTCAAGCAATTAGTCTGTCTGTATAGCCAACAGCCGGTCAATAATACAATCATCACACAATCAACAAATAATTGGTAAATCACCTTGCTTGCGAAACATACTTCACTTTATCCATCTAATCAAACAAATACTTAGTACATTCAGTGTACCGTGGCAACGGTAATCAATCAATCAATCATCTGCCATTCTATCATTTAATTAGCCATCTGAATCCGATCAGTTAAAATACTGAACCGTTTCTCTACCAGTTAAGTTTGTCGCCTAATACAATTACTCATCTATAAACCAAACTAGTTAGCGAGTCACCGAACAATTTGATCAGTTTCATATAAATCATTTTCCCGATCAGTACTTAGTCAGCAACTAATCAATGGATCAATCATTCAGTCAGTGCATCCATCAATCAATCAATGAATTAATCAAACAATCAGTTAAGCAGTCAATCAATGAATCATCAATTTACCAAATATTTGTAAAACAAGTATCAATAAACAATTCGATTTTTCAAAATTATCTTTACCCCCGCGTTTTTGTGCATAATTTACAGTCTGTACACAGTTTATATCGAAATGACTACAAAAATATAATGGAACAAGCGTTAATAGTTTTACCATTTATTATACCTATACAGCATTGTATAATGACTAATGTAATACAGTAATATAGTACTGGTGATGACTTATTTTCGTTAGTTTATTCATTCATGATTTTTTTTGCGTCTGTTGATGGCATGAAAAACAAATCTGGACACATTGTATCTATGATGAGAATTTTCTGCTTTGAGCAGTAGATAAAGTGGCATTCTAGCTGAATCTTTGAGGAATTTTACTCTAATATCTGTATAATGGGACAGTCATATATAAGGTGATATTCATTTTCGATATGAGTTTTGCAAAAAGGGCATGCCCTTTTGTGAATACTCTCACTATAACGATGTGATTGTTATTCAGCGGTAGTACATCAAATCTTAGTTGTGTGATTGCCACTCTGAGACAGTATGTATCCATGTCAGAAATATATTTTTCTTTTTCAAAAATTGTTTTGAATGATCTATAGCACTCATATCTGTCACCATCTCTAATAATACTAGTGCATTCTTGGATAAACAGATCGACAAGTCTTTGTCTAAATATGTTTAAAAATAGTTTTACATCCCAACTCCCTGTTGCAGCCATACAATGTTGAAACCTGTATCACACAGGATTTTTCTTACCTCTGATGCCCAACAATCCTTTCCATTTCTATCTAATTCCAGAAGCATTTGGTAAGCTTTATGCGGAAATCTTTCGGCACTCATTTGTAGCAATTTAAACCAATATCTTAAGCATGCGACCACAGAGTTAACGAATAATGGATATCTTCCCAGACTCAGCGTACACCATCTTGTTTGGTGTCTTAACAGGCACGCCTAAAAATCTTTTGCACGCCATCATATGTACCTTTTCTATGTGTTCCATTCGTTTTAATCCCCATACTTCTGATGCGTACAACAGAATGGGTTGTACCTTTGCGTCAAATATTTTAAAGAAAGTATCCATTGTCATTTCCTTGAATTTTTGGAGAACCCTATTTAGCTGTATGACAGCTTTCTTTCCCTTGGTTGCTAAATGTGCAGTACTTTTTTGACACTTACCATTGTCGTGAAATTAAAACCTAAATATCAATAATTATTCACCACTTCCAACTTGTTTTCTTCATATGACCATTTTTCACGTTTTCCGAGGAACCCTCCGTTTCTAAGCACCATGACCTTCGTTTTGTCAATATTTACTTTTAATTTCATGTTGTTACAACACGTACTTAAAACGTTCAGCTGATTCTGTAAACCATTTGGTGTAATTGAGAAAAGTACCACATCATCTGCAAAGAGTAAAACAAATATTTCCAACATCCCAGGTAGAATTGGATACCATGTTTTCCTTTATCACCCATACAATTTGCTAACTGATTTATAAATATCGAAAACAATGTAGGACTCAAGACACAACCTTGTCTTACTCCAACCGGACATTGAAACATCTCTGAAAATTTATCGTTAACTCGGATACATGACACCAATGACTTGTACATTGCCATTAATGATGCGAGAAATTTCCCTTTAACACCTTCCTTTCTAATACAATGTAGGAGTTTATCATGTCTGACCGAATCGAAAGCCTTTATAAAGTCAACAAAAGCAACATATAATTTCATCCCTTTCTTGTGCATGCATTTCTGAATGATAGCATGTAGTGTGAATATATGTTCAACAGTTGAGTATCTATTACGAAAACCTGCCTGGCTCTCTGAGATCAAATTATTAGCTTCTAACCAGGTGTATAATCTCTTGTTCAGTATTGTTGTGTAACATTTAGATATCATGCTTAATAAAGATATACCTCTATAATTATCTGCATTTTCAGGATCCCCTTTCTTGAAAATGGGGATGATAATGGCTTTTGGACCACTCTTTTGGATAAATCCCTGAGTCAAAAATTATTTTGAACAGTTTTGTTAGAAAAGCTATGACATCGTTTCCCCCATTTTTTAACATTTCAGCTGAAACGCTGTCAATTCCGCTTGCTTTACCAGTCTTAAGTTTACCAACTGCTCGTTTAACCTCTTCTTCAGATATATCTCTATTTAGAGTATGCTCCCTTTCCTCAGATAGATCTACCTCAATATCACAATGTTCACCAGAGAGGGAGGGAGAGAGAGAGAGAGAGAGAGGGAGAGAGACAGAGAGAGAGAGAGGGGAGAGGGAGAAAGCGAAAGAGAGAGGGGAGAGAGAGAGAGGGAGAGAGACAGAGAGAGAGAGAGGAGAGGGAGAAAGCGAAAGAGAGAGAGAGAGAAAGAGAGAGAGAGGGAGAGGGAGAAAGCGAAAGAGAGAGAGAGAGAGAGGGAGAGAGGGAGGGGCAGAGAGAGATAGATAGATAGAGAGAGAGAGAGAGAGAGAGAGACAGACAGACAGACAGACAGACAGACAGACAGACAAACAGAGATCGGGAGAGAGGGGAAGGAAGGCGGTATTGTTTTGAATTAATCAGAATGATTTGAAAGCAAATAATCAAGGTCTGTTTCTGAATTGTGTTTTCTTCAGTCCTCCTCATCTGTTATTTACCCTAAAAACAAAACAAAGAAGATGTTTTATCCATGAAGTTTATCTAGATAAAAAATACGTGTATCAAATGTATGAAACATACCACTCCCTGTCAATATTTACCAATTTCTCTAAATAAATAAGTAGAATAAATCAATCTGATAATATATTCTACACTTTACACACACGCACGCCCACACACACACACACACACACACACACACACGCACGCACGCACGCACGCACACACACACACACGCACACACACACACACAAACATGCATGCACACAGTACGCATGCACATACACGTTTCACTCACACACACACACACACAAACACACACACACACACACACACACACACACACACACACACACACACACACACACACACACACAACAAAAACATGCATGCACACAGTACGCATGCACATATACGTTCACTCACACACACACACAAACACACACACAAACACACATACACACACACACCGCGCATCCATGCACACAGTACGCATGCACATACACGTTCACACACACACACACACACACACAAACACACACACACACACAAACACACACACACACACACAAACACACACAAAACACACAAACAAACACACACACACAAACACACACACACACACACACACATACACACACACCGTCTAATATCACTTATAGTGAAAAGACGTTAAATTAAAGAACGAACATACACACACACACACACAGACACACACACACACACACACACACACACACAACACCACACACACACACACACATACACACACACACACAACACACACACACAACACACAAACACACACACAACACACAAACACACAAACTAATTCTCTTTCCCTAAAATATTCATACCATTGTAGCGTATTTCTCTGTCTGACACGCACATAAGGCGTCTCATGTCATTTTAGACTAAAAAATAAAATCCGATTGTCTTTTTCATCTGCTTTTTTGTTGTTTATTGAGGAAATTGGCTTTCAATCGTTTTTATCCTCCTCCTCTTCTTTTTTTTTCTGTTTTCTTCCCTTCCTATTTTCCCTTCCTTCCTTCCTTTCTTTGTGTCTTCTTTGTTTTCTTTGTGTTACCGCCTGTGTTGGAACAGCAGTCGTCATGGCATGTGGTAATCACAGCACTGTTGGTGACCTCCCACCACGAAATCAGTCTTAACTAGCATTTTGGGCATTTTGAGATATACATATCACTTGAAAGTGTACATTCTGCTGATTATTTTGGTACTCGAATAAAGCTTGTACTAAAAACAAAATGTAGAAGTTATGTACGTTTAAGGTCATTAAGTTGTATGACAGCCATTTTGAGATAACGGCCTCTAAAGTTTTTGTGTGCTCTCCTACACATTTTCCTTAAATTTCTTTATTTGGTGGCTTTGACCCAATTTGTTTCTAATTTTCGCTGTCATTATCTGAAAGGTGCACCAAAGAGCTTTCCATCAGTGTATTACATGTACGGGTACTGTACATATTACAGTTCATAATAAGAGATAAAATAGGTACTTTTGGTAGGAAATTGTGTTCTTTCTGCTGCGATCAGTGCATTAAAATATCATTTTAAATCGATTAATAATATTTTTTCAAGAAAATAATTTCTGTGGGGGATAGATTATCGTCTACAGAAATCAATTTTGAGAAAAAGTAAAAACACCCCAGATAGACCCTCAGTCACCTTTTCAGCTCCTAGTGCTGTTTGACTGACTGCGAGTTAAGACTGATTTCGTGGTGGGAGGTCACATTGATGTCATGTTAATGATGTGGTCTGTGAGTCACTTTGTCCACGTCGGCTTCCTTGTTCTGCTGTGTTGACAGACTGTGCTAGTGAGACGACAGTGTAGATCGACATGTGGCGAGTGTGTGTGTGTGTGTGTGTGTGTGTGTGTGTGTGTGTGTGTGATGTGTGTGTTTGTGTGTGTGTTGTGTTGTGTGTGTATGTGTTTGTATTTGTGTTTGTGTGTGTTTGTTTGTTTGTTTGTGTGTGTGTTTGTGTGTGTTTGTGTGTGTATGTGTGTGTGTGTGTGTGTTTGTTTGTGTTTGTGTGTGTGTGTGAGTGTGTGTCTGTTTGTGTGTGTGTGTGTTTGTGTGGTGTTTGTGTGTGTGTGTGTGTGTGTTTGTGTTTGTGTGTGTTTGTGTTGTTTGTGTGTGTGTATGTGTGTGTGTTTGTGTGTGTGTGTTTGTGTGTGTTTGTGTTGTGTTTGTGTGTGTGTGTGTGTGTGTGTGTTTGTGTTCGTGTTCGTGTTCGTGTGTGTGTGTGTGTGTGTGTTTGTGTGTGTGTGTGTTGTGAGTGTGTGTTTGTGTGTGTGTGTGTTGTGTGTGTTTGTGTGTGTGTTGTGTGTGTGTTTTGTGTTTGTGTGTGTGTGTGTGTGTGTGTGTGTATGTGTGTGTGTGTTTGTTTGTGTGTGTTTGTGTGTGTGTTTTTGTGTTTGTGTGTGTGCGTGTGTGTGTGTGCAGCACATTAAAAGGGGAACTGCTCTGTTTTTTTCTGTATCATACACCCTACCCCCCTCCCCCCTATCCCTGCACCCAGCCCGCCACGCACGCATGAATACACGCGCGCGATCAAACACACACACACTTTCATCATGATCATCATCATCATCATGATCATGATCATCATCATGATCATCATCATCCATCATCCACCATCCATCATCATCATCATCATCATCGTCATCATGGATCATTTATTGTTAGGTTAATATAAAAGTTGTACTGACCTATAAACATATGCATAAATCAACAGGAAAATAATTAAAACAAAAAAGAAATCATGAAAGAATCTCTAGAAATACAGGCACGCACAAACACACACACAGATACACACATACAGACACACGTACACACGCACATATAAAGGCATACACACACACACGCACGCACACACACACAAACACACACACACACACACACACACACTGAGAAACACACAGTCACACACATATACTAACAAACAAATATGTACTCACACACACACACACACACACACACACACACACACACACACACACACACACAACACACACACACACACACACACACGCACACACACACATATACACACACACACACACACACACAAAACCGTGTACATACACACATACACACATACACACAACAAACCCTAATGTCATTTAGAAATATAATTTCCAATTGTTTTTTTTTCTCTCGATCTTTTTCGTTCTTGTTGAGGAAATTGGCTTTCAATTGTTTTCATTCCTCCTATTCTTTTTTTTCTTTCTTTCGACCACACAAAACTGCAGGCCTGGAACAAAGAACTCTTTATTCACTTGCACGGATGCACAATTTCTGATGTAATCACCTCTGGGTCTTTATTGGCAAACAGCACACACAATTATGACTCGGTCAAACTGACCCACAATGCCGCCTAGATTATCAGGCAACATGAATTGCAAACATATTTTGAATGAATCGATTGACTACAGTTTTTCAAAAATGTGTCTGAAGATGTTGTGCATATTTCAAGGCTGTTCTTAAACAATAATGCAGCATACTGAAATGTATACGAAAACGTGCTGTGGATGATATAAATTACAATGTGTGTGTGTATATATATATATATATATATATATATATATATATATATATATATATAATATAATTATATAACATTACATAATCTGTACGATATAGCAGTATCTCTACATCAAATATAATATTACGTGTAAAGCAAGATGCTGAATGTTTACATGCAAAATGTTCTCTTGTCCTTTCTTTTTTTTGTTTTGTATTTTTTTTGGTAGAGAATGTTTGCACACACACACAAACATAATTATTCATGCACAAACACACGCTCGCACGCACGCTCTCACAACCAACCAACCAACCAACCAACCAACCAACCGACCAACCGACCAACCAACCAACCAACCAATCAACCAACCAAACAACCGACCGACCGACCAACCAACCAACCAACCAACCAATCAACCAATCAACCAACCAACCAAACAAACAAACAACCAACCAACCAAACAAACAAACAAACAAACAAACGCACTCACTCACAAACAGACAAACAAACAAACAAACTAAAAAGAGCTATCATAATGAAGACAGCTAGACTGACACCTCCCCTGTAGGTAAAAGCAGAATAGAAGAACTACAGCACCAAAATCCAAATGCATCTAATGACATCTGAGCTTATCTCAACAGAATTACAAGATGCTATCAGAAAATTGAAGAGAAAGAACCCCCCCCCCCCACTCCTTGGAAAAGATGGGTTCACCACTGATATGATCCAATCTCTAAGACCCAAGGCAAAAGAAACGCTACTTGAACTTCGCAAGGAAAAAATGGCATTTTCCACACAAGCTGGAGTGAAACCATCATCACTGCTGTTTTGAAGAAAGGGAAAATAAAACCAACAAAGCCAACTGCAGACCCATCATTCCTGCAAAGCTGTTTACTAAAGACTGGAACGAATATAATCAACAAGAGACTCCTTTGGCACTCTGAAAGCAGGAATCTGATTTGCACAAAGCAAACAGCTTTCAGGAAGAACTGGAGCATTTGAACAATCAGAACAGCCATTCAGGAAAAAGGAAAATGTAAATGTCACTCTGTCTTTGCCAACCTCTTTGAGGCCTTTGGCAAAGTCTGAAAGGAGGTGCTTAATAATAATAATAATCATGATAATAATAATAATGATAATGATGATGATAATAATAAAAACAACAAACACATAATAATAATAATAAATAAAATAAATAATAATAATAATATAATAATAATAATAATAATAATAACAATAACAATGATGATGATAATGATGATAACAAAAAGAAAAATGTCACTCTGTCTTTGCCAACCTCTTTGAGGTCTTTGGCAAAGTCTGAAAGGAAGCGCTTAATAATGATAATAATAATAATAATAATAATGATAATAATAATAATAATAATAATGATGATGATGATGATGATAATAATAATAATAATATAATAATGATAATAATGATGATGATGATGACGACGATGACGACGACGACGACAAACAACAACAGCAATAATTACAGTATTTAAACAGCGCCAAATCTTGATAATTCAAATCAAAGCTCACTGACGCACCAGGCATACGCACACAATCGACAAAGACCACCTTACAATATTTAATACACGACTGAGGGAAAGAAGCAGTTGTAGAATTCATTGTTGGGAAAAGAGGTGGGTGTTTAAATGGATTTAAATGCGGAAAGGTGAGGTGTTAGCAAAGTCAGAGCGAAGTCTGTTCCATGAGAGACGTCCTAAGACAGCTTCTCTTGAAGTTATTAAACCAACAGCAGCTTCTCTTGAAGTTATTATACCAACAGCAGCTTCTCTTGAAGTTATTAATACCAACAGCAGCTTCTCTTGAAGTTATTATACCAACAGCAGCTTCTCTTGAAGTTATTATACCAACAGCAGCTTCTCTTGAAGTTATTATACCAAACACTTTAAGTATATACAAGAGCAGCTTCTCTTGAAGTTATTATACCAACAGCAGCTTTCTTGAAGTATTATACCAACGAGCAGCTTTCTTGAAGTTATTATACCAAGAGCAGCTTGTCTTAAGTTATTATACAAGAGCAGCTTGTCTTAAGTATTAACCAAGAAGCTTTCTTTACTTATAAACCAAGAGCAGTCTGTTTAAGTATTACCAAGAGCAGCTTGTCTTTAAGTTATTAACCAAGAGCAGCTTTCTTTAAGTATTAAACCAAGACAGCTTCTCTTTAAGTTTATTAAATCAAGACAGCTTTCTTTAAGTCATTAAACCAAGAACAGCTTCTCTTTCATTATGAAGTCAAGAGCAGCTTCTCTTTAAGTTATTACACCAAGAGCAGCTTCTTTAAGTTTACATCAAAGCAACTTCTGTTTAAGTTATTACACCAAGAGCAGCTGTTCTTTAATATTAAACCAAGACAGATTTTCTTTAAGTCATAAACCAAAGCAGCTTCTCTTTAAGTTATTACACCAAGAGCAGCTTTCTTTTAATCTATCAAACCAAGAAACAGCTTCTCTTTAAGTTATTACACCAAGAGCAGCTTCTGTTTTAACAGTTTAGTTATTAACAAGAGCACTTCTTTAAGTATAAACCAAGAACAGCTTCTTTTAAGCATTAAACCAAGAAAGTTTTTGTTTAAGTCATTGAAACAAGAGCAGCTTTCTTTTAAGTTATGAAACCAAGAACAGCTTCTGTTTAAGTTATTGACACCAAGAGCAGCTTTTTAAGTTATAAACAAGACAGCTTCTTTTAAGTTATTACACCAAACAGCTTCTTTTAAGTTATGAAACCAAGAACAGCTTCTGTTTAAGTTATGAAACCAAGAGGTGAAAGGAAGATATACCTTTGGATACAGAGCTCTCTGAGAAACAGAACGGTAATGGTCAGTCTGGAGACAAACATACGCGCACACACATAAGCGCATATGCACGCACACACTCACACACATACGCACAAACACACATAAACACATACACACACACACACACACACACACACCACACACACACACACACACACACAAATACATACACAAATACACACATAACACACATATGCTCGCACAAACTCACACACACACTCATACGCACAAACACTCATATGCACAAACACATACACTCACACTACACACAGACAAATACATACACGCACACACACACATAGTGACATATGCACACAAACACACACACACACACAACACACACACACACACACACACACACACACACACACACACACACACACACACACACACACACACAACACACACACACACACACACACACACACACGTATGTACACGTAGAGCTAGATTCCAATCAATATGAAAAGAAAATCAACTATTCTTCTTGCCTGCTAATTCAAATTCTTTCCATGTGATTTTTC
Source organism: Monoplex corrugatus (assembly GCA_030674185.1). Classification (NCBI taxonomy): domain Eukaryota; kingdom Metazoa; phylum Mollusca; class Gastropoda; order Littorinimorpha; family Ranellidae; genus Monoplex; species Monoplex corrugatus. The sequence continues at coordinate 60,483,547 of CM060315.1, read as the reverse complement.
ACTGTTTCTTGACAGAGCACGGTGAGCACGTTGTTTGATGTTTCCTGGTCTGACGCCCAATGACAGGCCTCAAACACAAAACAGTTTATTCACAAGCACGGATGCACACATGTCTTGAAGCAATCACCTCAAGGGTGTTTAATAGAAAACAGCACACACAATCACGACTTGGTCAAACTGACCGTCACACTTCAGGTTAAATATAAAAAAAACACCAATTTCAAAACGTGTGTTGACTTATTTAACGAAAGCTAGGGCATTAACATACATTTTTTTTATATTGCAGACATTTATTCATTTTACAATTTTTAATCAGCCCGCTTGTTTGAGGAGGGGAGGGGTGTCGCATAGAGATGAAGCTGACGATCTTGCACGGAAATGGGAGGTTTGGCGCGTACAGTCCTGTTGTAGCTGTGGAGAATGTCTGTCTGCTACTCCATCTATCCAGCACCGCTGTAGTCTTTCCTCTGGCTCTGAAGCCTGAGTATCTGGTGTTGTAAGCTGGAAGGGCTGACTGGTTGGTTGGTTGGTTGGTTGGTTGACTGGCATCCTGGTCAGGTGACTAACCCACGTGATGCGCTGTTGTATTGATGTAATGGTTGAGGTTGACAGGCGTTTGTTCCGACCATCTCTCAAATTTCTTTGTTTCTGATCATGTGTCTTTGGGTCTTGCCTGGAGCTCTTCTGTGATATGTTTAAGATCATGTACGCCATCTCACTCACTGTACGATGGCTTGTGAAAACGCAGAAACACACCCACCGTGCACCCTTCCCCTCCTCCAAAGTATGGCAGGACATAAACAAAGCAACAGCCAAATGTCATATTGAAAACACGGCCACAGTGTGTAAACAGTCCACTTGTATTTTCGAGTGCACGTGAAAGCTACTGCTTACGAACAGAAGCCAAGCAAGCAAGCAAGCAAGCAAGCAAGCAAGCAAGCAACCAACCAACCAACTACCCAAACAACGAACGAACGAACGAAAGAACGAACGAAAAAAAACAACAACAACAAAAACCAACGAACACAAACAAACAAACAAACAAACAAACAAACAAACAAACAAACAAACGAACCAACGAACAGACGAACAAACAAACAAACAAACAAAAAACTAGAGAGCTTTGCAGCAAGAAAATCTCTTGCAAAGAGACAGCAGATACACGTCAGAAAGGTTCACAGACTGTAATCCCCCTCTTTTGTACGGAGTTTTCATACACTGAGAAAATTCCCGGAAAGAAATAGTTATGTTTTATGTCGGTTGTTTGGAAAAGAAAAAAAAGGGGAGGGAGAGAATTATTAGCACCAGTTGATGCTTTTGTTGTGTTTGTTAGGTTTTTGTTTGTGTATTTCGTTTTCCATGTGAAGGACGACGTTAATGACCTACTGGGTCTGTGAAATTTTAACCCAAATTACTCATAAGCAGGCATCTTAATGTACAGGCAACATTTGCCAACGAAATGCTATCTTCTGCAAAATTTCTGCACTTGGAAATCAGGCTTCTGATTTCCACGAGCATAAACTTAGTAACAGACTGAGCGTTATGACTCTTGAAAGCCGATGGTTTGTTTAGGGGTTTGTAATAAAATGGTCAACATTTTAAACGAATATGACAGCATTGTAACGAAAAGAATGAATTCCATTTCAGAAAATATATTTTCAATCAATAAGTCAGTCCTGCTACCTCGGTTTCATAGTCTTTGATCGATCATGTTAATCAATCAGCGAGTCACTCGGTAAACAAATAGTTCTGGCTCTATCCTTTATCTGCCTCTCCACGATCACCATACACTGGAGATCCACATGACAACAAAAGCGAACGCACGGGCAGAGCTGATGATGAATTTGCTGACTAAACACAGCAGCAATGTATATCTGCATTGCGCGAAGAAAGGGATAATGGTTCTGATCGACCACGTATTTCGCGATTACGTGTGTATGTATCTGCCCACAAGTATATGCAACTTTAAGATAAAAAAAAAGTGAACAGACAAGAGAAATTAGAGCACCTAGTCATAGCAGGAAAGCTGGAAGGAATAAAGAGCACTAGGTAGACTCAGGGAGAAAATATTGGACGGAGTCGTGGAGTGGATGAAAACAGAGAGTGGGAGATGTGCTTCCACCGCGAGAAGGGATAGATTCATAATGGAGGACCATAATTGCCATCGCCAAAATTGAACAGACAAAAGAAATTAGAGCACTCAGTCACAACAGGAAAGCTGGAGGGAAAAAGAACACCAGGTAGACTCAGGGAGAAAATACTGGACAGACTTGCGGTGTGGATGAAGACAATGAGGGTGGGAGATGTACTTGCAGCGGCAAAAGATAGATTCGTATGAAGGGCCATGATCGCCAACGCCATGCGGCAGGGCACCTGATGACGATGACTGTTTCGTGGTTACAATTTTCACATGTACTGAAATTCGGCCATATCATTTAGCATAAAGATTGCACAGAAAGAAATTTTGGGTTTGTTGTTCGGGAGTTGGGATGAGCGGAGTGGGGTGGGGTGGGGATGGGGGGTGGAGGTGAGTGTCACTAAAACTATGCAGAATATGGGGGAAGAAAAGGCAACGAAAGACCTCAAGCTCCTTAACAATGATGAATATAAGGGGTCTTTACGAGTGATCATATCCTCAATAAGGTCAAGTAGCCATGAATTGTTCCAGTGTGCACGAATACGTGGACATTTTGGATGTATGTGTAACACAAGATGTTCACAGTATAACTATGTGTATCAAAGGTTCGGCCCATCCATATTACAACAATTTCGAATCTGTTTGGATTTTCATTTATATCATTGTTACCTTTAATATTTCATCAACAACAACAACAGCTGCAGCAGCAGCAGCAACAACAACAACAACAACAACAACAACAACAACAACAACAACAACAACAACAACAAAAGAGGTGAAACAAGTCACAGTCCTTGAAAACAAAAGGAAAAGCAAAATCCAAGCAACCAACCAAACAAGCAAGCAACCAACAAACCAACCAACTAACCAACCAGCCAACTAGCCAACCAGCCAATCAACCAGCCAGTCAGCCAGCCAGCCAACCAACCAACAACCAACCAACCAACCGAGAAAGAAAAGAAAAGAAAAGAAAAGATAAGAAAGAAAGAAACAAACAAAAACACTCAAACAAATCAACAAACAAACAGGAAAAAAAAACCTCCCAATACCCTAGTCATTAGCATCTCTTCTTAAAATGTAAAATCCAGGAGTAACGGTTCTGGAGACCACAAAATGACAATCATTATTTCAACCATGAACAGACTGAGTAAGCTACACACCGCTCAGTCATATAAATAATACAGTCAAAGTTTGCTTGATTCATTTATTTCAAGACCACAGGTATGTGAGAAAAGGAGATCACTGGTGTGGCTTGACGATTTCGTTCCAAAGTTCTGTTCTTTGTGTCGACATTTCGATCAGCCAGTGATGCGAGCCAGCGTTATGGGAATGTTCAATGGAGCAATACAAGAGAACACCTATCTAGCCTCGCTTAGTAACTGTCTTTCACGCCAGTGTACGCATACGCACGCGCTTACACACACATACACGCAGACACTCGCGCGCGAGAATGCAGACACACACACACACACACACACACACACACACACACACACACACACACACACACACACACACACACACACACACACACACACACGTGCGCGCGCGCGCACACACACACACGCACATACACTTTCTTTGTCTGTCTCTCTGTCTCTGTGTGTGTGTGTGTCTCTCTCTCTATGTCTTTCAATCACGCGTGCACGCAAACACGCATTCTCTCTCCTCTCTCTCTCTCTCTCTCTCTCGCTGTGTGTGTGTGTGTGTGTGTGTGTGTGTGTGTGTGTGTGGGTGTGGATGTGCCTAGTCTCTGTCTGTCTGTCTGTTTGTCTGTCTTTGTCATTCTCCTTTCCATTTGATTTTTACAGATAAGTTTAACAGTCACATTGCAGTCGCACGATTTTATCGTTTAAAGTAGAAATAAAATTTAAAGTACACTACGAGGTTTATTAGACCTAGGGTAACTGTGATTTTTTGCATATTGTATTTTTATAGGCAATATGATAAATGTGATTTTACTTGCCCATTGTGTAGAAAGGCAAAGAAAACATCAAGTACATATTGGTACATACTGTGTTTTTTATTTTTTGTCCAGCACTAGCGATGAACTGATTCCCCCCAAATATTATAAACAGCCTTCGATATTTAGACTGAGCCTGCTTATGGCGTCCACCAAGGGAGATAATGTTAAACATTTTGCCGTTTAATTGCATACAGCATTTAATCCAGGATACTATTGCACTACTTGAATATTGCCATTTCCTTTTTTTTTTTTACGTGAAAACAGTCCGAATTTATTTCATGTGTGTTTAGTTCACCTCTACGTGAAAAGTCATACCCTTTATTGAAGAAACCATCTAAGTCTGAATCTGAATCTTGAATCTCTCTGCTGTCCCAAAGTCCTCTTCACATCCACATTGTTATCCATCATCTCTCTTTCAACCAATCTCTTTCTCACCCTTCCATCTCTCCCTCTCTCTTCTCTCCGTCACTCTTCTCCCTCCAGCTCCCCCTCCCCCCCCCCCAGCTTCCCCCTGCCCTCTTCTCTCAATCTACTACTCCCCATCTCCGCCATTTCCGTGGTTTTACCGGCTTCTCTCGGTCAGTGAGCATGAAGAATACTGGACTCCATCGGCCTCCTGATTTCACAAACTGTGGGTGCCTTTCTGTGCTGTGCTGTAGTCTATGATGAGTGTATTGTCCCATGCCTCTGCCTCGTGATAGTTTTTTGTTTTTAGTCTTTCTTAAAACTTCTAAAATTGATCGATATTTGGACAATGACATTATGTTTCTGTACCTCTGTTGTTGTTGTTTTTTTTAACATACTTGCATTAGAAATGGCAGATAGACGAGTTGGTTTATGTACTGATATCTTTATCGTTGGAGAAGTTGGTTTATGTACTGATATCTATATCGTTGGAGAAGTTGGTTTATGTACTGATATCTTATCGTTGGAGAAGTTGGTTTATGTACTGATATCTATATCGTTGGAGAAGTTGGTTTATGTACTGATATCTATATCGTTGGAGAAGTTGGCTTATGTACTGATATCTTTATCGTTGGAGAAGTTGGTTTATGTACTGATATCTTTATCGTTGGAGAAGTTGGTTTATGTACTGATATCTATATCGTTGGAGAAGTTGGTTTATGTACTGATATCTATATCTTTGGAGAAGTTGGTTTATGTACTGATATCTATATCGTTGGAGAAGTTGGTTTATGTACTGATATCTATATCGTTGGAGAAGTTGGTTTATGTACTGATATCTATATCGTTGGAGAAGTTGGCTTATGTACTGATATCTATATCGTTGGAGAAGTTGGTTTATGTACTGATATCTATATCGTTGGAGAAGTTGGTTTATGTACTGATATCTTTATCGTTGGAGAAGTTGGCTTATGTACTGATATCTATATCGTTGGAGAAGTTGGCTTATGTACTGATATCTTTATCGTTGGAGAAGTTGGTTTATGTACTGATATCTATATCGTTGGAGAAGTTGGCTTATGTATTGATATCTATATCGTTGGAGAAGTTGGTTTATGTACTGATATCTATATCGTTGGAGAAGTTGGTTTATGTACTGATATCTTTATCGTTGGAGAAGTTGGTTTATGTACTGATATCTATATCGTTGGAGAAGTTGGCTTATGTACTGATATCTATATCGTTGGAGAAGTTGGCTTATATACTGATATCTATATCGTTGGAGAAGTTGGTTTATGTAATATCTATATCGTTGGAGAAGTTGGTTTATGTAATATCTATATCGTTGGAGAAGTTGGTTTATGTAATGATATCTATATCGTTGGAGAAGTTGGTTTATGTAATATCTATATCGTTGGAGAAGTTGGTTTATGTACTGATATCTATATCGTTGGAGAAGTTGGTTTATGTACTGATATCTTTATCGTTGGAGAAGTTGGTTTATGTAATATCTATATCGTTGGAGAAGTTGGTTTATGTACTGATATCTATATCGTTGGAGAAGTTGGTTTATGTACTGATATCTATATCGTTGGAGAAGTTGGTTTATGTACTGATATCTTTATCGTTGGAGAAGTTGGTTTATGTACTGATATCTGTATCGTTGGAGAAGTTGGTTTATGTACTGATATCTATATCGTTGGAGAAGTTGGTTTATGTACTGATATCTGTATCGTTGGAAAATAAAGTTTCCTTTTGTTTTATTTCATTTCTTTGTCCCTCCTTGTTAACGGGATAGTTAACACTTTCTGTTTGTTTACTGTATTTAAATCTAATATTTTGTTTTTCTGTTGTATCCTATTATCCTATTTCCTGTTGTCTTGATACATTTACAGCTGCAATGAAAGATCTGAAAGTTGGCCTGTCTGTCTATCTATCTGTCTTTCTGTCTTTCTGTCTATCTATCTTTCTATCTATCTATCTATCTATCTATCTATCTATCTATCTCTCTGCCTATCTGTCTAGTCTATCTGTCTATCTATCTATCTGTTTATCTTCTATCTATCTATCTATTTGTCCGTCTGTCTGTCTATCTATCTATCTATCTAGCTATCTATCTGTCTGTCTGTCTGTCTGTCTAGCTATACATATACATATAATATATATACATACATATACACATACATACATACATACATACACACATACATATATACCTACATACATACATACATACATACATACATACACACATAAATACACACATACATACATACACACATACGTACGTACGTACATACATACATACATACACACATACATACATACATACATACATACATACATATATTCCGTCTAATATCACTTATAGTGAAAAGACGTTAAATTAAAGAACGAACGATACATACATGCATACACACACACACACACACATACATACATACGTACGTACGTACGTAACTACGTACATACATAGGGCACCGTTATTGCAGGTTGTGGAAGAGCCATCTACTGATGGACGTAAGAGTATGGAAGGCTGACAATCTCTATTATGATATTCTTTGGGTAGATTTTAAACAACATCGTTCACCAACACCACTCTGTCCTCATCAAATAACAGACTACTGAAATTGATATCCAAAAAGTGTGATCGACTTGTGTTCGACATTGATAATCCGATGGAGACAGAATAACATTAAAAACGAAACAAAAACTTGATTAATCTCCCGCTGATGGAGCGTGACCATTATAATGTCTCCTGGTAGAATTGATCTATCAAACATTCTGTTTATCAGTACATCGATCTGCCATGTTTCCAGTGATAAAGTCGCCTTGGTGGCTGTGTAACGCGCTCAAGACAGTGTCACTCTAAACAGCAGAGATACGTAAGTTTGTCATGATATGTAAATACGGGTGTCTCCTCTTTGCTGGTGTTGTTGGTGGTGTTGTCGCTGTTGTTGTAGCTGTTGTTGTCGGTCCATCATGCTGTGTCGATATGGGTGTGTATGTATGAATGTATGTGTATATGTATGCATGCGGTCATGTGGATATATGCATGTATTTACTGTTATTTTCATCTCTAACCTGTTTGTTTATCTACATACTCCTTTATTTTGTCTTTGTTTATTCACCTACTTACTTACTTCTTATTCACTTACTCACTCACTTACTTGCTTACTTGCCTGCTTACTTTCTTGCTTGCTTACCTACTTACTTACTTATTCACTTACTTGCCTATCTATGGTTAACAACATACTGGCTTCATCTAGTTGATAGATGGCTGAACATTATTTGGGCATTGATTAGGGGGGGGGGGGGGGGGAGGGGGTCTGTCATGTTAAACGACTTTATACATAATAGCTAATTGTGTTGTGATTCAGACCTTTAATGATTTATTTATTTACTTCATATATATGTTCCTTTTTGAAGGTAAGATACACACATACACATGTCATTTACATGTAACCAAGATTATTCCAGTATAAAATATAGACTAGGTAAAACATAATCTAGGTAAGGCCTCAAGACCTGGCCAGCTCATGAGTTTATGTGCAGGCTTAAGGCATGTGTCACGGTCACCATTCACGTGGCACCTGTGACGTTAGTGCATATGGAAGACGTCATCACGAGAAACTGAAACTGAAACTGAAGTGATACGAACATAATTCTTTGTGCACTGATTGGTCAGCGTTTCGCAAATAGCAACTGCGGAGTTGGGTCCATCAAGATTAGAAGACCTCCCGGCAAATCATTTAATGATACCCGTTTATACGTTTATACTGTCACATAAGATTTTGCTCATTGTTTTGCTTGCTATCGTCACATCCAACCTATGGTGTGTCTTTCGCTTAACCCCTCGACTCCCGCACCCAATCCAATAACTGCAAAAACTTCACTCTTTGACTCTGTCATCCTATCAACAAGCTTCATACAGGAAGCTGGTGAATAGGGTGAGGGAATCAAAGGGTTCAGTTTTTGCTTTGCTGGCATGACTGGCAATGAAGATTGCTGGTGGAGAGGGTGCGGGAGTCAAAGGGTTAATAAGAGTTTTGTGAAAGGGTACCACTGTTTTTCCCCCGTTTTGTTTGTTCCATGAATATGTATTGTCTCATACAGAAACGGGCCATTGGGTGAAGTCTGATCGTCATGACAACTGTGATGATCAGTCTCTGTGTGTGATCTGTGTTTGTATCCAGGCAGCATGTTTATGCAATGGCATGGCAACATTGTCTGATCATAGAGCCAGCCCCAAAACACTATCCATCAGGAAGGAACTAGGGAAGAACAGAGCGTGTTTGGACAGGGAAAGGGGGAACAAACTATGCGAATATAGAAAAAGAGTGTAATAAGCATGTTTGAGCATGATGAGCATACACAACATATACAGGCAGCGACCATGGGGTTTTGACATTCCATAGATTTGTAATGTTTGGGTGGTGGTGATGGCGGTGGGGTGTTTGGGTGGTGGGTGGTGGTGGTGGGGTGGTTGGGTCGGGGGATCCGCTTAAGGGCGAATGGGGCCGTGTGGTCAGACTGATAAACTACAACCCTTCTCCAAAACAAGTGTTACTGTCCGCGTTCAAGCAAACAGGAACCAGAAAAAAAAAAACTTAAAGAGAACAAGAACACATATTCAATACAACAAGACAAGACAGGCGCAATTTTTCGGCCAACTGGCCTTTGTCAAGCGTAAGATCACAAACAAACGAACACCAGATACAAAAATTAGAAGAAAAAGACTGTAACTTCCCTGCTGCTCCGTTCAGATTACGTTTATACTGTCATAAGAAGTTGCTCATTGTTTTGCTTGCTATAGTCACACCCAAGAATGTGATAAGCATGTTTGAGCATGATGAGCATACACAACATAGCAACGACCATGGGGTTTTGACATTCCATAGATTT
>CM060315.1:60451634-60469134 GCA_030674185.1 Monoplex corrugatus | reverse complement strand
CTGATCTGTGTTTGTTTCCACGCGGTATGTTTATGCGGTGGAACAGACAGTGTTATCACATCACCGGGCCAATCACAAAAACTGTCCTACAGGGAATAGTGAGGAATAATGTGGATGGATGAACGGAACAGAAGGGAAAACCATGCAGATAAAAGGAAGCATCGTGGGTTCATGCACTGACGCGCATGTATGTATCATCATCGTCATCATCATTATCATCATCATCATCATCATCATCATCATCATGTACCCTGCCGCGTGGCGTTGGCGATCATGGCCCTCCATATGTATCTATCCCTTGTTGCCGCAAGCACACCTTCCACCCTCTCTGTCCTCAGCCACCCTGCAAGTCCGTCCAGTATTTTCTCCCTGGGTCTACCTGGTGCTCTCTTTCCCTCCAGCTTTCCTGTTGTGACCAGGTGTTCTAATTCTCTTTTCCTCATAAAATGGCATAGAAATGTTGCCTGTCTTTTCCTAGTCTTCCTTATCAATGTTCTTCTTGTGTCTGCCGCCACCAAGAGTGTCTCGTTTGTTGTCTTTGCTGTCCATGGAACCCTCAACATTCTTCTTAGAAACCACATTTCGGCTGCCTCAATCTTGTTCTGAATTTGCTTGTTGACTTTTCACGCCTCACAACCGTATAACATTATCGGTTCTATATAACATTCAAGAACTCTCTTCCTGATGTTAATTGATTGGCATTTGTTGGTTAAAATGCTTTTCATCTTCTTGAATGCTGTTTTAGCTGGGCCGATTTCTGATGTGCATCTGCCGTCTGGTGAGATGATCGTTCCCAGATATTTAAACTTATCAGCCCATGTATGTATGCCTGTGGATAAAACACACAAGATGGGGTAGACTGAGCACGACTGGTCTGAAATGTAAATATAATTTGGCAACGACCGCAGGGCTGTGACAATAGAGTGATTTGTCAAGAGAAATCTCTTCCTATGATCGTTGTTTTACTGAATAAGAAAAGTACATTAAATGAGAGAACAAGATGTGCGGTCGTGTGTGTGTATGTGTGTGTGTGTGTGTGTGTGTGTGTGTGTGTGTGTGTGTGTGTGTGTGTGTGTGTGTGTGTGTATGTGTATGTGTTGTGTTGTGTTTATGTGTGTGTATTGTGTGTGTGTGTGTGCGTGTATGTATGTGTGTGTGCGTGTATGTATGTGTGTGTGTGTGTGTGTGTGTGCGTTTGTGTGTGTGTGTGTGTTTGTGAGTGAGAGAGAGAGAGAGAGTGTGTGTGTGTGTGTGTTTTGATTCTATTTTAATTCAATTTATCTTATGGCCTGTACAGTTGTGTTTGGCACTGTGTATTTTTTTCAGTTGTATCTTACCTAATTTCTCTTTTAGAGATAAAGTAGTTTGATTTGAATGGTATTGAAATGAGTTGTTCTGTTCTGTTTCCTCGTGTTGAATATGGGAGATTGTTATCCGAAACAAGTGTAACATTGTTAAAATAAAAATGATTTGTAGTTTGTTATCCGAAATAAGTGTAACATTGTTAAAATAATTAAATGATTTGTAAGTTTGTTATCCGAAACAAGTGTAACCGCCCGCGTTGTAGTTTGTTAGTTTTTGGTTCGGTATGTTTTGTTTTGTTTGTTTGTTTCACCAGTAAAAAGATGCGACTGACTCGCGCCCGCTGAGTGACTTCGAGAGTAATTCTGTTTACAGATGGGTATTGAAATCTAATATCTATCTTCATATTACAGATTACGAAAAGCATTTGCTTAAATTTCTGGTCAGTGGTATTGGTACCTCGTAGATAATGTTGTCAAACAATAGTCATTGTAATAAATCAGTTTGAGCTGCTCGAAACAGGAGAATATGGCACACAGATGTGGTTTAGAGACATCTTTTCCAAAATGGCTGTGCTCAGAAATCAGGTCCCTGTTCTAGTGAGGAGAGGGAGAGAGAGAGAGAGAGAGAGAGAGAGAGGAGAGAGAGAGAGAGAGAGAGAGAGAGGCTGAGTTGTGTTCTTTAAAAGTACAAAAAACTGAGAGAGAGAGAGAGAGAGCGAGAGAAAGAGAGAGGGAAAGAAAGAAAGAAAGAAAGAAAGAGAGAGAGAGAGAGAGAGAGAGAGAGAGGAGAGAGAGAGAGAGAGAGACGAGACAGAGAGAATCAGAAATGGGCTGAGTTGTGTTCCTTGAAAGTACAAACAACTTACAAATAATTTTAGGTTTGTCAGCAACACACTGGAAACACAGCTATGTACTGTTTGTCAATGTGTTTTTTTGGGTATTTAACTTTATACATGGGTTTTAGATACTCACAAGCATAATTCTTTTACCTCTACATCATCTCCCAGCCATGATCGATTAGCACAACATCATCTCTCTCTCTCTCTTCTTCTCTCTCTCTCTCTCTCTCTCCTCTCTCTCTCTCCTCTCTTCTTTCTGTCTGTCTGTCTCTGTGTCTCCCTCCTCTTTTCTCTCTCCCCTCCTCCCTCTCTTTCTGTCTGCCCCTTTCTTTTTCTTTCTCCTCTCTCTCTTTCTGTCTGTCTGTCTATCTCTGTGGTTTCCCCCCTCTCTCCCGCTCTACTCTCTTTCTGTCTGTTTATCTGTGTTTCCACCCCTCTCTCCCCTTCTACTCTCTTTCTCTCTGTCTGTCTATCTCTCTCTCTCTCCCCTCCTCTCTCTCTTTCTGTCTGCCTGTCTCTGTGTCTCCCTCCCCTCTTCTCTCTCCTCTCCTTCTCCCCTCCTCCCTCTCGTTTTGTTTGTCTGTCTCTATCTCTCACTCTTTCTCTTTCTTTCTTTCTTTCTTCCCATCTCCCATCCTGTCTCTCTTTCTGTCTGTCTGTCTCTGTGTTTCCCCCTCTCTCTCCTCCTCCATTTTCTGTCTGTCTGTCTGTCTGGCTGGTTTTCTTTCTTTCTCTGTCTGTCTGTCTCTGTCTGTCTGTCTGTCTCTCGTTTCTCTGTCTGTCTGTTTATCTCCCTCTGTGTGACTGTCACACATTCTTTTTATTTCTATTTCTTTCTTTTTTTGTTTGTTGGACTCTTCCCTTTTTTCATTTCCGTGGTGTTACCGGTCTCTCACGGTCAGTGGACGTGAAGAATGCTGGGCTCTACCGGTCTACTGGTTTCACAAAGTGTTGGTGCCTCTGTGTGTTGGGTTACTGATCATGATGGATGTATTGTCCCTTGCTGCATGCAGCGTGATGATTGTGTTAAGGTTCTTAGTCTCCCTGAAAACTTTGAGGTTGCTGGGGTTTTTTTTTTGTTTTCAGACGAGGTTATTATATCTCTCTGTATCGTTCTGGTGTTACCGTGTTGTTCATGTTAACAATTGAGGATGCTGGTGATTTGCAAGGTTTGGAGTTCTTTTTTTTTTTCTTCACTTCCTCTCACCCCTCTCTCTCTCTCTCTCTCTCTGTGTGCATTTTTTGTTTGTTTGCAAGTCGTACGAAAGTATACGACAAAAATGCATAATCTTTGATGAGGACATTTCAAGTCAAAAGGGTCATTACCAGAATACTCATGACTGAAGATGAAAAATCAAAAATCCCTCGCTAAATTTATCGCCCTTGCTTGGGAAAGTCGGAGAAAGATAACAACACAGCAATAAATTAATGTAAGTTTATCTCCAGTGAAGATATCACTTTATACTGTTCTTATGTTTTATTTGCCGGATTTGGGTCTTCCTCTTACTTATATGACTAATTACGTCGGGTGGTCAACTGTTTCTTCAACTTTTTTCCTTCAATTTTTTCTTCATCATTAGGAAAAAAAAGTAAATGAATGTAATGTCAGCCATGACTATATTTATAAATCTTTATTTCGCGAAAACGTCGCCGTAAAATTTAATGACTTTGTTTTATGCTCCTTGCCACAAGGACAAAAATGTCAATGGCAATAAACCATTTTCAGTTTCAGCTTCAGTTTCAGTTTCTCTCTCTCTCTTTTACAAACACACATTCTGTGTCATTCAGACAGACAGACAAACACACAACACACACCTACACACGCACATTCATCATCATCGTCATCTGCCCTGTCTCATGGCGTTGGCGATCATGGCGTTGGCGATCATGGCTTCCATACGAATCTATCTTTTTGTCGCTGCAAGTACGTCTCCCATTCTTTCTGTCTTCATCCACTTCGCAAATGGGTGGAGCGCATGTGGAATTATTCGAGTGCGAATGGTTCATTCTAGAGCAGAATCCCAACCCTACTGTTTTTACTCCTCTCTTGTTGCACGGTGTTCTTTTGTCTTGTGAATAGATGATGTTTCTTTCTGCATAAAGCCTTCACGTGTATATCCACAGACCGCGTATAAAAGATTAACTTTTTTTTCAGTCATTCGAAGACGCTAGTTTGTGGTTAATGTCCTTTCAGATCGACAAAGGGCAGATAATCTTTTCCTTTTAATGTCAACTTTCTGTTGCAACAAAAGCACGTGTCTGTTTGTATGTGTGTGTTTGTGTGTGTGTGTGTGTGTGTGTGTGTGTGTGTGTGTGTGTGTGTTGTGTGTGTTTGTGTGTGTGTGTGTGTGTGTGTGTGTGTGTGTGTGTGTGTGTTTGTTTTGTGTGTTTGTTGTGTTGTGTGTGTGTTTGTGTGTGTGTGTGTGTGTGTGTGTGTGTGTGTGTGTGTGTGTGTGTGTGTATTTTACAATGATAATATCATCGTGTTTATTGCTGACAGGCGCTGCTATTTTCTGCCTGTTCTATTTGTGTTAATAATTTTGTCAATGTCTGTGTTGTGTGGTTTTCTGTGTTTTTGTGTTTATAAATGACGTGTGAGCTTCTGTACAACGCCCTCTCTTTATTGACGTTGCAGCCACAGTGTATTTCTCTGGGTCTCTCTCTTTCTCTTCTCTGTCTCTGTGTGTTTATGTATGTGTTACTGTGTTAGTGTGTGTTAGTGTTAGTTAGTTAGTTAGTAGTTAGTTAGTTAGTTAGTGTGTGTGTGTGCCTCTCTGTCTGTCTTTCTGTCTCTGTGTGCTTATGTGTGTGTTAGTGTGTTAGTGTGTGTGTGTTAGTGTGTGTGTGTGTATGTGTGTGTGCCTCTCTGTGTCTGTGTGTTTATGTGTGTTAGTGTGTTAGTGTGTGTGTGTGTGTGTGTGTGTGCGCGCGCGCCTCTCTGTCTGTCTCTCTGTGTTTATGTGTGTGTTAGTATGTGTGGATCCCCAGACCACAGATATCACCGATGTTGTTGAAATAGGAGGTGTGCGGTCGTCTCTTTCTTCTCCTCGCCACAACTTTCCCCTGCAGGACCGTTGATATCCAATCTGCTGTGTTGTTTCCGATCGCATGGCCTACATATTTCAGTTTTCTTTTGTTGATCTGTCAGCAGTTGGCGCCTGACATTCAGTTCCTTTAACACGCTATCGTGTCAACTAAGTAACATAACTCTTGAGAGTCACGGAGTTATCTCCCATGTAGAATTTCTCAAACCCAACACAGTTTGCGCTACCCATTCAGCTAGCATAGACGCAGCCACAAAGTGTGTTTTTCTTTCTGTCCATTTGACTGTGAGAAGTCGTCTGTAGAGCCACATTTCTGCTGCATTGATTTCATTTTCTTCGTCGTTTCTTAGTGTCCGGGCTTCTCAACCATACACTGAACACCTGGTTATGGACCAAATCCGTTATGGAGTATCCTAAACTGACTGAACAGAATTTCACAACGAAGAGACGGGTTGCAGCTCTTTTCACAGGTAGCATATACGCCACCGCAGTAACAACTTATGACAGATGAACGGACCTGTAGACAGATATAAAGTCTTTACACAGGTGGCATCAATATCACTACAGCAACAACTTATGATAGACGAATGGACCTGTAGACAGATATAAAGTCTTTACACAGGTGGCATCAATATCACTACAGTAACAACTTATGATAGACGAATGGACCTGTAGACAGATATAAAGTCTTACACAGGTAGCATCAATTTCACTACAGTAACAATTCATGATAGACAAATGGACCTGTAGACAGATATAGTCTTACACAGGTAGTATCAATTTCACTACAGTAACAACTTATGATAGATGAACGGACCTGTAGACAGATATAAAGTCTTTACACAGGTGGCATCAATATCACTACAGCAACAACTTATGATAGACGAATGGACCTGTAGACAGATATAAAGTCTTACACAGGTAGCATCAATTTCACTACAGTAACAATTCATGATAGACAAATGGACTGTAGACAGATATAATCTTACACAGGTAGTATCAATTTCACTACAGCAACAACTTATGATAGACGAATGGACCTGTAGACAGATATAAAGTCTTACACAGGTGGCATCAATTTCACTACAGCAACAACTTATGATAGACAAATGGACCTGTAGACAGATATAAAGTCTTACACAGGTGGCATCAATTTCACTACAGTAGCAACTTATGATAGACAAATGGACCTGTAGACAGATATAAAGTCTTACACAGGTGGCATCAATTTCACTACAGTAACAACTTATGATAGACAAATGGACCTGTAGACAGATATAAAGTCTTACACAGGTGGCATCAATTTCACTACAGCAACAACTTACGATAGACAAATGGACCTGTAGACAGATATAAAGTCTTACACAGGTGACATCAATTTCACTACAGCAACAACTTATGATAGACAAATGGACCTGTAGACAGATATAAAGTCTTACACAGGTGGCATCAATTTCACTACAGTAACAACTTATGATAGACAAATGGACCTGTAGACAGATATAAAGTCTTACACAGGTGGCATCAATTTCACTACAGTAGCAACTTATGATAGACAAATGGACCTGTAGACAGATATAAAGTCTTACACAGGTGGCATCAATTTCACTACAGTAACAACTTATGATAGACAAATGGACCTGTAGACAGATATAAAGTCTTACACAGGTGGCATCAATTTCACTACAGCAACAACTTACGATAGACAAATGGACCTGTAGACAGATATAAAGTCTTACAAAGGTGGCATCAATTTCACTACAGTAGCAACTTATGATAGACAAATGGACCTGTAGACAGATATAAAGTCTTACACAGGTGGCATCAATATCACTACAGTAGCAACTTATGATAGATGAACGGATCTGTAGACAGATATAAAGTCTTACACAGGTGGCATCAATATCACTACAGTAACAACTTATGATAGACAAATGGACCTGTAGACAGATATAAAGTCTTACACAGGTAGCATCAATATCACTACAGTAACAACTTATGATAGACAAATGGACCTGTAGACAGATATAAAGTCTTACACAGGTAGCATCAATATCACTACAGTAACAACTTATGATAGACAAATGGACCTGTAGACAGATATAAAGTCTTACACAGGTGGCATCAATATCACTACAGTAACAACTTATGATAGACAAATGGACCTGTAGACAGATATAAAGTCTTACACAGGTAGCATCAATATCACTACAGTAACAACTTATGATAGATGAACGGACCTGTAGACAGATATAAAGTCTTACACAAACGTGTGACAAACATCAATATGAATAAGCAGAGAGCAGAAGGAGGGAGTGATAAAATAGATTTGTTGGCACATAAGGCAGGAAACAAAACAGTATGCAGAAGGGTGAGGAACGACTGTGCTGAAATCGGTCAACGGTAGAAGCAGATTGCTAACAGTGTAAACAATGCCCAGTGTGATAGATAGAAATCAGTGGAGTGTGTGGGAAAATCAGTCAGTGGGTTATACGAGCAGACAATGAACAGTATCTAGTGGAATCGGAGCAGTGATGTGAAGAATCGATCAGTAACATAAGCTCTCCCAAAGCATGGGTCGTTGTTGAAAAAAGAAAGAAAGAAAAAAAAAACCATCAAAAAAACAAACAAACAAACAAACAAATAACCCCAAACAAACCCGAAACAAAAAAGAAAACAAAAAAACAACAAAAAACAAACAAAAAACAAAACAAAACAAAACAAAAAAAAAAAAGAAAAAAGAAAAAAAAGAGGCAAAATCAAATCAATAGTAGTCTGCAAGCGGAGAAGTCAGGAGTAGGGATTGTTGTTGTTGAAGACCTGGAATAACAATTCCAGTGACACCTAACTTCACAGACAGTCATTACTTTTCTTTAGCCCGGGTACATCTCCCATACATACCCAACCATGTTGGTGATGAAGGCAATCGGTACGAGAGATAGAAGTGTGGAACTGCTCGTCTACATTGTATGTTTATCTCCCTGTCGGTCTGTCTGGCACCTTTCTTCCTCCTTCACTTTGTCTGTCTCCAGCTGTTTCGTTCCTCTGTTTTTACAGGGTGTCCAACTCTCACGTGTCTCTTCCCACATAATGCCCTCGCTTGTGTGTTTGTCTACAGAGGATGTCTCCATGTACAAAGATCCCCTCTTTTTTCACATCAACAGATCACACCATTGAAGTTGTGGTGTCATGTCCTTTTTATGTCAACGCAGTACGAAATTTGTTTAGTGTCGTCTTGCTATAGAACAGGAGCGGGAGTCTGTTTCTATTCTGATATAAATTGTGGTGTTATGTTCTTTTGATGTCAACGAAGTACAAAATGTGTATAGTATCGTCTCGCTATAGAACCAGATCATCATCATCATCATCATCATCATCATCACCGTCCGTCGTCGTCATCATCGTCGTCGTCGTTATCATCATCATCATCATCATCATGGTCATCGTCGTCGTTCGTGTCGTCATCATCATCATCAGCAGCAGCAGCAGCAGCGTCGAAGGATGAGGTGGGAAATCAATAGCGATTTGCATGCGGGAGAGAGAGGAGAGAAGAGAGAGAGAGAGAGACGAGACAGAGAGAGAGAAGAGAGAGACAGACAGAGAGACAGAAGAGACAGAGAGACAGACAGAGAGAGACAGAGACAGAGAGAAAACATTATGCAGTAGATTGATGAAGGATGAGGTGGGAAATCAATCAGCAGTGTAAGCAGACAGCGATTTGCATGCAGTAGAGAGAGAGAGAGAGAGAGAGAGAGAGAAGAGAGAGAGAGAGAGAAAGAGAGAGACAGAGACAGAGAAGAGAGACAGAGACAGAAACGGACAGAGACAGAGCAGACAAGAGACAGAGAAAACAAAACAGTATGCGGTAGATTGATGAAGGATGATGTGGGAAACTAATCAAGAGTGTAAGCAGACAGCGATTGGTATGCGGTAGATTGAGAGCAAATGACGTGAGGAAAAAACAATCAGTAATGTATACAGGAAACCAACAGCTATGGATCGCCGTTAAAAACGCGGCAAGAGGGGAAGATGAATGGACAGTAGCCTGCAAGTGGAGAGTCAGGACTATGGATTATTATTGATGATGTTGTTGTTGTTGTTGCAGACCTGGCATAAGAACCCCACTGGACACCTTCGAGTGACAGGCTGATACATGCTAGATAAATATAGACTAGATAAAGACACCCCCCGTGGGGATTCCAGGGGCTCTTTCAGTATAAATAGTATCCCCACTTCGGGAAATTCTGTGCTAGAAATTTCCTCTTTTCTGTCACTCTTTTTGTTTCTGCCTTGTTCTTTTTGCTTTCTGTCATTTCTACCAATCATTTTCTGCCTGAATTAATGGTCCATTCACCTGTATATTTATGTTCGATAAAGTCTTACGTACTTTTTCTTTGGATTGATAACTGGGTATATGTATTAAGAGCAGTTTTGGCTCTAGGGAGGTGAGATATGCGGAAGCAATTTTAGGTAATTTATGCCGGTTTTTATTCATGTTTTGGTGTCCTTAGGTATGCTTATATTTGTATTCAGGTGTGTTTTTTAAATCCCCTGTTCGATAAATTGGACGGAGTGGTCAAGGCCAGGGGCATGTCCTTAGATTCTGTGCACGAATGCATTGATATATGTACTTAATTTTAATAAAATATTTTTTCCTGTTGAAGTATTGTATGTTTTGAAGCGGTTATAGCCCTGATATGGCTCTACGCAGTCGGCTGGGCTTTAAACAACAATAACAATAAAACAATAACATATAGACAAAAGATAGGCTAGGTAGGGTCTCAGCATCTGGCCAGCTCATGGGTTTATGTGCAGGCTTAAGGCTTGTGGCCATGATCACCATACACATGGCACCTGTGACGTTTAGTGCATATGGAATTCGTTCCAGAGCGCGGAGACGTCGTCTCGGGAAACTGAAACTGAAACTGAAACTGACACCTTCCTTCATGGCAGGTAGTCATCACTTTTTTTTTTACCTTTTGCTTGGGTAAATAGCCCCCGGCAACGTAGATGATGAAGGCAATCGTTACAAAACAGAAAAGACTAGAGCTGTCCTTTGATATGCCCGTTAAGCCTTAGACTCCTGCACCCTATCCACCCTGTCCACCAGCATCCTGCATTGCCAACCATACTAGCAAAGCAAAAAAAAAAAACAAAAAAAAAAAAAACCCAACCCTTTGATTCCCTCACCATATCCACCAGCTTCTCTCAGTCACTCTCCTGCTGCTTTTTTTTTTTAATTTTTTTTTTTTTTTTTTACTCCTGTCTGTTCTGCAGGGTGAGGGAATCAAAGGGTTAAGTTTTTGCTGTTGGTAGATAGGGTGCGGGGACAAAGGGTTAACCGCCTATCTGTCTGTCTGTCCGTCACCCTATCTCCTTCTTCGCTCTCTCGCCTCTCTCCTGCTGCTTTTATATTCCTGTCTTGTTGCAGGGTGTTCTCTGTTGTGAGTAGATGATGTCTCTTCCTACAAAATGTCTTCGTTTGCATGCCAACAGAGGATGTCCCATGTATTAGAATTCATGTGAGTCATCAAGGGTTGTCCCAATGTGTTAGGATTTCATTCATCTGAGCAGCAGAGGTTGTCCCACTGTGTTAGGATTTCATCTGAGTCAGCAGAAGGTTGTCCAAATGTGTTAGGATTTCCTCTGAGTCAGCAGAGGGTTGTCCCAATGTGTTAGATTTCCTCTGAGTCAGTAGAGGTTGTCCCAATATGTTAGGATTTCCTCTGAGTCAGCAGAGGGATGTCCCAATGTGTTAGGATTTCCTCTGAGTCAGTAGAGGTTGTCCCATTGTGTTAGGATTTCATTCATCTGAGTCAGCAGAGGGTTGTCCCATTGTGTTAGGATTTATCTGAGTCAGCACAGGCTGTCCCAATGTGTTAGGATTTCATGTGAGTCAGCAGAGGGTTGTCCCAATGTGTTAGGATTTCATCTGAGTCAGCAGAGGGTTGTCCCAATGTGTTAGGATTTCATGTGAGTCAGCAGAGGGTTGTCCAATGTGTTAGAATTTCATGTGAGTCAGCAGAGGGTTGTCCCAATGTGTTAGATTTCATCTGAATCAGCAGAGGGATGTCCCAATGTGTTAGGATTTCATTCATCTGAGTCAGCAGGGGTTGTCCCAATGTGTTAGGATTTCATGTGAATCAGCAGAGGGTTGTCCCAATGTGTTAGGATTTCATGTGAGTCAGCAGAGGGTTGTCCCAATGTGTTAGGATTTCATGTGAGTCAGCAGAGGGTTGTCCCAATGTGTTAGGATTTCCTCTGAGTCAGCAGAGGGTTGTCCCAATGTGTTAGGATTTCCTCTGAGTCAGCAGAGGGTTGTCCCAGTGTGTTAGGATTTCCTCTGAGTCAGCAATGGCAGCCTTGTGGTGTCATGTTCTTTTGTGTCAACAAACCGCAAGAATGTATACACACACGTGTGTGCGTGTTGTGTGTGTGTGTGTGTGGTGGGGTGTGAGAGAGAGAGAGAGAGAGAGAGAGAGGAGGGAGGGAGAAGAAGAGGAAAAGAAAGTGTATATGCGTGCCTCCGTGCGTGCGTGTGTCTGTATGTGTGCTTGTGTATATGTGTGTGTATGTGCGTGCGCATGTGTATGTGTTGTGTGCGTGTGTGTGTGTGTGTGTGAGAAGGAGGGAAGGAGAAGAGAAAGTATATGTGCATGTGTGCGTGTGTGGCTGTATGGGGTTGTGTGTGTGTGTGTGTGTGTGTGTGTGTGTTGTGTGAGGGAGGGAGAAGAAGAGGAAAAGAAAGTGTATGTGCGTGCCTCCATGCGTGCGTGTGTCTGTATGTGTGCTTGTGTAATATGTGTGTGTGCGTGTGTATGTGTGCGTGTATGTGTGTGTTGTGTGTGGTGTGTGTGTGTGTGTGGAAGGAGGGAAGGAGAAGAGAAAGTATATGTGCATGTGTGCGTGTGTGGCTGTATGTTTTAGTGTGGTGTGTGTGCGCGCGCGCACGTGTGGTGTGTGTGTTTGTAGTGTGTGTGTGTGTGTGTGTGTGATAAAAATACAGTGATTTATGTATGATCAGCAATTAACACACACAGTGCAGGATAACCAGTAAATCCATAATGGAAATGTAACAAGAGGCTTTTTTTTTCAAACAGGATTATGCAAATATATCGATAGTTCCACTGCTGCACATGTAACTTTAAATGAATGGTATTAAGAACCAAACAACTAACGTAACGACAAAAACAATTAAAAAAAAAAATGAATGCCCTCTTTCCTCATGCCAAAAGCACAAACTTCCTTCCTGGTCTCCCTTTTTATTCAAAGGGAACTAATCCCCGTTTCCCCTACGGCAGCAGAACACGCACATCCGGTATGGTGTTCTTTTCGTACACAAAGAGCACGTTCCAGTCAGATGGACGTTGTCTGATAACTTAACACAGAGACTGCTTCCAGCACGTCCACTGCTGTGTTTCTCTACCGTTCCTGTACTTCCTGTACCATTTCCTGTTGTACCACTCACTGTTCACAGTACCTGCTTTCTTTAAAAACACGTTTCTTCTGTTTTGGTTTTTTTGTTTTCTCTTGTTTGAAATTAATCAGGACGCACACATGTTTGTACACAGATACACATGTCATTTACATGTAACCAAGATTATTCAACGATAGGCTGATAAACCTAAAATACAGACTA
This sequence comes from Monoplex corrugatus, assembly GCA_030674185.1. Lineage (NCBI taxonomy): Eukaryota > Metazoa > Mollusca > Gastropoda > Littorinimorpha > Ranellidae > Monoplex > Monoplex corrugatus. The sequence continues at coordinate 60,456,308 of CM060315.1, read as the reverse complement.
ATAAAACATAGATAGGTAGGGCTCAGCACCTGGCCAGCTCATGGTTTTATGTGCAGGTTTAAGGCTCGTGCCATGATCACCAAAACACATGCACCTGTGACGTTTAGTGCATATGGAATTCGTTCCGAGCGCGGAGACGTCATCTTGAGAAACTGCAACTGAAACTGAAACTGAAACTGAAACTGCTTTTTTTTAACGTCTCCATAGTATTCTTTTCCTTCTTCTTTTTTTACTTGTTGAAAATATTGTGTATGTTTTGAAACGGTTATTGCTCTACGCAATCGGCTGGGCTTTAAACGAAAATAACAAAAACAATAACCTCCGTGTATTACACGCTATGTTTGCTCTTTCTTGCCCTGACTTAACACTTTCTCACATTACAGTTCTGTCTGTCGTACACTCTTTCTCTCTCTGTCTCTGTTTCTGTCTGTCTGTCTCTGGTAGTCTGTCTCTGTCTCCGTCTTCGTCTCTGTTTCTGTCTTTCTCTCTCTGTCTCTGTTTCTGTCTGTCTCTCTCTCTCTGTGTCTGTCTCTGTCCCTCTCTCTCTCTCTGTCTCTCTGCCTCTGTCTGTGCTAATAGATCACACTTTCCTTTTTCTTTCCCACATGCTATTCATTTCTTTAGCCAACAAAGGACAATGCGTCCATTTTTGCACAATTTCCTCTTTTTATGTAAAATGCATGCACAAACTGCAAGAAACAAAACATTTTCACCCCTTGGAAAAATATTTCTTCTTCATAAAACCTGTGCAGAATTAGAGTAGCAAATTATTTTACATACATGTATACATGTGAACATATAACATGAATTCCAACGTTGAATAATTTACCAACATTCTATATCTCGCATCTTACTGGTCAATCAGTGCAAATACGAAATAGTACGTGTGGAGAATTTACCAACATTCTATATCTCGCATCTCATTGGTCTTTAGTGAAAATATGAAATATTACGTATGGAGAATTTACCAAGAATATCTCGTATCTCACTGGTCATTTAGTGAAATATGAAATATTACGTATGGAGAATTTACCAAGAATATCTCGCTCTCACTGGTCAGTTGGTGCAAATATAAGTGTTACGTATGGAGAATTTCCCAAAGAATATCTGACTCTCACTGTATTTAGTGCAAATTGAGTGTTACGTTGAGAACATTTTCTGTGTGTTCTTGTTCTTGTCTTTCTTCTTTCACTGTTTTCTCTCTTTACTTTTTTTTTTTACGAACAGGACTGCAAAACTGTCTACTTTTTGTTGTTGCTTTGACAAAACTGTAGATATACAGTGGTAGGGTTATGTAGCAACCGACCCAAGATCATGAAAGTGTCTTCATTTATATGGCGATACCTAAAGCGCACGCTTCCCGCCTGGTGTCGGTTTCATTCAAAGAGAACAAATTCCCGCTTCTCCATGGTAGCAGAGCACGCGCTTCCGCTGTGGTGTCCTTTTCGTCCACAAAGGAGACGTTCCGCTTATCCCGTTACATTTAAAAGTAGAGGGTGTTTCCAGCATGGCCAGTGTCATTTTCTGTCCATTCCTACCAAGTTTTAACTTGTATTACTCTTTACACGGTTTTCTTTTTACCCCTTTTTACCCTACTCATCCTGTGACAAGAGAAGTTATCGATACAGGAAAAAGACATGGACATCAACTGGTTGCTTAAAATCGAAAGATGGTAAGCTTATCATGGAAAAAGACAAAACATTAGATAGATGGGGAGAGTATGCTAAAGACCTTTTCAGCGATGACAGAAACGAAGAACACATTATAAGAAAGGACGTTGAAGGACCACCCATAATGAAAGATGAAGTTAGAGCAGCACTGAAAAAAGATGAAACCAGGAAAAGCCCCAGGACCAGACGATATTTTTACAGAGATGATTGAAGCCCTGGAGGAATTTGGTATTGAAGAAATAGAGTCTTCCTAAATGAAATTTACGACACCGGAAAAATCTCCAAAGATATGTCAAAATCAATTTTCATTGCGCTTCCAAAGAAAACAGGGGCTATAGAATGCGAACTCCATCGTACAATCAAATTTGATGAGTCATGTAACAAAAATCCTATCAAGAATAATCACGATGAAGACAAGGAACAGAATCAAAAGAGAAATAACAGAAGAACAGTGTTGATTTGTGAAAGGGAAAGGAGCTATTAATGTCACATACATCCAAAGAACTATCATAGAGAGGTCAGTTGAGTTGACATAAAGATTTATATTTATGCTTTGTTGATTATAGCAAGACTTTCGATCGGGTAAGACGAAGAATTGATCAATGATTAATACGGATATGCTTACATTTGAAAAGGTTGCGTATAAACATATACGTGTACGGTTATGTTCGCTATTTGTCATTCGTTCTGCTTCTATCGTAATCATTCACAGCTTATTGCGATAGCCAGCCCAGAATATTATTTTATCATGTGTATTTTGTCATATCACGACGTAGATATCAAACACAATTTGTATACATGTATATGTGTATATATCTGTACATTCATGTATGCATATGTATTTGTGTATGTGCATATATGAACATACAGCTGTATATCTATGTGCATTTATACATGTATGTATGTATGATATGTATGTATGCATGTATGCATGTATGTATATATATACATAACTATTAATGCCATATACATCCTAAGAACTATCATAGAGAGGTAAATTGAGATGAATAAGGATTTGTATTTATGCTTTGTTGACTATACCAAGGCTTTCGATCGGGTACGACATGAAGAATTGATCAACCAACTAGAGAGACTCAATGTTGATGGAAAAGATCTACGAATAATCAGGAATATGTACTGGGAACAAACAGCTGCAATGAGAATAGAAAACAATATAAGCTCTTTTCAAAACATCAAAAGAGAAGTCAGACAGAGTTGTGTTTTGTCACCAGATCTGTTTTCACTATATAGCGAAAACATCATGAGAAACCTAGAAGAAGACCCTGGATTAAAGGTTGGAGGGAAAATGATAAACAACATTCGGTACGCAGTTGACACCGTGCTAATTGTAGAAAATGAAAAGGACCTACAAAAAAATTGTGAATATACTAGAAATAGAAAGCAAAGGTAAGGGGTTGGAACTAAACAGCAGGAAGACTGAAGTCATGGTGATCAGTAAAAAACATGAAATCCCCTCCTGCAAAATAACAGCAAATGGCACAACCTTGACACAGGTTAATAAGTTCAATTACCTGGGAACGGTCATTTCATCAGACGGCAGATGCACATCGGAAATAGCTGGTAGAATCGGCCAAGCCAAAACAGCATTCAAGAAGATGACAAGCATTCTTACCAACAAATGCCTATCAATTAACATCGGAAAGAGAGTCCTTGAATGTTATATAGAACCAATACTGTTGTACGGATGCGAGGCGTGGACAGTCAGCAAGCAAAGCCAGAGCAGGATCGAGGCAGCCGAGATGTGGTTTCTCAGAAGAATGTTGAGAGTTCCATGGACAGCAAAGAAAACAAACGAGACAGTCTTGATGGAGGCAGACACAAGTTGATCACTCATAAGGAAGATTAGGAAAAGACAAGCAACATTTATAGGCCATTTTATGAGGAAGGGGATTTGGAGCACCTGGTCACAACGGGAAAGCTGGAGGGAAAGAGAGCACCAGGTAGACCCAGGGAGAAAATGCTGGACGGACTTGCAGAGTGGCTGGGGATGAGGAGGGTGTGGGAGATGCTGGGGGCAACGAGAGATAGAGATGGTTGGAAGTCCATGGTCGCCAACGCCATGAGGCAGGGCACCTGATGATGATGATGATGATGATATATATATATATATATATATATATATATATATATATATGTATATATATATATGTATGTATGTCACAGTGAGTGTGTGTACGTGTGTTGTGTGTGTATGTCTGTATGTATGTAGGTATGTATGTGTGTACGTATGTATGTGTATACATATATATATATATATATATATGTGTATGTATGTCACAGTGAGTATGTGTCTAAGCACTGAGAGATCGCCATGATAAAAAAAGATGTCCTTTAAAACATGATTTTTGTAAGGACACCTTTTTTTTCTGCAGTATTTCGCACATCTTTACCCAGTGTTGCTCATTATTGATTAAATTGCTTTATGCTTAAGACACAAGACAAAATATGTGTAAACAGGATTGATCAACTGATGACAAATATTACGCAGAAAATAACAATCACACAAAACAGGATCGATCAAATGAGCACAATAAGTAGGCAGAAAACAACAACAGCACAAAACAGGATTGATAGACTGAGCACAAGAAGTACGCAGATAATAACAATCACACAAAACAGGATTGATAGACTGAGCACAAGAAATACACAGAAAATAACAATCACACAAAACAGGATTGATAGACTGAGCACAAGAAATACTCAGAAAATGACAATCACACAAAACAGGATTGATAGACTGAGCACAAGAAATACGCAGAAAAAAACAATCACACAAAACAGGATTGATACACTGGTTTGATGAACTGAGCACAAGAAGTAAGCAGAAAATAACAATCACACAAAACAGGATTGATAGACTGAGCACAAGAATTAGGCAGAAAATAACAATCACACAAAACAGGATTGATCAACTGAGCACAAGAAGTAAGCAGAAAATAACAATCACACAAAACAGGATTGATAGACTGAGCATAAGAAGTAA
>CM060315.1:60444134-60446634 GCA_030674185.1 Monoplex corrugatus | reverse complement strand
AGGAAGTCGTTGATCACCCTTGCCCTGTGGGGCGAGCGTTGTCATCCTGGTAGACAACCGTCGGTCCCATCTGCTGCAGTGTAGGCACAGCCAGCGGTCGAAGGATCTCATCCCGGTATCGGAGGCCAGTCAGGTTACCCTGTACATGATACAAGGGTGTTCTGTGGTGAAGGCTGAAGGCCCCCCAGACCATTACAGAACCTCCACCAAAGGCCACCTTTTCTTGGACAGTGGTGTCAATAAAGCGTTGCCCTGGGCGCCTCCAAACCCTCAGTCGGCCGTCGTTGTGGTTCATGGTGAAGCGTGATGCATCACTGAACAGGACCTGGGACCATTGCTGCTGTGTCCACCTCACGTGACGTCTGCAGAAGGCGCGGCGTGCTGCCCTATGGGCTGGAGTTAAGCGTGGCCGTACAGCTGGGCGACGAGAACGGAGGTTAAACCCATGAAGGTGGTTCCGTATGGTCTGCTGGCTGATGTTGATGTTAGTAGCCACCCTCAGCTGCCTTCGAATGATGCTGGAAGAGGCTGTTCTTGTCTGCAGGGCTTGTCGTTCAATGAGACGATCTTCACGTGAGTTTGTCTTCTTCGGTCGACCAGATCTGCGTCTTTCTTGGACCCTCCCAGTGGCTGTGAAGCGTTGAATCAGTCTGACAATGACCGAGATGGACACCTGAAATCGCCTGGCCACTTCTCGCTTGGGAACACCATCTTGGAACCATGCAACAGCTCGTCCCCTCTCAAACTCGCTCAATTTTCGTCGTGGAGGCATTGTCAGATCAGGCCTACTACTGGTGGAATGTCTTCTTATAAAGCCAAGCAAGAGACAGCATCTCACACATAAACAGCAGTGCTTGCACGTGCATAATGGTTTTTCCATCTGGCTTGTGCAATGTGTTCAGGCAGAACGGTCCAAAACAAGGTCCTTTTTCGCAAGTTTCCGCTTTTCCGTTTGCCGCCAAGCTCAGTAGTAGAGAATCCCGTGCAATTTTCGCACTAACACAACATCGCCCACTTACAGCTGAACAAGAATTCATAACAATTTGGCTGGACTGAGAAATAAATAACAGTAGCGAACTGAGTTTATTATGCACCTGTTTTCTCATAGTGATCCTTAACTTTTTGTGCGTAGCTTACATCACACAGCCAACAACAAAACCAGTGCGGGGTGGGGGAAAGGGGGAGAGGGGGAAGGGGTAGGGGGAGGGGAGGGCACGCACGGGAGCCATGGTTCAAAAGCGATTTGCTTGCCAGGTAAGGGAAGGGAGATAGACATTACATATTACATACCTTACAACTAACTCCCAGCCTGCGTGATGGGCCATGCGACGACGACGACGACCGCTGTTGTGAGAGTTCACTGTGACGCTCTCTCTCTCTCTCTCTGTGTGTCTCTCTCTCTGTTGTCTGGCCGAGTGGCTGGGTGCACGTGGGAGCCGGCAGTCGGCACGCGCGAGCCAAGGGCGGGAAATTTAGCCAGCGTGATCTGGCCTGCCTGCCTGCCTGTCTGCCTGCCTTCACTCCCTTGATCGCTATCGGCCTGCCTGGATCTATCTAGCCCTTAGCTGGCTGCCGCCACCGCCACCGCCACTACCGTTACCTTCTTCACCTTACCCTCTTCCTCGTGGACCAGCTCGCTAGCTAGCCTACCCCCCCCCCACCACCACCACACACAAGTTCCCGCTGAGCCACCGTTTGTAGACAGACCTACATGCTATAATAGTCTGTGCTGAGATCATGGTCTGTGTAGACCTGCATGCGAAAGTTTGTGCTGAGATGAAGGTATCTAGATTGACTGTCTTTTAAGTAGCAGACTGACAGATTTTGTGCGCACACACAAAAAACAAAACAAAACAAACAAAAAACACCTAGTCATGTATACCCATAAACAGCCCTAGGAAAATAACAACCCGAGCTTGGCAGGTCAACTTAGTTTTTTTTAATTTTCCTCCTACGTGGACAAAACGCTTTACATACGTATACACTAAGTATGTAAAAGTTACAGTCTTCGAGATTCTGCGTGTGGTTCTGGTGATTTTTGGCATGTCAACTTAGGTGGGTTTTTTTCTGATTTTAATGCGGTATTTTCCCTCAACGTGGACAAAACGCTTTACATACACAAAGTATGTAAAAAGTTACAGTTCTTGAAATTCTGCATTGTGGTTCTGTGCTACGGAGATCTGTTTGATTGTCACCCGAAGTGATAGTTTGATAGTTTTTACGTTAATGACTCACATGTTCCTTTCCGGTTTTTTTTAAGTCAAGTAAAGAGAATATACTGAGCATCGTTTCATCAAATAAAGAGAATATATTGAGCATCGTTTTATCAGGCTAATAACGGTTGTTTTTTTTTCGGGTAAAATCCCATACTCTCTGTAGAATACAGTTCAATACAGAAAATATTTGAACATCTGAGTTGCTTGTTTTAATTTTGCTCTCCCCATGGATGACGAGGGCTGTCTGTAGTGTGCACATTCCATCCACCTGGCTACACACTGCT
>CM060315.1:60434134-60439134 GCA_030674185.1 Monoplex corrugatus | reverse complement strand
TAGAATGGTGTCATTGCTTGTTATAAGTGAGTCAAAATGTGAAAAAAAACCATGTTTATACCTTTTTCTTAAAATCTTACAATCATGTTATGGTGATATATACGTAGGTGCATTTATATTCTATGTGTATAAATCTTGTGTTACTGTGACACCGAAAATCTGTCAGATCTACTTCAGTACATGTAACGTTGAAATCGGTTTTCTGCCTTCCCCTCTGTCTCTCCCCGTCAACAGTTCCCTGCAGGATTGATTTAGCAAGGCTCATGAGGAATTGAAAACAACAACAACAACAACAACATCAACAACACCAACAACATCAACAACAACAACTACAAACAACAACAACATCAACAACACCAATACCAACAACATCAACAACAACAACACAACGACAGCATATACAACAACATCAACAACAACACAACAACAACAACATCAACAACAACAACTAGAACAACAACAACATCAACAACAAAACACCAACAACATCAACAACAAGAACACAACGACAGCATATACAACAACAACAACAGCAGCAACAACAACAACAACACCAACAACACAACAACAACAACGACACAACACAACACAACATATACACAACGACAGCTATACAACAACAACAACATCAACAACACACAAACAACAACAAAATCAACAACACAACGACAACATAACAACAACAACAACAGCAATATACAACAACAACAACAAATAACAACAACAACACAACAACGACAGCATATACAACAACAACATCATCACAACAACAACAACAACAACAGCAGCAACAACAACAGATGGACTGACAGCATCGGAATAGAAACGGACAGAGAAATCATTTGCAGAGACCCAGGCTTTGGCACATAACCGACAGAGCTGGAGGAATATGATTAACAGTTCTCTAGTGCAGCGGTCCAGTGACTCTTCACGGAGTTAATGGAGAAGAAATAGAAGAAGAAGAAGAAGAAGAAGAAGAAGAAGAAGAAGAAGAAGAAGAAAGAAAAGAGAGAAGAAGAAGAAGAAGAAGAAGAAGAAGAAAAGAAGAAAAGAGACAGTAGCAGAAGGAGGCAGGAGAGAGCAAGAGGAGGAGGAGAAGGAGGAAGGAGAAGGAGGGAGAAAAAGAAAAGAAGAAGAAGAAGAAGAAGAAAGAAGAAGAAGAGAAAGAAAGAAGAAAAAGAAAGAAGAAGAAGAGAAGAAGAAGAAGAAGAAGAAGAAGAAGAAGAAGAGAAGAAGAAATGAAAAAGGAGAAGAAGAAAAAGAAGAAGAAGAAAAAAAAGAAGAAAATGATAAAGGAGAGAGGAGAAGGAAAGAAGAAGAAGAAGAAGAGGAGAGGAGAAGAGAAGAAGAAGAAGAAGAAGAAGAAGAAGAAGAAGAAGAAGAAGAAGAAGAAGAAGAAGAAGAAGAAGAAGAAGAAGAAGAAGAAGAAGAAGAAGAAGAAGAAGAAGAAGAAGAAAAAGAAAAAGAAAAGAAGAAGAAGAAGAAGAAGAAGAAGAAGAAGAAGAAGAAAAGAAGAAGAAGAAGAAGAAGAAGAAGAAGAAGAAGAAAAAGAAAAAGAAGAAGAAGAAGAAGAAGAAGAAGAAGAAGAAGAAGAAGAAGAAGAAAAAGAAGAAAGAAAAAGGAGAGAGGAGAAGGAAAGGAAAGAAGAAAAGAAGGAGGAGAGGAGGCGAGAGGAGAAGAAGAAAAGGAAGAAGAAGAAGAAGAAGAAGAAAGAAAAAGAAAAAGAAAAAAGAAAAAGAAGGCAAAGGAAGAAGCAGAAGGCAAAGCAGAAGCATAAGCAGAAGCAAAAAAGAAAAAGAAAAGAAAAAGAAAAAAAAGAAAAGAAAAGAACAAGAAGAAGAAAGAACAAGAAGGAAGGAAGAAGGAAAGGAAGAAGCAGAAGCAGAAAAAAAGAAAAAGAAAAGAAAAAGAAAAAGAAAAAGAAAAAGAAGAAGAAGACTGGAGAAAGTCGGTGTATGTGACTATGGCAGAAAACAAGGCCATGCCTATTCCAAACGACACTTCGTGATTCCGTGCAGAGTACCACCGTTGGCACAATCTATAGATCTGATTGATTGACCTCTGTCGTCTGACATATGTTGAGAAATTCTCGCTGAAGAACGTTTGTCACATTTCCGTTTATTGTAGTGATCTGAAACTTAGAGACCTTAGAGACCGGATTCATTCTGAATGGAGAGACCCGATTTCATTCTGAATGGTGCATTTGAATTTTAAACACATGACTAGCATGAAGGGTTATACTAACAGAATGTTCTGAGCTTACCACTTTATGCTTTGTGGCTGCGTCTATGCTAGCTGAATGCGTAGCGCAAACTGTGTTGGGTTTGAGAAATTCTACATGGGAGATAACTCCGTGACTCTCAGGAGTCATGTTACTTAGTTGATATTTAAAATTCTCCCTGCTTCCCTCTTATTTCCTTTGGTTATACTGTTAAAATGTCTGATCATTTTCGTAACGTAATGTCCTTTAAATGTCTACTGAATAAAAACTTATTGCAAAACGAACCTGGCATTAAAGAACACATTAAGTTATCATAAATACAAATTGTGCGATCCATTTTGTAATGTAATACTGCTTAAAAGCTATATTATATTACAAGTGATCACGAATAAACATCGCATTAAAGAACACGTACAACTGTAATAAACACAATTAAAATATATCGCCAGTAATTATGCATGAAAAGATATCTAGGAATTTGGCCTTTATGTAATGGTTAAGGAGATCACGTCCAGTAGTTTTCTTTTCATCCTAACAAATAACCTACAGGAACCAGAAAAAAACACGAAAGAAGAATATGAACGCGTATTTAATACAACAAAACAAGATAGGCGCAAAATTTCGCCAACTGGCCTTTGTCAAGCGTAAGATTACAAACAAACACACACTAGATACAAAAAAAATGAGAAAAAGACTGAAACTTCCCTGCTGCTGTCTTCAATGTAACCTACAGATCTTCTATTGAAGATCCCAGGAGAAAGAATTGATTTCGCGGTTTTACGTTCTGCATTAGATTATGTCTTCATAAGACAAAGCACGCCACTAATAAACAGTAATATTATCATCGTCCTTTTTGTCAAATAGTATTCAAAACAATCTTGTAATATTTTCATGAAAAATATAAATCAATGATGAAATGTGCATTGACTTTTCAGCTCACAAAATCCTTTTGTCAAATAGTATTGAAAACAATCTTGTCATATTTTCATGAAAAAGATAAATCAGTGATGAAATCTGCATTGACTTTTTAGCTCACAAAATCCTTTTGTCAAATAGTATTGAAAACAATCTTGTAGAATATATTGCATGCTATTGCAATATGTGTAGGGAAGATAAAACAATGATGAACTCTGCATTGGCTGTATTGCTCACAGTTTTTTCCCAATAGTATGAATTTATTGTAATACTGTGATTTTATTGAGATAAAAATTAAAATTTGATAGTAAAAACTGTCAAATATTATGGGATACATTCTTAAGACATAAAATTTCAGAGAGAGAGAGAGAAAGAGAGACAGAAAGAGACAGAGACAGAGAGAGAGACAGACGACAGACAACAGACAGAGACAGAGACGGACAAACAAAGAGACAGAGAGAAAGAGACAGAGGGAGAGAAGAGAAGAGAAGAGAAGAGAGAGAGAGAAGAGAGAGAGAGACAGAGAGACAGAGACAGAGAGACAGAGAGAGAATCAGACAGAGAGAAAGAAAGATAGACAACAGGCAGACAGACCGGCAGGCAGAGACAGAAACGGAGAAACAAAGAGACAAGTAGAAAGAGATAGAGCAAGGGAAAGAGGGAGAGAAACAGAGAGAGAGTTAGAGAGAGAGAGAGGGAGAGAAAGAGAGAGTGAGAGAGAGAGAGAAAGAAAGAGAGAGAAAGAAAGAGAAAAAGAGAGGGAGAGAGAGAGGAAGAGAGAGACAGAATCAGAAAACACAAGAGACGAATCATTAGGCAGATGGCAGTAGAAGGAAATAAAGTCACAGAACTGAACAACAGCCTCATTCAGTGACATCAAGATGTTGATCCCAGTCAAAAAATTATTAGCAGTATTCCATAAACAACCATGCACCTACTACTTTTGAGGGTGGGCTGAAGTAGTCTTTGGAACAGACACCTCTTCCGGATATCAATGAAAACACTCGGGAAATTATCCAACTACATTAAATAACAATAATATTGACAACAACAACAACAACAACAACAACAACAACAGCAACAACAACACACAACAACAACAACACAACAACAACCTCGACGATGATGATGATAACGATGCTGATGATGCTGATGATGATAGTAGTAGCAGTACCACTACTACTACTACTAAATATGTATAATGTGCCAAATCTCGATTCAAGAATCAAACCAAGGCACACACTCACATCATTCACCAAGGCAGTCACCAACAACGACCAAATCTTCAGGGCACAAAGTACACGCATGCTGAGAGGGGGAAGACAGGAGGGGAGTAGGGCAAGTGACCCCTGACCCAAGCCGTCATCCTCTCTCTGTCTCAGACAACACACACACACACACACACACACATATACACACGCGCTCGCACTCGCACGCACGCCCACATACACACACACACACAAACACACACGCGCTCGCACGCGCTAGCACGCGCACGCACGCCCACACACACACATACACAGGATACTGAGCTAGAGTACACTCAAGCCTGTTCGACGAATGACCTTTAACCCAAGTTGTCATCTTCTCTGTCACACACACACACACACCACACACACACACACACACACACACACACACACACACACACACACACAACACACACAACACAACACAAACACAAACACAACACACACACACACACTCCCACAACACACACACACACCACACACTCACCACACACATACACACACACCACACACACACACACACACCACACACACACACACACACACACACCACACACACACACACACACACACACACCACACACACACACAACACACACACACACACATATAAC
>CM060315.1:60416634-60426634 GCA_030674185.1 Monoplex corrugatus | reverse complement strand
GGGCTTAATGGGCAGCGGGCCTGTGATGTTGGATCAGAACAGGCATGGCTGGGCTTCATCAAAAGTGAATCAGCAACTGTTGCAGAGTCTCTGGTTGTGGATGGCATCCCCCTCCCCCTCCTCCCTTCTCCCCTCTCCCCTCCCCTTTCCACACCATGGTAATCTGATATCGTCAGGTCCTATCAGCAAGAGTTTGCTGGTTATGGGGTGGGTGGTGGGTGGGGGTTGAAGTGTGTGTGTGTGTGTGTGGGGGGGGGCTTTGGTCGAATGGACTTGGGTTTGCTGGTGTGTTGAGAGAGCTACATGGGATCAATGCTGGTAACGTGGCGTGGAAATGGGGACAAGCACCACAGACATCTAAGATACTCCACAGACAGACAGACAGACAGATAGACACACACACACACACACACACACACACACACATACACACACACATAGATGAACACACACACACACACATACACACACACACACACACAGACATATGCACACATACACATGGACGTACAGACAAACAGACAGTAGACAGACAGACAAACGGAAGCACACACACGCACACACACACACACACACACATCACACACACACACACACACACACACACAACACACACACACACACACACACACACACACACACACACACACACACACACACACACACACACACACACACACACACACAGCACACACACACAAACACACACACACACAAATTCAGGATCAGACAGCTTAACACACACACACACAACACACACACACACACACACACACAACACACACACCACACACAACACCACACACACACCACAACACACACCACACACAACACACACACATTCAAGCCACATACACACACACCACACCACACACACACACACATATAATTCAGGAGTCAGGCAGTAAGCTGTACGACGTAACAACAACCAACACACTACATTAGTAACACGGCCGACGCTTAACTACACAACCTGTCGATAGTGACAGCAACAGGCACGGGCCATGGGCTCATCAAACAGCAGCGCACATCAAAGAACACAAGTAGAGTTGTAGAGTCTCTGGTTGTGGATGGCATCCCCTCCCCCTCCTCCCCTCCTCCCCTCTTCCATCCCCCTTCTCCACCATGGTAATCTGATATCGTCAGGTTCTATCAGCAATAGTTTGCTGATATATGGGGTGGATGGTGGGTGGGGTTCAGGTGTGTGTGTGTGTGTGTGTGGGGGGGGGGGGGGGGCTTTGGTTGAACGGACTTGGGTTTGATGGTGTGTTGAGAGAGCTACATGGGATCAATCTGTAACGGTGGCGTGAATGGACAAGCACACACACTGCATAGACGACAGACACACACACACACACACACACACACAGACATACGCACACAACACACGACGTACAGACAAACAAACAGTAGACAGACAGACAAACGGAAGCACACACACACGCACACACACATACACACACACACACACACAACACACACACACACATAATTCAGGAGTCAGACAGTAAGCTGTACGAACGGTACAGACAGACAACACATGTACAATGTAAGTGAGTAGTCGGCAACAGTGAACTATAACTACACCATCCGTGCGTTAGTGACAGAGGCTTAATGCAGCGGGCTTGATGTTGGATCAGAACAGGATGGCGGGCTTCATCAAAAGTGATTCAGGCAACGGTTTGCAAGTCCCTGGTTGTGGATGCATCCCCCATCCCGCTCCCCTCCCCCTCTCCCTCTTCATAACCTTCTCCCCATGGTATCTGATGATCGTCAGGTTCTATCAGCAATAGTTTGTGCTGATATATGGGGTGGATGGTGGGTGGGGGTTGACGTGTATGTGTGTGTGTGTGTGGGGGGGGGGGGGGGCTTTGGTTGAACGGACTTGGGTTTGCTGGTGTTTTGAGAGAGCTACATGGGATCAATGCTGGTAACGGTGGTGTGGAAATGGGGACAAGCACACATACTGCATAGACAGACAGACAGACACACACACACACACACACAGACATATGCACACATACACACGGACGTACAGACAAACAAACAGTAGACAGACAGACAAACGGAAGCACACACACGCACACACACATACACACACACATACACACACACACACACACACACACACACACATACACACACACACATAATTCAGGAGTCAGACAGTAAGCTGTACAATGTACGAACGGTACAGACAGACAACACATGTACATGTAGTGAGTAGTCTGGCCAACGTGACTATAACTACACCATCCGTGTCGTTAGTGACAGAGGGCGTAATGGGCAGCGGGCCTGTGATGTTGGATCAGAACAGGCATGGTTGGGCTTCATCAAAAGTGAATCAGCAACGGTTGCAGAGTCTCTGGTTGTGGATGGCATCCCCCTCCCCCTCCTCCCTTCTCCCCTCTCCCCTCCCCTTTCCACACCATGGTAATCTGATATCGTCAGGTCCTATCAGCAAGAGTTTGCTGGTATATGGGGTGGGTGGTGGGTGATGGGTGGTGGGTTGTGTGTGTGTGTGTGTGGGGGGGGAGCTTTGGTTGAATGGACTTGGGTTTGCTGGTGTGTTGAGAGAGCTACATGGGATCAATGCTGGTAACGTGGCGTGGAAATTGGGACAAGCACACATACTCTACAGACAGACAGACAGACAGACAACACACACACACACACACACACACACAGACATACACACACATACACATGGACGTACAGACAGACAGACAGTAGACAGACAGACAAACGGAAGCACACGCACACACAACTCGCACACACACGCGCACACACACACACACACACACACACACATACTGCTACACGAACAACACATAGATCAGAAACACACATAACACACACAGACACAGACAAAGACGCAGACACAGACAGACAAACAGACAGACAGACAGATTGAGAGTGAGAGAGAGAGAAAGAGAGAAAGAGAAAGAGAGAGGAAGAGAGAGAGAGTGGGAGAAAGAAAGAGAGAGAGACAGATAGAGAAAGAGAGAAAGAGAGAGAGAAAGAAAGAAAGAGAGAGAGAGAGAGAGAGACAGAGAGAGAGAGAGAGAGAGAGAGAGAGTGTGTGTGTGTGTGTGTGTGTGTGTATGTGTCCACAATAATGCGTACAAATAACCTGATTGAAAGCAATGACCATTGAAAAAACATCAAGGTGGCCGGGGTACACAGGAAAAGAGCGAACAAGATAAAAACTTTAAAAAAATAACTCGTTAAACTCGTTATCTTATCAACATCTCCTTAACTTCGCTGTAGTGTTGGTGAGGCCAAAATGAGCGGCTAGGGATCAACACTAATTGTACGTAGGCGGCACAGAAGTTAGGAAAAAAACAAGTTTTTAACCATTCTTGGCTTTCCCTAACCCTTTACCTGGTGTCTAGAGAATTGACGAACTGTGTGGAGAAAACAGAAATCAATTCACATTACAACTGCTGAAGTTTACTACTACACTGTGTGAAGAAGAAGAAGAAGAAGGAAAGGAAAAAGAAGAAGAAGAAGAAGAAGGAGAAGAAGGAGAAGAAGGAGAAGAAGGAGAAGAAGAAGAAGAAGAAGAAGAAGAAGAAGAAGAAAAAGAAGATGAAGGAGGAGGAGGAGGAGAAGACGAAGAAGAAGAAGAAGAAGGAGAAGAAGAAGAAGAAGGAGGAGGAGGAGGAGGAGGAGGAGAAGAAGAAGAAGAAGAAGAAGAAAAAGAAGAGAAGAAAAAGAAGATGAATGAGAAGAAGAAGAAGAAGAAGAAGAAAAAGAAGATGAAGGAGGAGGAGGAGGAGGAGGAGGAGAAGAAGAAGAAGAAGAAGAAGAAGAAGAAGAAAGAAGAAGAAGAAGAAGAAGAAAAAAGAAGATGAATGAGAAGAAGAAGAGAAGAAGAAGAAGAAAAAAGAAGATGAATGAGAAGAAAGAAGAAGAAGAAGAAGAAGAAGAAGAAGAAGAAGAAGAAGAAGAAGAAGAAGAAGAAGAAGAAGAAGAAGAAGAAGAAGAAGAAGAAGAAGAAGAAGAAGAAGAAGAAGAAGAAGAAGAGAAGAAGAAGGAAGAAGAAGAAGAAGAAGAAGAAAGAAGAGAAGAAGAAGAAGGAAGAGAAGAGAAGAAGAAGAAGAAGAAGAAGAAGAAGAAGAAGAGAGAGAAGAGGAGGAAGGAGGAGGAGGAGGAGGGAGGAGGAGGAGAGGAGGAGAGAGGAAGAAGGAGGAGGAGGAGGAGGAGAAGAAGAAGAAGAGAGAAGAAGGAAGGAGGAGGAGGAGGAAGAAGAAGAAGAAGAGAGAAGAGAAGGAAGAGAGGAAGAGAGAGAAGAGAAGAGAGAGAAGAAGAAGAAGAAGAAGAAGAAGAAGAAGAAGAAGAAGAGAAGAAGGAAGAGAAGAAGAAGAAGAAGAAGAAGAAGAAGAAGGAAGAAGAAGAAGAAGAAGAAGAAGAAGAAGAAGAAGAGAAGAAGAAGAAGAAGAAGAAGAAGAAGAAGAAGAAGAAGAAAGAAGAAGAAGAAGAGAAGAAGAAGAAGAAGAAGAAGAAGAAGAGAAGAAGAAGAAGAAGAAGAAGAAAGAAGAAGAAGAAGAAGAAGAAGAAGAAGAAGAAGAAGAAGAAGAAGAAGAAGAAGAAGAAGAAGAAGAGAAGAAGAAGAAGAAGAAGAAGAAGAAGAAGAAGAAGAAGAAGAGAAGAAGAAGAAGAAGAAGAAGAAGAAGAAGAAGAAGAAAGAAGAAGAAGAAGAAGAGAAGAAGAAGAAGAAGAAGAAGAAAGAAGAAGAAGAAGAAGAAGAAGAAGAAGAAGAAGAAGAAGAAGAAGAGAAGAAGGAGAAGAAGAAGAAGAAGAAAGAAGGAGGAGGAGGAGAAGGAGAAGAAGAAGAAGAAGAAGAAGAAGAAGAAGAAGAAGAAGAAGAAGAAGGAGGAGAAGGAGAAGAGAAGAAGAAGAAGAAGAAGAACTACAGCAGAAGAAGCAGCAGCAGCAGCAACAACAACAACACATCGCGCTTGCATGTGGTCATTATGTGATCTATACAGATATCAACCTGTTTTCTTCCCTGCTTCTTTCTTCCTTCTTTTTTCTCGCGTTGAAATAGAGTGGAAAGAAATTTGAGAGAGAGTGAGAGAGAGAGAGACAGATAGACACACACACAGAGACAGAGACAGAGACAGAGACACAGAGAGACACAGAGACAGACAGATAGGAAGAGAAAGAGAGAGATATATATAAAGAGGGCGAGAAAGAGAGAGAGAGAGAGAGAGAGAGAGAGAGAGAGAAAGAGTCAGAGAGAGAGAGAGAGAGAGAGAGAGAGAGAAAGTGGTGTGTGTGTGTGTGTGTGTGTGTGTGTGTGTGTGTGTGTGTGTGTGTGTGTGTGTGTGTGTGTTGTGTGTGTATGTGTGTGTATGTGTATACAATAATGCGTACAAATAACCTGGTTGAAAGCAAGGACCAGTCAAAAAACATTTAAGGTGGCGGAGGTATTCAGGAAAAGAGCGAACAAGATAAAAAAAAAAAAAATGACTAGCTGGATCCAGCAGCCAATAACGATATTACTGGAACGAGGACAAAAATGAAACACTAGGTGTAACCATAAGGCACAGACATCCAGCACACGATCATCATCATCTTCTTCTTGTTCTTGTTCTTCTTCCTCTTCTTCTTCTTCTTTTTCTCCCTTCCTCTTCTTCTTCTTTTTCTCCACCTCCTCCTCCTTCTCCTCCTCTCCTTGTTCTTCTTGTTCTTGTTCTTCTTGTTCTTGTTCTTGTTCTTGTTCTTTTTCTTGTTCTGGTTCTTGTTCTTCTTCATGTTCTTCTTATTCTTGTTCTTCTCCTTCTTCTTCTTTGCTCCTCCTTCTTCTTTTTCTTGTTTTTGTTGTTCTTGTTCTTTTTCTTGTTGTTGTTGTTGTTCTCTTCTTCTTCTTCTTTTTCTTCTTTTTCTTCTCCTCCTCCTCCTTCTTGTTCTTGTTCTTGTTGTTCTTGTTGTTCTTGTTCTTCTTCTTGTTCTTGTTGTTGTTCTTGTTCTTCTTCTTGTTCTCCTACTCCTCCTTCTTGTTCTTTGTGTTCATGTTCTTCTTGTTCTCCTTCTTTCGTGTAGGTGCTTTTTTTTTCGATCGGTTATTCTTTCCACTGTAGTTCACTATGTAAGGTCGATGTGAAGTACCCTTTATCTGCCTCTGCAGAGTGGATGGACATCTTTGCTCTTAGCCTTACATTAGATGGACAAAGATGATGCACGCACTACTCTCTTTCTCCCACTGTTTCCCACTCTTCTCTTTTGTTTCCCTGTCTGGTCTGTCCATGTGTGTGTGTGTGTGTGTGTGTGTGTGTGTGTTGTGTGTGTGTGTGTGGTGTGTGTGTTGTGTGTGTGTGTGTGTGTGTTGTGTGTGTAGTGTGTGTGTGTGTGTGTGTGTGTTGTGTGTGTGGTGTGTGTGTGTGTTGTTTGTGTGTGTGTATGTGTGTCTGTCTGTCTGTATCTCCCCCTCCCTCCCTTCCTCCCTCCCTCCCTCTTCATCATTCTTTCTGTCTCTTCTGCTGTGCTGTTTGCGGTTATTTTTTGGTCTTCATTCCTTAGAGGTTGTCTCCTCTTCTGGTCAACTGCTTCTGTTCTTCAGTTTGTCATTGGCTGTACTTGTGTTTATAGAATATGCATGTAGATCTGGCTTCGGCTGCTTGATGGCTGTGTTGGAACTTTCTTCAATGTACTGTATGTGTGCTTCCCATGGGTTTAATTTCTTGAAATCTAGACTGCTAACCTTAGTGAAGTTTGCTGTGTCCGTAATTAATGTATGGCTTTTCTCTTTCACACTGATCATTTGAGCACATTCTATACTGATTCATTTTTCGGTTACTGACACATTTGTCAACCCCTACCTTGTCAGTATTCATTCATTTACAATCACTAACGTTGACAGTTTTATTGTGTACAAAAATAAATAAATAAATCATCAATTTACAACACAACTACAAAAGTTGACAATCATGTTGTGCTGAGAAATAAAGATCACTTCTCAATGCAATAAAAAAATTTGTGACAGCATAGATACCCCCCCCCCTTTTTTTTTTTCATTTTTGCTTGGCGAAATGTCTTCTGTGTGATGTGAGGAATTTGGAGGTGATTGTCTGAAGAGTGTGAGGCATTGGTGCTCTGGGTCTCATCCAGTACCCTGGGATGTTTCTTGTTAACAGTCCACAACGCAATAGCAAAAGGTGACGGGTTATTTTGTTCGCAGAAAGAAAGAAAAGATCGATTCATGACACAGCTACTAAAGGTGACGCTTATTTTGTTCGCGGAAAGGAAGAAAAAGTCAATTCATGACAGCTACTAAACGTGACGGTTATTTTGTTTGCAAAAAGAAAGAAAAGATCAATTCATGACAGCTACTAAACGTGACGGTTATTTTGTTTGCAAAAAGAAAGAAAAGATCAATTCATGACAGCTACTAAAGATGACGGTTATGATGTTCGCAGAAAGAAAAAAAAGTCAATCCATGACAGGTACTAAAGGTGACGGTTAATTTGTTTGCAAAAAGAAGGAAAAGATCAATTAATGACAGGTACTAAACGTGACGGTTAATTTGTTTGCAAAAAGAAGGAAAAGATCAATTCATGACAGCTACTAAAGGTGACGGTTGTTTTGTTTGTAGAAAGACAGAAAAGACCAATTCATGACACAGTTGCTGAAGTTGACGATTAGATTGTGCTTAGCCTGACTGAGAAGACTAACTCACAACAAAACGAACACCGATACCCAGCCTCATCTCACTTGTCTCACCTGTCGGCGTCACGGGGTTCGGTATTGGCCGCTGCACATCTGGACACCACTGTCTCCCTCCAGGCCGCTCTGTCTTGACCTTTGTGGACAATTTCTTGAATATTTAGGCCACTGATGTTGGTTATGTTCTAGATGTATGAGACTGGAGGTCTGCCTTTCTTACTTTTTTGCCACTGTTTTTCCTTGAAAGATGGTTGCCATGAGGTCCGTGCTCTTGTTGCGTGATGCATGGCCAATGTATTTTAGTCTTCTCTTGTAGATGTTTGCTAGTAGTTTTCTGGTGGTATCAAGTTCTTCCAGGACACTTTCATTAAATCTTCTATCTGTCAATTTGACACGTAGTAGTCTCATATAAAACCACATCTCTGCTGCTTCAATTCTTCTGCAATTAGCATGTAACCTAAAAATTGATTGTTTGCTACCCATAATAACGTTCTGATCATTCTGATGGTATCCGTTCAGTATCTACTAGGTCCTGTATCCTCACTCCTTTTCATTTCAAGACCTTGTCAGAGCATACGGTTCAAAGATTCTGCCATATAGTTACCGTTATATTTAGATGGAATGCACACATGCAGAATTATCTAAGTGCACGGAACCCTAACTGATTAAAACCCAATTCCCAAGTTTGTTTTCAGTTAAGTTCCAGGAATGAAACCAGCATTATCTCATCATCACCATGTGCCCTGTCGCATGGTGTTGGCGACCATGGCTCTCCATATGCATCTATCCCTTGTCGTTGCAAGTACATCTTCCACCCTCTCTGTCCTCAGCCACCCTGCAAGTGCGTCCAGTATTTTCTCCCTGGGTCTACCTGGTGTTCTCTTTTCCTCCAGCTTTCTTGTTGTGACCAGGTGCTCTAATTCCCCTTACCTCAAAAAATGGCCTCTAAATGTTGCTTGTCTTTTCCTAATCTTCTTTATCAATGATCTTCTTGTGTCTGCCTCCATCAAGACTGTCTCATTTGTTTTCTTTGCTGTCCATGGAACTCTCAACGTTCTTCTTAGAAACCACATCTCGGCTGCCTCAAGCTTGTTATGGCTTTGCTTGTTGACTGTCCACGCCTCACAACGGTATAACATTATCGGTTCTATATAATGTTCAAGAACTCTCTTCCTGATGTTAATTGATAGGCATTTGTTGGTAAGAATGCTTTTCATTCATCTTCTTGAATGCTGTTTTAGATTGGCTGATTCTGTTGGCATCACCCACCTTGGTTAAATACATTCACTGACCCAAACCAGTTTGGAATAACTGCTGTGTCCGACACATCTACTTTCTGCCAATTGAAACGTTATGGGTACTGTCTAATTTCTGTCCTGACCAACCAGAATAATTGTCCGTGCTCGTGCTCGTGCTCGTCATGATGACTGAATTGAAACAGTTCCTGTGTCAGTGACAGTTCACATCCTGGCTTTAATTAACCCATTTTTTTCTGTCTGTGTAAAAAAGTTCCTGGCTATGGAGTTTACTTTTCTGTATGTCTACTTAGACGTTTGTTTGTCCGACAGAAGCGGTCCGTGAGGTTGCATATGTATTCATCTTTGTCTGTTTGTCCTTGTCTGTTGTTCTTTGTCCCTGTGTCTGGGTGTCGTTCCCTCTGTCTGTCTGTTTATCTGTCTGTCTGCTTTCTGTTCTGTTTGTTCGTCTGTTGGTCTAGGTGCTTATATCTACATCACTGGAAAATACAGCCTGATTTCATTTCTATCTCTCTCTCTCTCTCTCGCTCCTTCTTTTTCTTTCTTCTGTTTCTTTTTTTTCATCTTTCTTCCTCTTCTCCTACTTCTTCCTCTGCTTCTTCTTCTTCTCCTACTTCTTCTTCCTCTTCTTTCTTCTTCTTCTCCTTCTTCTTCTTCATTCTTTCTTTCTTTCTTTCTTTTTCTTCTTTTCTTTGCATGCGTGCGTGCGTGCGTGAGTGCGTGCGTGTGTGTGTGTGTGTGTGTGTGTGTGTGTGTGTGTGTGTGTGTATTGTGTGTGTGTGTGTTGTGTGTGTGTGTGTGTGTGTTTTCGATCAGTTATTCTTGGTTAAATACATTCACTGACCCAAACTAGTTTGGAATAACTGCTGTGTCCGACACAGCTACTTTCTGCCAAATTGAAACGTTATGGGTGCTGTCTGATTTCTGTCCTGACCAACCGGAATAATTGTCCATGCTCGTGCTCGTGCTCGTGCTCGTGCTCGTGCTAGTCATGATGACTGAACTGAAACAGTTTCTGTGTTAGTGACAGTTCACATCCTGGCTTTAATTAATCCATTTTTTTCTGTCTGTGT
>CM060315.1:60404134-60411634 GCA_030674185.1 Monoplex corrugatus | reverse complement strand
CACACACGCGCGCACACGGCCACACCAGCAATTAACCACACCACCCTACAATGCAAGCACTATTGAATGTAAAACACAGTCCACACACGCAATAATGAAAACAATTTCACTAGTGGGATTGGCATGTGAAGAAATAAAATAAAAGACATGACATCCGCGAGCTGCGGAATATGGACCTGACCTTTTTGTTGAACACAGAAATTGTCTACACAGACTCTGTCTGGAACTGCACTGAATTCACTGATTCACGATCGAACTTAAAAAGAAATTTGTCGTATTGATTTTGAAATGAAATTGGTGCTCCAGCATGCTGATAGTGCTGCTGGGTCTTATCTTACAACATCTCTGAGCTGAGAAGGGTTGGGGCAGAAAGAATAAAATGAAGTAAGTAAATAAGCTGCGGAAGGAGACCTTTTTTTAAAGTTGTTCTGTAATTGATTTTTCTGTCTAAAACATTTTCTGTCACCTCTCTTGTCCTCTCTCAGAATGGTCATCTTTACAAGCACTTTATTGGCACTTGAATCATACAGGAAATGGGCTGTGTAAATACTTTTTCTTTTTCTTTTTCTCTGTGTCTGTTTGGTCTGTCTGTCTTTCTGTCTGTCTGTCTCTCTGTCTCTCATTCTCTTTCTCTCACTCTCTCTAATTCTCTTTCTCTCTAATTGTCTCTCTCTCCTCTCTTTCTCTCTCTCCCCTCTCTGTCTTTCTTTCTCTCTCTCTCTCTTTCTCTTTTCCCTATTCTCTCTTTCTCTCTCTTTCTCTCTGTCTCTCCCTTTCTCTCTATCTTTCTCTTTTTCCTATTCTCTCTTTCTCCCTTTCTCTCTTTCTCTCTCTCTCTTTTTCATATTCTCTTTCTCTCTCTCTTTATCTTCTTTCTCTCTCTCTCATACCCTCTCTCTTTCTGTGACTAATGCGTAAAGACTCCCACATTACTATAATTTATATATATATTTCTTGTAAATAACATCTCTCTGGTTTGCATATCTGTTTATGTCCATTTGAATATGCAGTGATGATCTACATCCTTAATTGCATTTTTGTACTACCGTGATATGGTTCCCATGTTGAGACGTAATGCGAAAGCAATACAGTACAAACATGACGTAATACAAATAGAATAATAAGAATAAGAAACTTGAATCAAAGTGTCAGCCAGCGTTCAAGCCAACAGAGACCAGAAAGACACAAAAATAGAATCAGAACGTGTATTTGATACAACAGGACAAGACAGGCACACCGTTTTGACAATCTGGCCTTTGTCAAGCGTATACAAAAGTCAACAAAGAATAACAATAATAATGATAAAACAAATAAAAACGTAATGGGGGAAAAACAGTATTCAAAGGAGAAATGTTTCAGCTTCTTTTTAGAAAGGTTTCAGGACATCTCTACAAACCACTTGAGCTTAAATCAACTGTCATTTCTGGATATGCAGAATTAAAACACTTTTTTTTTCCATTTAGTCTGGTGATGCTTTAAACACTTGTCATGACGTCAAATGCTTATTATTTGTCCCATTAATAAGAGACATCAGGCTTTATACCAATAAACCATCCATCCATTCATCCATCCATCCATCCATCCATCCATCCATCCATCCATCCATCCATCCATCCATCCATCCATCCATCCATCCATCCATCCATCCATCCATCCATCCATCCATCCATCCATCCATCCATCCATCTTTGTCTTGTATCTGTGTCTGTCTGTCTGTTGGTAAAAGCCATTGTAGAAATCGAAATTATGGATACTTAAATCTCACTGCATGGTATATCTGAATGAACCTTGCCGATGAATTCTGTACTACTCTCCACCATCTTCTGGACAGTCATGCTCCAGCCACAACCCGTCTTTTACCTGACCGCCCCCCTACCCCCTGGCTCACTCATGAGATTGCCTGTGCAAAACGTGCCCGCCGCAGAGCAGAGCGCCGCTGGCGCAAATCCAAACTCACTGTACATAGGCAACTTTTCCAAGCCTCTAAAACAAAAGTATCCACCCTCATTGCATCTGCAAAAACAAGCTATTTCCAAACCAAAATCCTGAATGCCTCTTCTTCAAGAGAACTCTTTACAACCATGAATCATCTCCTTGGCACACGAAAAGATTTACCTCTCCCAACAAAACACACAAATGAAGAACTCCCATCTGTATTCTCCAAGTATTTCACCACCAAAATACAAACTCTTCGTGACAGGCTTGACAGGACACCCTGTCAACCATGCCCACCTGACCCTTCCTTCTCTGGCACACCTCTTACTACTTTTACCCCAGTCTCACAAGAAGAAATTCTCAACACAATCAGATCCATGTCGTTCAAAACCTGCGAACTGGATCCTCTTCCAGGTTCTCTCTACTCTGACTGTCTCCCTACTCTCCTCCCATTCATCACTGACATCATCAACACTTCTCTTCAAACTGGAACTGTCCCAGATTCTTTCAAGTCTGCTATTGTTCACCCTCTCCTCAAGAAATACAATTTAGACCCAAATGAACTGAAAAATTACCGGCCTATCTCTAATCTCTCTTTCTTGTCAAAACTCATCGAAAAAGTTGTCCTCAACCAGCTGAACTCTCACCTGTCTGCCAACAATCTCCTCAATCCTTTCCAGTCAGCCTACCGCCAGTGCCATAGCACTGAAACTCCCCTGCTACACATTCTCAACAATCTCCTCCTTGCAACTGATACTGGCAAAGTCTCTCTCCTCACACTCCTCGATCTGTCTGCAGCCTTTGATACCATTGATCATGGTATTCTCCTTTCTAGACTTCATCATACTTTTGGCATCTCTGACATTGCTCTCTCCTGGTTCACTTCATATCTATCAAACAGAAAACAAACTGTTCTCATTAATGGCACTTACTCTCAACCTGCATACCTGACCTGTGGTGTTCCACAAGGATCTGTCCTTGGCCCTGTTCTTTTCACTCTTTACACCTCCCCCCTGTCTACCATCATCAACTCCCGACACCCAACTTCTAGACAGTGACACACCAGACAATATACAGCGCCTCTTGACTCGCACCACTGAGTGTTGCTCGGACATTAAGAACTGGATGACGTTCAACAAACTTCAGCTTAATGACGACAAGACAGAAGCTATCCTCATTGGCACCCGTCAGAAACTTTCTCAGCTGCCTCCTCTTTCTCTCCCATTATGTAACACATTAGTCCCAATTTCTGATTCAGCTAAAAACCTTGGTGTCTGCATTGACTCTACCCTCTCCATGAACAACTTTGTTTCTCAAACTGCCAGATCTTGCTACTATCACCTCCATCGTATAAGCCTGATCAGGAAGTATCTCTCTGTGGAAACAACTGCAAAACTCGTTCTCTCTTTCATAATGTCTCGCATTGACTATTGCAATTCACTCCTGTCTGGTCTTCCTGCCTCCACCATTCACATCCTGCAGCGCATTCAAAACAATGATGCACGCCTTGTACTAAAAAAGAAAAAAGCTGACCACATATCTCCTCTCCTGGCACAACTTCACTGGCTCCCTGTATCAAAGCGCATACAGTACAAACTAGACACCATGTGGTACAAAAGCCTCAATAACGGAGCCCCCGATTACCTGTCAAGCCTACTTGAGATCTACTCGTATGTTCCCTCACGTACCCTCCGCTCTGCCTCCGATCCTCTGACTTTTCGCTTTCCACGCACTAAGCTCAATATCTGTGGTCCACGAGCCTTCTCTGTTTCTGGTCCACTTTCCTGGAACAAACTTCCTCTCTCTGTCCGTCAGCAACCTACTTTTGTCTCCTTCAAGTCCGCTCTCAAAACTCATCTTTTCTCCTCTGCATAAAATCCTGACCTCACTCAATCCCCTCTGCAGCCTGTCTCCACTGGGAGGGGAATCACATTGTAATATATAATTGTATATAATATGCTCTCTATAATTTTCCATTGCTTTTATTCTTTCTCCCCATTTTAGCCGTGTGCGTGTGCGTTTGCGTGCGCGCGTGTGTGTGTGTGTGTGTGTGTGTGTGTGTGTGTGTGTGTGTGTGTGCGTGCGTGCGTGTGTGTCTGTTTTAGCGCTTAGATTTGATTTTATCAAGATTTTGCGCTATACAAATAAAATATTGTGTTGTATTGTATTGTATTGTATTGTATTGTATTGTATTGTATGTATGAACATATGAAATGACAGGAGATTTGCAGAATGCAATAGAATCAACACTGAGACGAAACCTGAAAGTAGGCTCCCAACGTATTAAGCAGCAAGCCAACCAAACACTAGTCCGCCCAACACTCGAGTACGCCAGTTCTGTGTAGGACCCCTACATAGAGAAGAATGTCAAGAAACTGGAAGCAATCCAACGCCGGGTTGCTCGCTGGGTCACCCATCGACACCGGAAAACGTCCAATGTTCAAGACATGCTGGAGACTCTCCAGTGGTCCCCCCTCACAGAGCAAAGGAGAAAGGCGAGGCTGACAAACTTCTATAAGTTCCACAATGGAAGCCTCATCATCAACACGTGCCACAAACCCTCTCAAAATCCTTCTGCATCCAAAGGAACCCGAGGGTCACACCCAGCAAACTACCACCTTTCCAACTGCAGGACGCTATACAGAAAAGGGTCTTTCTTCCCCAGGACCATAACAGACTGGAACAGCCTTCCTGCTGAGGTTGCCCTCAGCCCAACCCTGGAAGGCTTCAAATCCCAAATCTGATCCTACACCCCTCTCCCTGTCCCCACCCTCCAAACACCTCCCGGCCCAGCAAACTCTACCTCAGGAAACTTAAAACTACACGCAAACCCCCCCTTATAGTCTGCAGAATTTTCACAATCATGAAGGCGGTCGCCAAGGGAAAGAAGAAGAAGAAGTCTCTAATTTTACATATTTACGCTAAACTATGCAAACATCTCGTACAGTCCGTCTGGAGCAGAAAGAGCCTATAAAAAACTAATGATAAAAAAAGTCCTGGGTCTGGGGAAAAAAAATCAAAACTGCAAAATGTACACTTGACCTTTTCGGTCTGTGCAAGTAATTGTCTATCGTAGTATTGGCTCCTGCACTGCACTGCACTGCACTGAATTCACTGTTTCCCAAATCAATTTGCCAATATTGCGGAGCAGCTCGGCTGACGCCCCAATAATGATGTTTAAACGGCTGCCTCCAGTGGAAATCACATGGCGAAAATTCTATCCACAAACTCATGATGGGACGTACAGTTTTCAATGGCACTCCAGGATATTTTCTTTTCAGTCACGGTCACACATTTTCACACTGTCATGTGCACAGGGTAATCTGTGCACATGTTTTTTGTGTGATATACACAGGGTGATTTGTGCACATGTTTTTTGTGTGATATACACAGGGTGATTTGTGCACATGTTTTTTGTGTGATATACACAGGGTGATTTGTGCACATGTTTTTGTGTGATATACACAGGGTGATTTGTGAACATGTTTTTTGTGTGATATACACAGGGTGATATGTGCACATGTTTTTTGTGTGATATACACAGGGTGATATGTGCACATGTTTTTTTGTGTGATATACACAGGGTGATATGTGCACATGTTTTTTGTGTGATATACACAGGGTGATATGTGCACATGTTTTTTGTGTCTTATACACAGGGTGATATGTGCACATGTTTTCTGTGTGATATACACAGGGTGATATGTGCACATGTCTTTTGTGTGATATGCACAGGGTGATATGTGCACATGTTTTTTGTGTGTGATATGCACAGGGTGATATGTGCACATGTTTTTTGTGTGTGATATACACAGGGTGATATGTGCACATGTTTTTTGTGTGATATACACAGGGTGATATGTGCACATGTTTTTTGTGTGATATACACAGGGTGATATGTGCACATGTTTTTTGTGTGATATACACAGGGTGATATGTGCACATGTTTTTTGTGTGTGATATGCACATGGTGATATGTGCACATGTTTTTTGTGTGATATACACAGGGTGATATGTGCACATGTTTTTTGTGTGATATACATAGGGTGATATGTGCACATGTTTTCTGTGTGATATACACAGGGTGGTTTGTGCACATGTTTTTTGTGTGATATACATAGGGTGATATGTGCACATGTTTTCTGTGTGATATACACAGGGTGATATGTGCACATGTTTTTTGTGTGATATACACAGGGTGATATGTGCACATGTTTTCTGTGTGATATACACAGGGTGATATGTGCACATGTTTTTTGTGTGATATGCACGGGGTGATATGTGCACATGTTTTTTGTGTGATATGCACAGGGTGATATGTGCACATGTTTTTTGTGTGTGATATGCACAGGGTGATATGTGCACATGTTTTTTGTGTGATATGCACAGGGTGATATGTGCACATGTTTTTTGTGTGTGATATGCACAGGGTGATATGTGCACATGTTTTTTGTGTGTGATATGCACAGGGTGATATGTGCACATGTTTTTTGTGTGTGATATACATAGGGTGATATGTGCACATGTTTTTTGTGTGATATACACAGGGTGATATGTGCACATGTTTTTTGTGTGATATGCACAGGGTGGTTTGTGCACATGTTTTCTGTGTGATATACACAGGGTGATATGTGCACATGTTTTTTGTGTGATATACACAAGGTGATATGTGCACATGTTTTTTGTGTGTGATATGCACAGGGTGATATGTGTACATGTTTTTTGTGTGATATGCACAGGGTGATATGTGCACATGTTTTTTGTGTGATATACACAGGTGATATGTGCACATGTTTTTTGTGTGATATACACAGGGTGATATGTGCACATGTTTTTTGTGTGATATACACAGGGTGATTTGTGCACGTGTTTTTTGTGTGATATACACATGGTGATATGTGTACATGTTTTTTGTGTGTGATATACACATGGTGATATGTGCACATGTTTTTTGTGTGTGATATACACAGGGTGATATGTGTACATGTTTTCTGTGTGTCATATACACATGGTGATATGTGTACATGTTTTCTGTGTGTGATATGCACATGGTGATATGTGTACATGTTTTTTGTGTGTGATATGCACATGGTGATATGTGTACATGTTTTCTGTGTGTGATATACACATGGTGATATGTGTACATGTTTTTTGTGTGTGATATGCACATGGTGATATGTGTACATGTTTTCTGTGTGTGATATACACATGGTGATATGTGTACATGTTTTCTGTGTGTGATATGCACATGGTGATATGTGCACATGTTTTCTGTGTGTGATATGCACATGGTGATATGTGCACATGTTTTCTGTGTGTGATATGCACAGGGTGATATGTGCACATGTTTTTTGTGTGTAATATGCACAGGGTGATATGTGCACATGTTTTTTTGTGTGTGATATGCACAGGGTGATATGTGCACATGTTTTTTGTGTGAT
Organism: Monoplex corrugatus; assembly: GCA_030674185.1. NCBI lineage: Eukaryota > Metazoa > Mollusca > Gastropoda > Littorinimorpha > Ranellidae > Monoplex > Monoplex corrugatus. The sequence goes on along the minus strand of CM060315.1, from coordinate 60,404,258 downwards.
ATGCACATGGTGATATGTGCACATGTTTTTTGTGTGTGATATACACAGGGTGATTTGTGCACATGTTTTTTGTGTGTGATATACACAGGGTGATATGTGCACACCTTTCGTTTTTGTGTGATAT
>CM060315.1:60389134-60399134 GCA_030674185.1 Monoplex corrugatus | reverse complement strand
CCTCCCTGTTGTTCAAAACAAACAGTAACCGCCTGTCTTTAAGCAAACAGGTATTAGAAAGTCACAAAAAATAGAATCAGAAAGCGTATTTACACGACAAAAACAAGACAGCGGAATTTTTGTTTTGGCCAAGCCACAATTCACAAACGCTTTATTGTGTGTGTGTGTTGTGTGTGTGTGTGTGTGTGTGTGTTGTGTGTGTGTGTGTGTGTGTGTGTGTGTGTGTGTGTGTGTGTGTGTGTGTACTTGAACTGGGGTGGGGTGGGGGTACTGGTTGGTAGGTATGAGCTTTGTTGAACGTTTTCTATCGCGTTTTTGTTAATGAGTGGATGGACCATGGTTGTCTTATACAGCGATTGCACAGAGAGAGAGGAGAGAGAGAGAGAGAGAGAGAGAGAGAGAAGAGAGAGACAGACAGACAGATAGAGACAGAGATAGGGATAGAGAGAGAGACAGAGATGAGGGGGAGAGAGAGACAGACAGTGACAGAGACATAGATAGGGACAGAGAGACAGAGAGAGAGAGGGAGAGAGAGAGAGAGACAGACAGATAGACAACAACAACAAAAAAGAGAGAGAGAGAGAGAGAACACACACAACACAACACACACACACACACACACACACACACACACACACACAACACACACAACACAAAGACACAGAAAAACAGAGACCATTATCTTCAAAACATCCTGAACACATTTTGACAATCTCCATTTCGTGAGACATTAAGCTCAAAGTCCTGAGAGTCATGAAAGAAAGGAAATGCACAACACTGTTTAATGGTTCCATAACAACAAACGTTCTGTGATGCCTGGTCTCTGTCTCTATAAAAAAAAAAACACCTCTGTATTCCTTTGTAGCAGACAAAATGACAGTAGTCTGTGTACCCGGCCTTGTTGACTGAGATAAAACGTATTATCGATCTTTATGCGTCTCTTTAAACTTGGGGGCTACAAATGAAATGGAAGCCATTATTGTCACACAACATTTCTTTTGAACCTTCATTTATGGCTCTGTCTTCAGGATAAAGGGATGCAGATTTTTGTTGTTTTGTTTTTCCTCCATGTTGTTCAAAACAAACAGTAACGCCTTCGTTCAAGCAAACAGGAATTAGAAAGTCACACACAAAAAAAAAAGAATCAGAAAGCGTATTTACACGACAAAAACAAGACAATTTCTTTTTTTGGCCAAGCCACAACTCACAAACGCTTTATTGTTCGTTCGTTCATTGATTTAACATCTTTTCACTATGAGTGATATTAGACGGAACGCTTTATTGTGTATGTGTGTGTGTGTGTGTGTGTGTGTGTGTGTGTGTGTGTGTGTGTGTGTGTGTGTGTGTGTGTGTGTTGTATGTGTGTGTTGTGTGTGTGTATGTGTGTGTGTATATGTTTGAGTGTGTGTGTGTGTGTGTGTGTGTGTGCGTGCGTGTGTTTGTGTGAATGGGGGGGAGGGGGGTACTGGTCGATAGGTATGAGCTTTGTCGAACGTTTCCTTTTGCGATTTTGTTAATGAGTGGATGCACAGCGGGTGTCTTTTACAGTGATTTTAGAGAGAAAGAGAAGAGAGAGAGAGAGAGAGAGAGAGAGAGAGAGAGGGAAGAGGGAGAGAGAGAAGCGAGAAAGAGAGAGAGAGAGAGAGAGGAGAGAGGACAGAAGAGACAGACAGAGAGACAGAGAATGAAGACAGATGAGAGGTGGGGAAGAAAGACGAGAGGGAGAAGAGGGAGGAGACAGACAGACAGAAGAGAGAGAGAGAGAGAGCAGACAGACAGAGATAGAGACAGAGAGACAGAGAGACAGAGACAGACAGACAGAGACAGAGAGACAGACAGACAGAGACAGTGAAAAGACACAGATACACATAGAGCATTAGCTTCATAACATCCTAAACACATTGTGACAATTCTCCATTTCGTGAGACATTATGCTTAAAGTCCTGAGAGTCATGAAAGAAAGGAAATGCACAACATTGTTTAATGGTTCCATAACAACAAACGTTCTGTGATGTCTGGTGTCTGTCTCCATAAAAAAAACACCCTCTGTATTTCTTTGTAGCAACAAAATGACAGTAGTCTGTGTACCCGGCCTTGTTGACGAGATAAAAGTATTATCGTTCTTTATGCGTCTCTTTAAACTTGGGGGCTACAAATGAAATGGAAGCCATAATTGTCACACATTTCTTTTGAACCTTCGTTTAGAACTCTGTCTCCAGGATAAAGGGATGCAGATTTTTGTTGATTTGTTATTCCTCCCTGTTGTTCAAAACAAACAGTAACCGCCTGTCTTTAAGCAAACAGGAATTAGAAAGTCACAAAAAATAGAATCAGAAAGCGTATTTACACACAAAAACAAGACAAGCGGAATTTGTTTTTGCCAAGCCACAACTCACAAACGCTTTATTGTGTGTGTGTGTGTGTTGTGTGTGTGTGTGTGTGTGTGTGTGTGTGTGTGTGTGTGTGTGTGTGTGTGTGTGTGTGTGTGTGTGTGTGGTGTGTGCACACGTTTGAGTGTGTGTATGTGTGTGTGTGTGGAGTGTGTGTGTTGTGAATTGGGGGAGGGGGTACTGGTCGGTAGGTATGAGTTTTGTCGAACGTTTTCCTTTGCGGTTTTGTTAATGAGTGGATGCACAGTGGATGACTTGGACAACAATTGCAGAGAGAGAGAGAGAGAGAGAGAGAGAGAGAGAGAGAGAGAGAGAGAGAGAGAGAGAGAGAGAGAGAGAGAGAAAAAAAAGATTGATGAGAGAGAGAGAGAGAGGGAGAAAGAGATACTGAGAAAGAGATACTGAGAGAGAGAGAGAGAGGGAGAGAGAGGGATATTGAGAGAGAGGAGAGAGAGAGACAGACAGAGTGACAGAGAGATAGAGAGGCGTGAAGAAACAGAGACAGATGTCAAGGAAAACTCTCCTTTCCAAGTCCAAGAACTATTCCAAGCGTCCTTTTTGTTTGGTTTACATTTTTCTCTTTCTTAGACACATTTTCAACGAACGACTCGCAGACAAAACCCAGTTCATTATACAGGATACTTTCATTTTCTTACGTTTCTAGCTTTGCCAGTCTTTCTGTCTTTCTGTTTTCTTTCCGTCTTTCTATTTGAAATTATTTTAGTATTAGCAACAACTGGAGTCTTCGATCTGTTAAGGAATGTTTCTAGCGCATTTTGGAATCGGTATCTTCTCGAAATTTATGGAAATTGTGTATGTATTGTTTTTAAATTTCAATCGTTTGCCATCATCGTTTCAGTATTGACTGACTTGTGGTTATATATATATATATATTACTGTTGTATATTGTCCTTATTTTTTTTTCTTGCTTCTTCAACATTGTTTGCTTTGCGCTTTGCCCTTTCCATTATAGCAGTAGGGGTTGACAGGTACCTGCTGTACGTATGTCCACTTCTGTCACTTAATGCTTTTAGCGCTTAGTGTTCTTGTGAGAAGAGGCGCTATAAAGTAGTCATGAAGATGATGATGATGACGGTGATAATGATGATGATGATGGATGGTGATGATGATGACGATTTTTGTAATTCTTCTTCTTCATCTCATGATGATGATGATAATATTACGACGACGACGACGATGATGATGATTATGATGATTGTTATGGTGATGATGACGATTATTTATTATTATTATTATATTATGTTATTATTATCATTGTTATTATTGTTATCAATATCATTATTATCATTATTGTCATCCAAAACAAATGCGACTGCCCCCGTTCAAGCAAACAGCAAACGAGAAAAATACGAAAATAGAATCAGAACGAACGCGTATTTAATACAACCAGACAAGACAGACGGAAATTTTCGGCCACTAACCTTTGTAAAGCGTGAATATAAGATCACAAACAAACAAACAAACAAACACTAAAATAAAAAATTAGGAAAAGAAGACTGAAACTTCCCTGCTGCTTCGTCCAGTAAGAGAAGAGGACTATTATTATTGTCCATCGTTACTATTAACATAACAGAAAATGATCAATCCTTACACCTGCTACGTATCTCTTTGGATCTTCTCAGCACAGTTAAATCAATTTATGTCTTTTTTACAATACAACAACTGGCACAAGCGGTTTTATGAATGTGCGGAGGTGTTTCTTGTGGTGGTGTAGAGTTTGGCGGTAAGCTTGCTTTTGTCAATAAGCTTGCTGATCTCTTGGCTGGTCACACTGTGAACTGGGCTATATTTGGGTGCGAACGTACAGACTGTGCAATAACAGGTTTTTTTTTTTATATAAACAACAACAAAGAACAATGGGATGAATGAGTGGACACTTGTGGGTCGATAGGCATAAGAAATCAGAACAAGACAATGAAAAGAAGCAAACATCCCCCAAAGAGTCCTCCGCACCCCCTTGAATCTGGGGTTACTAGGTATAACAAAACCAACAGGCGCAAACACATTTTCTCTGTTTTCGCTCTGTCTGTCTGTCAGTCTGTTTCTGTTTTTCTCTCTCTCTCTCTTCTTTTTCTCTCCCTCTCTCTCTCTCTGTCTTTATCTCTGTCTCCGTGTCTCTCTGTCTGTCTTTTTGTCTTTCTGTTTCTCTTTCTCTGTGACTGTCTTTATCTCTGTCTTTGTGTCTCTCTATCTGTCTGTCTCTCTGTCTCTCTCTGTCTCTCTCTGTCCCCGTCTCTCTGTCTCTCTCTGTCTTTTTGTCTCTCTCTCTGTGTCTCTGTCTGTCTCTGTCTGTCTCTCTCTCTCTCTGTGTCTCTGTCTGTCTCTGTCTGTCTGTCCGTCTGTCTCTCTCTCTCTCTTATAACTAAAACACTAATAACACTGTAGAAGACACAGACTACTACCATCTCACCAAAGATTCAGGCTGACTGTTAGTGACGTGATACTGTAGCATCGCTCCACCTGGCTTTACACTATCTACATTATAATGTTGTCCATAATGTACTGTCATCATGTTCCATTATGGTAGAAATTTGTCATTTGATGAAACAAAAACCATGGACAGCTTGCTGTTGAGGGAACTGACCTTTTCCCTGGCATGTTAGAACTGTTTACAGAGCTCCCAGAAACTGTACGGGAGTTCACTGATTTTCTGAGCGAAAGAGAAAAAGAAAATCTGTATTGATTTTTAAAATGCTGGCGCTTGAGCGGGGCAATTGTACTGGATTTGTCTACAACTCATCTCTCCACCGAGGAGTTCTCTAAGAAAGAATTAATGAAGTAAATAACTAGTGGAAGGAGAAGTTTTAAATTGTTCTGTTATCGATTTTCTGTCTTAATGTTGTTGTTTTTATCTATTATCTTCTTGTGTTCTTTTACGGTGGTCGTATGTACATACACTCTGTGATAAAAATGTCACATACCACTTTGGTACAGCCTTTGTATGCACTTGTAGTTTTTGTTTTATTTTTCTTCTTCTTCTTTTTCTTTCTTTCTTGTTCTTGTTCTTGTTCTTGTTCTTGTTCTTGTTCTTGTTCTTCGTCTTTCTTCTTCTTCTTTTTCTTCTTCTTTCTTTCTTTTCTTTCTTTCTTCTTTTCTTTCTTCTTCTTTCTTCTTCTTCTTCTTCTTCTTCTTCTTCTTCTTCTTCTTCTTCTTCTTCTTCTTCTTCTTCTTCTTCTTCTTCTTTTCTTTCTTCTTCTTCTTCTTCTTTTATTTTCTTATTTCTTCTTCTTCTTCTTCTTCTTTTTCTTCTTTTTTCTTCTTCTTCTTCTTCTTCTTTTTCTTCTTTTTCTTCTTCTTCTTCTTCTCTCTTTTCTTCTTTTCTTCTTCTTCTTTTCTTCTTTCTTCTGTTTTCTTCTTCTTCTTTTCTTCTTCTTCTTCTTCTTCTTCTTTCTTCTTCTTCTTCTTCTTCTTCTTCTTCTTCTTCTTCTTCTTCTTCTTCTTCTTTCTTCTTCTTCTTCTTCTTCTTCTTTCTTCTTCTTCTTCTTCTTCTTTTCTTCTCTCTTCTTCTTCTTCTTCTTCTTTCTTTTTCTTCTTCTTCTTCTTCTTCTTCTTTCTTCTTCTTCTTCTTCTTCTTCTTCTTCTTCTTTCTTCTTCTTCTTCTTCTTCTTTCTTCTTCTTTTCTTCTTCTTCTTCTTTTCTTCTTCTTCTTTCTTCTTCTTCTTCTTCTGCTTCTTCTTCTTCTTCTTTTTCTTTTCTCACCCCCCCCCCATCTCTCTGTCACTCACTCTCTTTCTCTCTCTCTCTCTGTCTCTCTCTATGTCTCTCTCTCTCTCTCTCTCTCTTTCTCTGTCCGTCTGTGTGTCTCTTTTTTCTGTTTCTCTCTCTTCCTTTCTTTCCCTCTTTCTCTGTCTCTCTCTCTCACTCTTTCTCTCTGTCTCTCTCTGTCTGTCTCTGTCTCTCTGTCTCTTTGTCTCTCTCTCTCCCTCTCCTTTCCCTCTCTCTCTTTCACTCACTCCCGTTCTCTCTCTTTCGTTTTTTTCTAATTGTTTCTCTCTCTGAACTATGTCTCTCTGTCTGTCTGTCTGTCTGTCTCCTTCCCTCTCTCTCTTTCACTCACTCAATCTATCCCCCTCTCTCTCTCTTCTTTCTCGCGCTCTCTCTGTCTTTATTTTTCTTTCTCTGTCTGTCTATCTGTCTATCCATCTCTCTCTCTCTGAGCCTGTTATATGCAGCTCTAGGCAAACTCAGTGTAGAAATCACAACTTTCCTGCACAAGTCCACACTGCACGACACAGGATAATGAACGTGTGACTTACTATGACAGTTGGCTTGGCAGCATTCAGGAAAATCAACAGGATTTTTACCAGGAAACCACCAGCTTTTGTAACCCACGTCGTTTAACCCTTCGACTCCCGCACCCTGTCTACCAGCTTCCTGCATTGTCGACCTTGCTAGCAAATCAAAAACTGAACCCTTTGACTCCCTCACCCTATCCACAGGATACTGGTGGATAGGGTGAAGGAGTTAAAGGGTTACGTTTTTGCAGTTGGTGGATAGGGTGTTGGAGTCAAAGGGTGAATTTATATCGTAGAATCCACCCGAAGCAGAAATGTGTCGTCAAGAAGAAAATTAATTATCATGAGATTTGTGGCTCTGAACACAGAAAACACACACACACACGCGCTCGCACCCACACACACGCACGCACGCATGCATACACATACGCGCACACACACACACAAGCACACACACACACGCACATAGACACGCACACAGACACACACGCACGCGCACACGTACACACACACACACATACAACAATACACAAACACACACGCACGCACCCACGCGCGCAACACACACACACACACACACACATACACACACACGCATGCACACACATATACACTCACAAACACTAAAAGATCCACGTAAAGCAGATTGTCACACACAAAACATCCATATAAAGCAGATTGTGCAGTAGACCGTTCTTTTTTTTTTTTTTTTTTTTTTTTTTTTTTGTCAGTTCACGTAGTTGTCTGCAACAGTACTGGCTTCGCCGTGTGCTGAAATCATTACTTCACAGATCGAATTTGCCAATCTGGTGAAATTGCTGAAAGTACCTCACTGACGCCCCTGTAATGATGTTAAGCTGTTGTTCCCAATGGAAATCACTAAGCGAGGATAATAAAAAAAACAAACAAACAAACAAACAAACGAACAAACCCCAAAAGAAAAACTAATGGAAGGGAACGTTTGATGTTGCGCTCTGGGAAATTTTTTTTGTTTTAAATTAAGAGCTGCGTTTTTGTTCACTCTCCCTATACCTTTTCACACTCCACTCCCTGCCTGTTCATCATTAACTGAAAGTGCACAGTTTAGAACGTCGGCATTTCATGGGGCACGTTTTGAATGGATTTCATTCTGTCGCCGTGTCTCAGTCGGTCTGCCTCTTTGTCTTTGTATGCATGGCATATGAACAGAAACACAAGAACCGACTTGATGGCATCAGTCCTGCAGGGGAGAGTCGAGGCAAAGAGAAAACAAGGAAAGGTCAACAAAATCCTTCATGGACAACATTGCTGACGCCTGCAAACTGGGGCTCCATGACATCATTACACAGGAGCAGAGACCGTGTCGCCTGGCGATCCTTCGTGACAAAGAGTGGAGCTCCTCCCGCCGTCGTCCACGGCGATGGAGATGGAGATGGAGATGGAGATGAGATGAGATGACATGGCTGTGCTTTGGTCTGTCTTTGCCGACCTTTTACTCCAATTCCGTCTCTGTTGGTCCTGTCTGCTTGTTTATTTGTCATCATTATCAGACAAGATAATAATAATAATAATAATAATTATATAAATATTGTAATTATTATTATTATTATTATCTTGTCTGTCTGTCTGTCTCTGTCTGTCTGTCTACCTATCCCTGTCTCTGTCTGTCTGTCTGTCTGTCTCTCTTTCTCTGAGTCTCTGTCTCTGTGTCTCTGTCTCTGTCTTTTTGTCATTCTGTCTGTCTGTCTCTGTCTCTCTCTGTGTGCCTGTCTTTGTCTGAGTTATTATCAGCGGTGTTCTGAATGCAAGTTTTACATTGCTTGGAAGGGGGAGACAAGCACCGCGCAGTTTTGTTCCAATCTTATTGCACAGAACATCCAGCAACCTTCCCCCATACTGGGTAACTCCTCCTATGATTCCGAGTGAAGTTCTTGAACCAGCGGCCAGGAGACATACTTGAACAACAGGACAGCCCCTGTTGAGGCCGTTTTCACCTGGCAGTCAACACACGTGTGGAACCTCAAGTAAAAGGAGAGGATTGCATGTCCTCTCCACACTTGAACATTTTCTTGTGCTGGTCAGGCATTCAGGCAAGCCAGAGACCCCCCCCCCCTTCTCTCTCTCTCTCTCTCTGGGGATGCCGGGCTCTTTCAGTATAAATAGTAATCCCACCGTCTGGAAATTCTGTGCTACAAATTTCCTCTTTTCTGTCACTCTCTTTGTTTCTGCCTTGTTCCTTTGCTTTCTGTAGTTTCTTCCTATCGTTTTCTTGCCTTACTGGTCCATTCACCTGTATGTGTTCGATACAGGCTCAAGTACTTTTTCTTAGGATTGATAATTGGGTACATGTATTAAGTGCATTTTAGGCTGTAGGGAGGTGAGATATGCGGAAGCAATTTTAGGTAATTTATGCCCGTTTTTATGTTTTTATATGTCCTTAGGTATGCTTCAATTTGTATTCAGATGTGTTTTTTTAAAATCCCTATACGATAAATTGGACGGAGTGGTCTTTGCGAGGGGCATGTCTTTTAGATTATGTGCGCGAATGCATTGATATGTGTACTTAACTTTTTTTCTTTTCGTTTTTTTCCTGTTGAAGTTTTGTATGTTTTGAACAAGTTATAGACCTGATATGGCTCTGCGCAGTCGGCTGGGCTTTAAACAACAAACAACAATAACAGTGACAGTAACAGGCAAGCCAGAACAAGAAGCATCCAACCACTAGCCACGACAAAAAAACCTTACGGCAAAGCGGTAGTGGTGTGACGGTGGCAGGCAGGAGATATACCTAGACATATCTACCTTGACTGTACATGTAGGGAGGCCAAATCGTACCCAAGAATTTTAAACAAGTGCATTTCTTATTTAATCGTGACCTTTTAAGTTTCACTGTGTACATGTACACATTTATAATCTTCCGAAGCAATGTGTTGCAACGTTAAGTTTCAGATTTTGTAGATATCACTGTGTATGCTGTTTTCAACGAAATATACCGATAGGGCGTTAACTCTGTGACTCCCGCACCCTATCCACCAACTGCAAAAACTTAACCCTTTGACTCCTTCATCCTATCCATCAGCTTCCTGCAAGATGCTGGTGAATAGGGTGAGGGAGTCAAAGGGTTGAAATTTTACTTTGTTTACATACCCTGTGACTCCCGCACCCTATCCACCAACTTAAAAAACTTAACCCTTTTGACTCCTTCACACTATCCACCAGCTTCACTCAAGATGCTGGTGAATAGGGTGAGGGAGTCAGAGGGTTGAATTTATGCTTTGTTTTACATACCCTGTGACTCCCGCACCCTATCCACCAACTGCAAAAACTTAATCCTTTGACTCCCTCACCCTATTCACCAGCTTCCTGCAGGATGCT
>CM060315.1:60371634-60379134 GCA_030674185.1 Monoplex corrugatus | reverse complement strand
TCGACTCCCGTACCCTGTCCATCAGCATCCTGTATTGTCAATCATGCTAACAAAGCAAAATCTAACCCTCTGAGTCCCTCATCCTATCCACCAGCTTCCTGCAGGAAGCTGATAGATAGGGGAGGGACAATGACAATGACAATGATGATTTATTTTCCAACGGTAAAAGATATTGACTGGAAGCCAATTTTCAAACTTGCCATTTCTAATCTATACACATAAAATTTGTTTACGGTTACAAGTACAGCTTAAGGAAGTTACATCATGAATACTATAACGTAAGAAACAGAGATAGAGAGAGACAGTGGGACAGACAAACAAAGAGAATATGGCAGTTACATTTTTGCAGTCAGTGTGGTGGATGGGGTGCGGGGGTCAAAGAGTTATAAGAAAAATAGAATATACCTTTCTTTGAAGAGACAGGAGAAGGTCGTTCCAGTTCTATACACTAGATACATTCACAAACATCAGAATCATCAGAATTCGAGACCCAGTGTACACATTGCCTGGCAGAAGCCAGTAGTTTACCAGCCACGGCAGACAAGGGGGTCTACAGGTTAAGCGTATAGTGTACAGCTCATGGATTGTGTTTCTGACTTCCACAGATCGCTAATACTCTCAGACTGGCTGGTCTTTTTGATAAGAGGTTACAGATACTGATAGTGGTATGGCTCACAGATACTGATAGTGATATGGCTCAGAGATACTGATAGTGGTATGGCTCACAGAGATACTGATAGTGGTATGGCTCACAGAGATACTGATAGTGGTATGGCTCACAGAGATACTGATAGTGGTATGGCTCAGAGATACTGATAGTGGTATGGCTCACAGAGATACTGATAGTGGTATGGCTCAGAGATACTGATAGTGGTATGGCTCAGAGATACTGATAGTGGTATGGCTCAGAGATACTGATAGTGGTATGGCACAGAGATACTGATAGTGGTATGGCTCAGAGATACTGATAGTGGTATGGCTCACGAGATACTGATAGTGGTATGGCTCAGAGATACTGATAGTGGTATGGCTCAGACATACTGATAATGGTATGGCTCAGAGATACTGATAGTGGTATAGCTCAGAGATACTGATAGTGGTATGGCTCAGTGATACTGATAATGGTATGGCTCAGGATACTGATAATGGTATGGCTCAGTGATACTGATAGTGGTATGGCTCAGACATACTGATAATGGTATGGCTCAGTGATACTGATAATGGTTTGGCTCAGACATACTGATAATGGTATGGCTCAGTGATACTGATAGTGGTATGGCTCAGACATACTGATAATGGTATGGCTCAGACATACTGATAATGGTATGGCTCAGTGATACTGATAGTGGTATGGCTCAGTGATACTGATAGTGGTATGGCTCAGAGATACTGATAGTGGTATGGCTCAGTGATACTGATAGTGGTATGGCTCAGTGATACTGATAGTGGTATGGCTCAGTGATACTGATAGTGGTATGGCTCAGTGATACTGATAGCGGTATGGCTCAGAGATACTGATAGTGGTTATGGCTCAGTGATACTGATAGTGGTATGGCTCAGACATACTGATAATGGTATGGCTCAGTGATACTGATAATGGTATGGCTCAGTGATATTGATAATGGTATGGCTCAGTGATACTGATAGTGGTATGGCTCAGAGATACTGATAGTGGTATGGCTCAGTGGTACTGATAGTGGTATGGCTCAGTGATACTGATAGTGGTATGGCTCAGTGGTTTGAGGTAGTCTTTGGCCCTCTTTTGGGTTCAGTACGAGAATGTTAAATGAAGCTATCTGTGTTGTGTGTGTGTGTGTGTGTGTGTGTGTGTGTGTGTGTGTGTGTGTGTGTGTGTGTGTGTGTATGGTGTGTGAGAGAGAGAGGAGAGAGGGAGAGAAAGTGTGTGTGTATGTGTTCGTATGTTAGTGTATGCGCCGGCACCGCGCGGTGTGTGTTTTTTATGTGTGTGTGTGTGTAAGTTTGTCGATGTTAGTGTGTATGAGTGTGCACGTGTATACGAGCGTATGTATGCATGTGTGTATGTGTGCACATAAGTGCATATATCTTCGTATGTTTCAGAACGTGCGTACACGTTTGTAAGAATATGTATCTCCACGCGTTCTTGTGGTTTTTAACAACTGTCCCCGCCTCCAACACACACCCACACCCCTCCCCCCCACCACACATACACACCAAAGATATACATATATATGTATATATATATATATATATATATCCATATGTATATACATATGCATATATACAGATAGATATCAGTCTATCTGTCTCGATCTGTCCGTTGTGTCTGGCTCTTGTCTTTCTCTGTGTCTGGCTGACTCTGTCTCTCTGTCTGTCTGTTTGTCTGTCTCTCTTTCTCTGACGTGTAATAAAAAAAAAAAAGCTAAAACAACAACGAAAATCGTGCAGAGAATTGTATACAATTTGCGCAGAAGAAAATATAAAGGCGACCTTTCTTTCACGTTATATCTGTTTTTCTGTCAGACTTTTTCTGCCAGCAGTAAACACTAACAAGGTTAAGTTGTACCGACAATGCACTCTCCTCCACCCACACCCACACCCCCACACCCACTCCAGGCCCAGTCTGATTATTCATTTTTGCTGAAGCACTGAACCACTCCACTCTACAGTTATTGTGATGACGAAAGTAAAAGCTCTTACAATACGTGCCATATTGAAAACAATAATGGTGGGACGTGTCATATGGTAAAAGGAAAATCTATAAGCAGCAAATGATGAGACTGGCCTTTACCTTATATACAAGAACGGTGAACAAAGCTCCAGAGAGAATCTGAATTCACTGCTTTATAGATTGGCTTAAAAGTTTGCTGATTTTTATGGGGGGGGGGGGGGGGGTTTAAGACAGAAGTTATTGCTGCTTCTGGTTCCCGTCTACACGTTATTCAGTTCAACAGTTGATCAAATCATAATCAGTGAAGAAAATAACTAAGAGAAGAGAGTTTTAAGTTGTTTTTTGTACTCATTTTTTTTTTTGCCAAGTAGACTAGGGTTGTTTTTTTCCCCCCATTCTTTTGTCCTTTCTCAGGGTGGTCATGTTTTTCTAAACACACCACAACACACCACACACACACACACACACACCAACACACACACACACACACACACACACACACACACACACACACACACACACACACATAACACACACACACACACACACACACACACAACACCCCAACACATACCACACACAACACACACACACAACACACAACACACCCAACACCACACAACCCCCCCCCCCCCACACACACACACTCTTAATCAGACATCGATGGCACTCTATATTCACCTGCAATACATCCTTATACAAACTAACTCATTTGTTGAAGAGCATGACCAGCCTCAGTACAAAGCAGCCTTTTGTTCAATTCCTCTTTACGTTTAGTGCACAAACTCGGCGTGATGGAAGGGAATGGAAAGCTTCAAATGGCACTGTAGAAGATTTTCTGTTTGTTACGCTCTTCCTACCTTTTAGGTCCACCCACACCTTGCCACCACTTATCACGCCATCATGGCATCATTCAGTACAAGTAACATTTCAAAGCTTGACGTCTTTGATGGTGGACGTTTTATTGATTTCCATTACTTTGATGGTCTTTTCTGACAGTCTGTCTCCCTGTCTGTTCTATGTCTGTCTCCTTTTGCTCCATTTGTAGCTGTCTGTCTGTTTGTTTGTTTGTCTGATTGTCTGTTTGCGGTGTGTTTGTCTGTCTCTCATTCACTCCATTTCTATCTTAGGTTTTGGGTTTTCTTGTTGTTCAAATAAGATTCTGTACAACAAAATTCCTTTGTCAACTGAATGAGTCCAATGGACACACAACTCAGTTAAATGCAATATCAGCATGTCCACACAGCACACACACACACACAACACCACACACACACCACACACACACACACTCAACACACACACACACACACTCAACACACACGCACACACACATACACACACACACGCACACACACACACTCAACACACACACACATGCACACACACATACACACACACGCACACACACATACACACACACACACACACACACACACACACACACCACACACAACATAGCACACACACACACACACACAACACAACACAACACAACACTCACACACAAACACACACACACACCATAACACAGCACAGACACATACAGACACACAGACACACAGACACACACACACACACACTCACACACACACAAACACACATACACGCACACTAAAACCACATACACACGCACTCTGTCTCTCTCTCTCATGAGCACAATCTCTCTCTCTCTCTTTCACACACACACAACCCCCCCCCCCCCAGCAACACACACATACACGCTCTTAACCAGATATCCATGGCACTCTATATTCACCTGCAATACATCCTAAAGCAACTAACTTATTTCTTGAAGAGCATGACCAGCCTCAGTACAAAGCAGCCTTTTGTTCAATTCCTCTTCACGTTTAGTGCACAAACTCGGCGGCCTGATGGAATGGAATGGAAAGCTTCAAATGGCACTGTAGAAGATTTTCTTTTTTTTTTTTTCAGTTGTTCATACCTTTTTAGTCCACCCACACCTTGCCACCACTTATCACTCCATCATGCCATCATTCAGTACAAGTAACATTTCAAAGCTTGACGTCTTTGATGGTGGACGTTTTATTGATTTCCATTACTTTGATGGTCTTTTCCCACAATCTGTCTCCCTGTTTGTTCTATGTCTGTCTCCTTTTGCTCCATTTGTATCCATCTGTTTGTTTGTCTGACTGTCTGTCTCTTTGTCTAGCTGTCTTATCTCTCATTCTTTCCATTTCTATCTGAGGTTTTGGGTTTCTTGATGTTCAAAATCAATTTGTGTATAACAAAACTTCTTTTTCGAATCAATGGATCTAACCGACAATCATTACTGTGAAATGAGCATGCCCACACAGTGTGCACGTGCACAGACACGACACACAGAAACACAGACACACACACACACACAGACAGACAGACACACACACACACACATAAGTATATATATATATATATATATATGTATGTATTGTATGTGCATACATACATATGCGTAGACACACACACACACAAGCACACGCACGTTCGTGCAAACACACAAACACACAAAACACACAAGCCCCCCCCCCCACACATACACAAACCATACACACACACATACAAACATACACACACACACGCACACGCACACGCACACACACACACACACTGACACAGTCACACACACACACACAGACACACACACACACACACTGACACAAACACACACACACACACACACACACACACACACACACACACACACACACACACAAACAAAACGCACGCACACACGCATATTCTCCCTCTGTGTTTGTCGTCTTTCTGTTTCCCTCCCCTCCCCTGTCTCTGTCTGTCTGTTTGTTTCTCTCTCTCTCCTCTCTCTGTCTTTCCTCTCTCTCTCTCTCTCTGTCTTTCCTCTCTCTCTCTCTCTCTGTCTTTCCTCTCTCTCTCTCTCTCTGTCTTTCCTCTCTCTCTCTCTCTCTCTGTCTTTCCTCTCTCTCTCTCTCTCTGTCTTTTCTCTCTCTCTCTCTCTCTGTCTTTCTCTCTCTCTCTCTCTCTCTCTGTCTTTCCTCTCTCTCTCTCTCTCTCTCTGTCTTTCCTCTCTCTCTCTCTCTCTCTCTCTCTCTCTCTCTCTCTCTCTCTCTCTCTCTATCAAAACCTCATGACGTGATGTACTCAAATCGAAGAAAAGCCAACAAAGAAACAAACTCTGCAGTTCGTTTTTCCATTCTCCACCAGTGCCATTCTCTATCAAAGGTGATTCCAATGTTCTTTGCAATTAGGATAGAACACAGAAACTTCAGATGTCTGATTGTATTCACGCAGTAAAACGAAATCACTAGCCAAGACTGTAACCTTCCATAGGCACAAGACAGAAAGAAGAAGGAAAAGAAGAAGAAGAAAAAAAGACAACGTAGCACCACATGTAATGAAAGGTGAACTGGAGAGAAAATAAAAAAGAAATAAGGAATACTCACAACAAATTACAAAAAAAAGAGAAAGAAGAAGAAGAAGAAGAAGAAGAAGAAGAAGAAGAAAAAGAAATAGAAGAAGAAATAGAAGAAAAAGAAGAAGAAGAAGAAGAAGGAGGAGGAGGAAAATTAAACCAGAGAGGGGAGAAAATGAAATACAGACGAGAAAAAAGTCAGCAGCAACAGAAGAAGAAAAAGTGGAAGGAAAAGAAGATAAAATGGAGTCATCAGTGGTAGAAGTTACAAAAGAAATTAAGAAGAAGAAAAAAAAAACACGAAGAATAAGAAGAATAAGAAAAAAAAAGCAAAAGAAAAAGAAGAAGAAGAAGAAGAAAGACAAACAAACAAACAAACAAACAAAACAAACAAACAAACAAACAAACAAACAAACAAACAAACAAAAATAATCAAAGAAGAAGAAGAAGATGATGAAAAAGAAGAAGAAGAAGAAGAAGAAGAACAAGAATAAGAACAAGAAGAACAAGAACAAGAAGAACAAGAACAAGAAGAACAAGAACAAGAACAAGAATAAGAAGTTGACAACATAATAGTGGAGAAAAAAAGAAACTGCATAATTAAAAAAACAAACAAACAAACAAACAAACAAAACACCATCAACAACAACAACAAAAAGAAGGAAATATAGAAAGCAATATAAAAAACCCAGATGGTCGAACCATTTTAGCAATCTGTTTTTATACACAAATTATTACAGACAATTCAAATTCTGTACTTCTAAAGATGACAATGGTTGACTGTCTCAACAGTTAAAACAGAATATGAATAACATCAGAAGTTTCTAACAAACAGCTGTTCACATCATTATCATCATCAGGTGCCTTGCCACATGGCGTTGGCGATTATGGACTTCCATCTGTCTCTATCACTTGTTGTCTCAAGCATCTCTTCCACCCTCTTTGTCCCTAGCCACTCTGCAAGTCCGTCTAGTATCTTCTTCCTGGGTCTACCCGGTGCTTTCTTTCCCTCCAGCTTTCCCGTTGTGACCAGGTGCTCCAATTCCCCTTTCCTCATAAAATGGCCTATAAATGTTACCTGTCTTTTCCTAATCTTCCTTATGAATGATCTACTTGTGTCTGCCTCTATCAAGACTGTCTCGTTTGTTTTCTTTGCTGTTCACATACTGCCCTAAAAAAGCACTGATTTTTGGACGCTTTCTTTGTTCCGTGTGACCTTGACCTTGGTACCTTGACTAACATGTTTTCGGCTCAGTAACAGCCTATACCTTTGACCCGAAAATTTGGTAGAGATCCATCCAGAAACAGTTGACAGACAGACAGATAGACAGACAGATAGACAAACAACAGACAGAGAGACAGACAACAGACAGACAGAAGACAGACACACTCACTCACACACACACTCACACACACACTCACACACACACACACACATGCAAGCACGCACACACACACA
>CM060315.1:60354134-60361634 GCA_030674185.1 Monoplex corrugatus | reverse complement strand
CCTACCAAAAGTACCTATTTTTGTCTCTTATTATAAACCGTAACCTGTGCCGTACCCGCACATGTAATATACTGACGGAAAGCTCTTTGGTGCACCTTTTAGATAATGACAGCGAAAATTAGAAACAAACTGGGTCAAAGCCACCAAATAAAGAAATTTAAGGAAAATGTGTAGGAGAGCACACAAAACCTTTAGAAGCCGTTTTCTCAAAATGGCCGTCATACAACTTAATGACTTTAAGCATACAGAACTTCTACATTTTTTTGAGTACAAGCTTTATTCAAGTACCAAATAATCAGCAGAATGTACACTTTCCATTGATATGTATAGCTCAAAAAGCCCAAAATGCTAGTTAAGACTGATTTTGTGGTGGGAGGTCACAAATGATGAATCAAATGTGTGATTAAGTCATGTTTCTTAACTCTTTCACTCCCACAGTTTGTCCACCAGCATCCTGCATTGTCAATCATGCTAGAAAAGCAAATGCTTAACCCTTTTACTCCCTCGCCCTTTCCACCAGCGTCCTGCAGGAAACTGGTTGCTAGGGTGAGGCAGTCAAAGAGTTAAGCTTTTGCAGTTGGTGGATAGGGTGCAGAAGTCAGAGAGGGTTAAACACGAATCCGAACCAAAAACAACAACAACAGCAACAAAAAACAAAACAAACGAGTAAACCAACAAACAAATATAACAAACCCCTTGAAAACGGTAATACAAATGAAACGAATGAAGAAATATATAAACGAAAAAACAAACGAGTAAACCAACAAACAAATAAAACAAACACCCCTTGAAAATGGTAATATAAATGAAACAAATGAAGAAATATATAAACGACTGCTTAACCATCCACCCACCCACTCACCCACCCACACCACCCACCCACCCCATCGACGAGGCAAGCAACCGCCTAACCAAACAAACTCAAAAAGAGAAGGAAACAAAGACAGAAAACAAATAAGTCCACCCCCCCCCCCACCCCCAAAAGACACCGAGTCAGCAGAAGTATGCCTACGAACGTGTAAGCAAAGTCAAACATTTACACACATAGCGAAACCCTCCCCCCCCCCCCCCACTACCTCCCAGAAAAATACGGGAATCTGTGCTGAAGTTATAGACTTCAAAATGTCATAATATACGAATACTACGTGTTGAACTGTCCTGACATCCATTTTAGGTCATGTGTTTTGTAAAAGAGTGAAAGTCTGGCGGCAACGATGTTAATACGGTGTAACCTTTATTTCTTATTACCTCTTTCTTTCTCTTTCCTCCTCCGCCTTTTCTTTTCCTCCATCAGTTTTTTTTTCTTTCTGTTCTTTCCTCCTTCGCTTAAGAAGAACAAGACCCGTCTTCAAAGATACAAAATAACGACCAGTCTGACATTTAGAATGCTGTTCTGTTCTCGAATATCGAGAGAGAGAGAGAGAGAGAGACAGACAGACAGACAGACAGACAGAGGGAGAGAGAGGGATAGAATGAGTATGTGAGAGAGAGAGGGAAAGACAGAGAGAGAGAAAGAGAGGGAGAGCGAGAGAGAGAGAGACAGAGACAGAGAAACAGACAGACAGACAGACAGACAGACAGACTGACAGACAGGGGAGAGACAGAGGGAGAGAGAAAGATAGAATGAGTGTGAGAGAGAGAGGGAAAGACAGAGAGAGAGAGAGAGAGAGAGAAGAGAGAGTGAGAGAGAGAGTGTTTTGTATGTGGGGATGTGGGGGCGTGTGTAGTAGCGGGGGTTATCCCATCTGATGAAATGATGCATGAGGAGATTGTGTGTGTGTGTGTGAGTGTGTGTGTGTGTGTTGTGTGTGTGTGTGTGTGTGTGTGTGTGTTGTGTGTGTGTGTGTGTGTGTGTGTGTGTGTGTGTGTGTGTGTTGTTATACTGGCGTACATAAGCGCACTTGAATGCGATTGGTATATGATTAATTGCAAATAGGTGTACACAGAGATTTATTTTTTTTTTTTTTTTTATATCGTATGTATTACATACCGTCTCTTTCTCTCACTTTACTGACATCGAGTTGAATGGAGGTATAATATATAATTAGAGAAGAGACACAGAGAGAGTAGAGATGAAGATATTGTTTATGTATTGTGGGTTGTGGGGGCATTCCCTCCCCCCCCCCTTTTTTTTTTCGTCTTTTTCAGTTCGAAACTGAAACAGAAACTGACGATATTTTCAAAAATACTGAAGTGGGAGAGAGAGAGAGAGAGGAGAGGAGAGAGAGGAGGGAAGAGAGAGAGAGAGAGGGAGAGAGAAGAGAGAGAGAGAGAGAGAGAGAGAGAGAGGAGAGAGAGAGAGAAAAGAAGAGAGAGAGAGAGAGAGAGAAGAGAAGAGAGAGTGAGAGAGAGAGGAGGAAGTGAGAGAGAGAGAGAGTGAGAGAAGAGAGAGAGAGTGAGAAGAGAGAGGTGAGAGAAGAGAGAGAGAGAGAGAGAGGGGGAAAACAGATTCAGGGACAGAGGAGAGAGAGAGAAAGAGAGAGAGAGAGAGGAGAGAAAGAGAGAGAGAGAGAGAGAGAGAGAGTCAGACAGAGAAAGAGAGAGAGAGAGAGAGAGAAAGAGAGAGACAGAGAGACAGAGAGACATAGAGAGGGAGAGATTAAAACAAAGGACCCACTGGCACTTGATTTAATCGAAAGACGCGAAAGGCATTCTATTGCAATCACGTAGCAGTTCTGTCTTAATCATGTGGGGGTGTCCATAGTGATTATGTAGGTGTCTGCGTTAATAATGTGTCTATTTGTAGTAATTGTATAGGAGTCTGTAGTAATTGTATACCTGTCTGTGTTAATTATGTATATATCTGTAGTAATTATGCAGGGGCCTGTACTGTGATAATTATGTAGGCGTCTGTGTTAAATCTGTATATGCCTGTAGTAATTATGTAGGTGTCCGTTTTAGTTGTGTAGGTGTGTATGTTAATCATGTAGGTGTGTATGTTAAAAATGTAGGTGTCCGTAGTAATTGTGTAGGTGTCTGTAGTAATTGTGTAGGTGTTTGTAGTATAATTATGAAAATGTCTGTGTTAATGATGTCTGTGTCTGCGATAACTGTGTAGTTTTCTGTAGTAATTTATAGTGTCTGTGTTAATTAGGTAGGTGTCTGTGTTAATTATGTAGGTGTTTATGTTAATCATGTAGGTGTGTGTGTTAATTATGAAGGCGTTTGTATTAATTATGTAGGTGATTGTGTTAATCATGTAAGTGTTTGTGTTAATTATGTAGGTGTCTGTGTTTATTATATAGGTGTTCGTGTTAATTATGTAGGTGTCTGTTTTAATTATGTAGGTGTCTGTTTTATAATTAATTTGTAGGTGTGTGTGTTAATTTATGTAGGTGTGTGTGTTAATTATGTAGGTGTTTGTGTTAATTATGTAGGTGTCTGTGTTAATTATGTAGGTGCTTGTGTTAATCATGTGGGTATGTATGTTAATTATGAAGGTGTTTGTAGTAATTATTAAGTGATTGTGTATAAGTTCTATGTGAGGTGTCTGTGTTAATTATGTGGGTGTCTGTGTTAATTATGTAGGTGTCCGTGTTAATTATGTAGGTGTCTGTGTTAATTGTGTAGGTGTCTGTGTTAATTATGTGGGTGGTTGTGTTAATTATGTAGTGTGTCTGTGTTAATTATGTAGGTGTTTCTGGGTTAATTATATGGGTGTCTGTGTCAATTATGTAGGTGTCTGTGTTAATTATATGGGTGTCTGTGTTAATTATGTAGTGTCTGTGTTAATTGTGTAGGTGTCTGCATTAATTGTGTAGTTTTCTGCAGTAAACTAGGTGTCTGTGTTAATTATGTAGGTGTCTATGTTAATTGCGTAGATGTGTGCGTCGTAATATGTACGTGTGTGTTAATTCTGTGTAATAAACATGGATGTGTTTGTGTTAATTATGTACATGTATCTGAGATAATCAATCATGCAGGTATCTGTGATAATCACAGAGGTGTCTCAAAGTTAATTGTGTATGAGTCTGTCTCTGTGATAATTATGGAGGCAGCACTGTGTAAAATATATGGAGGTACCTCTGTGTTAGATACGAACGTGTTTCTGCGATAATCATGGACAGATCTGTGATAACTATGTAAGTGGCTGCGATAATTATGTAGGTGTCTTGTGATAATCAGGGAGGGTCTTTGTGATAATCAGGGAGGAGTCTTTGTGATAATCTGGGAGGAGTCTTTGTGATAATCAGGGAGGAGTCTTTGTGATAATCAGGGAGGAGTCTTTGTGATAATCAGGGAGGAGTCTTTGTGATAATCAGGGAGCGTCTTGTGATAATCAGGGATGGTCTTTGTGATAATCCAGGGAGAGTTCTTTGTGATAAATCAGGAGCGTCTTTTGTGATACATACAGGGAGCTGTCTTTTGATAATTCAGGTGAGGAGTCTTGTTGATAATCAGGGAGGAGTCTTTGTGAAATCAGGAGGAGGAGTACATTTGTGGATAATCAAGGAGGAGTCTTGTGTGATAAATCAAGGAGAGTCTTGTGATAATTCAGGAAGGGAATCTTTGTGATTAATTCAGGGAGGCGTCTCTTTGTAGGATGAATGTTATGGAAGTGGCTTGGTGATAATTGTGGAGATAGTTCTGTTGGTCAGTATACGTGCTTTCTGTGGTAGATAATTAGGAGTAGAGATAATTAGTTGGATCGTGGATGTCTCCTAGGTAACCTCTGATGTAATCAAGAGTGATATGCCTGTCTGTTTATGGAAATACGAGAGATGCAAACCGTAACACGCTGGATTTCATTGAAATAGTGCCCACTCTGTTAAGCCTTGTGTTATTGTGTCCCATTGCTTGTGTGGTGTAGTTGTGTTGTGTGTCATGTGTGTGTGGTGTGTGTGTGTTGTGTGTGTGGAGAGAAGAGAGAGAGAGAGAGAGACAGAGACAGAGAGAGAGAGAGATTGAGAAGAGGAAGAGGAGAGAGAGAGAGTGAGAGAGAGAGAGAGTGAGGAGAGAGAGAGAGAAGAAGAGAAGAGAAGAAGAGAGAGAAGAGCGAAGAGAGAAAAAGAAGAGAGAGAGAGAAGAAGAAGAAGAAGAAGAAGAAGAAGAAGAAGAAGAAGAAGAAGAAGAAGAAATGCTGGCTCTTAATGAATTGTCAAGAAGAAACAAGCTTGCACATGTATTATAGACTTTACGTAGTTATGCTTCTGTTGAAATCTATCGGAATCTACCGTGGTAATTCTCTCTAAGTATGAAAAGAATTAAGGAATTGGTAGAGATCAAGCTTGTTCAGGGAAGTTAATGCCATCTGAGTTAAAACCTTTATTACTTGCTCACCGAGCATCACAGCAACAGATGCTCTCAACTAAAGGACCGACCCACAACAGAGCGCACTAATTGTACCTGCAGGAAAACTGTCCACGCGCTTGTCATGTCTGTGGTGTTTGACAATATCTATCAGCATGCGGGAGTTCGCATGGGGTGTGTTTTAGTTTGCATGGGTGTGTTTTTTCTTGCTTTTCGTTAGAAGTTGGGGGTATTTCTAGATAATTGTTTTATTAGGAAAGTTGGCAATTTGTCCAGAACTTTCCCAAAGTCATACATAATTGTTATGGGTTATTGTGTGATCATTGTGAGAGGGTTGATGGTTATGATGACAATGATGATGATGGATGATGAATATGATGATTGCAACGACAGCGATGAAGATGACTATTTCAGTTGCAATAGTAACGACAACACTGCTATTGCTGCTACTGCTACTACTACTAATGCTGCACCTGTTGCTGCGAGTTATACTCTTAATGTCATCAATGACATAATCGTTTTTTTTTCCTTTCCATTTTATGCTTGTAAAAACGTTACAGATCACTTTCAAAGTAGGATCGAAGGAAAGAAGGAAATAAGAAAGAAAGAAAGAAGGAAGAAGAAAGAAGAAAGAAGGAAAGAAAGAAGGAAAGAAAGAAGAAAGAAGAAGAAAGAAAGAAGAAAGAAAAGAAAGAAAGAAAGAAGAAAAGGAAAGAAGAAAGAATGAAAGAAAGAAAAAAGGAAAGAAAAAAGAAAGAAAAAGGAGAAAAAAGACAGAAAGAAAGAAAGCAGGAAAAAAAAGAAAAAAGAAAGAAAGAAAGGCAAGAAAAAGAAAAATGACGACTCCACGTGACAGCAAGAGACACACACACTCATTTCTAAGACGAAGCAAGTTCTGGTAGCTCTGGTAATTACGTGGGTGTGCTTCTGTCGAAATCTTCTGCGGTAATTCTGTGGGTGTGAAGAGAGTTTGGAGAACTTTGCTTGTCCAGAGAGATTAATGCCGACTTAAACTTGACACTCTTCTGACTAATAGATGCCCTTACCAAATGGGACCCAAGAAACTAAATTGTACACTGTCAGGAAATTGGCCACACTGTTGACACCGTCTGCTGAGCAACTGAATTTGTCTGCCAGCTTATATTGATGTTTATTTGTCCATATGTCTGGAGTGCCATCAGCTAGGTGGTTATTCAATTAGTGTTGGCAATTTAATCAGACCTTTCCTGTAATTACGATGATGAGTATTAGGGGTTATTCCGGGTGGTCAGTATGAGAAGGATAATGACGATGTTGATGAATGGTATTGTAGATGATGACGAAGATGGTGATGGTGGTGGCCATTTCAATAACATTAATAACTGCAACAGTATTGACACTGCTACTGCTGCTGCCGCTAATACCGTTATTACTTCCGCTGCTGCCTCAATGGCCACTGCTCTACTAGTACCGCTTCTGCTGCTGCCACTTAGTGCTATTAATCACAGAATCAAAACAATAATGAATAATGCTATACATAGTAGAATGATGGAAAGAGTTTCATCGACCCTCCACACGAATCTATCCGCTGCCACTGTGAGTACATCTCCCACACTCTTTGTCCTCAGCCACCCTTCAAGACCGTCCAGTATAATCTCCTTGGGTCGGAGACTACTGCGTGTCAAATGGACAGATAGAAGAACTAACAAAAGTGTCCTGGAAGAACTTAATACCACCAGAAAACTACTAGCACACATAAACAAGAGAAGACTAAAATACATTGGCCATGTTTCACGCAGCAAGAACGCGGACTTCATGGCAACCATCTTTAAGTTTCAGTTTCAGTTTCTCAAGATGACTCTCCGCTCTCGGAACGAATTCCATATGCAAAACGTCACAGGTGCCACGTGTATGGTGATCCGGCACAAGCCTTAAGCCTGCACATAAACCCATAGTTGGCCAGGTCTTGAGGCCCTACCTAGACTATGTTTTACCCAGTCTATATCTTTCAAGGAAAAACAGTGGCAAAAAGGAAGAAAGCGCCCCCCCCCCCCCCCAATCTCATACATCGAGAACATTACCAACATCAGTGGCCTAAATGTTCAAGAAGTTGTCCACAAAAGTCAAGACAGAGCGGCTTGGAGGGAGAAGGTGGTGCCTAAGTGTGCAGCGGCCAACACCGAACCCGTGATATCGGTAGGTGAGACGGGTGAGTGATGAGCTGCACTGGAATTAAAGACCAGTACGATTACTCCCTGTGAGACCAACGAG
>CM060315.1:60344134-60346634 GCA_030674185.1 Monoplex corrugatus | reverse complement strand
CTATCTATCTATCTATCTATCTATCTATCTACGTATACATGTACATATAGATATACACATATACATATGTATATAAACATATATATATATATATATATATATGTGTGTGTGTGTGTGTGTGTGTGTGTGTGTGTATACACTCACACACACACACACAAAAACTGATAGATAAACAGACAAACAAACAGAAGGCAAAACACAAACAAACAAGAGGCCAACATACAGACACAGAGACAGACGGCAGAGATAACAGACACAGAGACAGACAGGCAAAGATACAGACACAGAGACAGACAGGCAAAGAGACAGAGACATACAAAGGGAGGGATGCTTGTTGCAAGTGTCTCCTTTGCCATTTGAGCAGGATGTGTGTTGCTGACAGAATGGCGGTCATTTCACAGTGCCTGGAGACGATCGATAAACCACGACTTTATTTCTTAACAGATTAGTCCCATCCACCACTCCTTCTGGCTTTTTCAATCTTCTCCCCTCCCCCCATGTTTTTTTTTTATATTTGTCTTGTTTGAAACAAAAAGTTGACAGGAGGGATATTTGACTGAAATCGGCATGAGGTGAAATGATGTGTATGTGTGTGTGTGCATGAGTATATATACTATATATATATATATATATATATATATATATATATATATATATATATATATGTTGTGTGTGTGTGTGTGTGTGTGTTGTGTGTGTTTTGTGTGTGTGTCTGCGCATGTATGTGTTGTGTTGTGTGTGTGTGTGTGTGTTGTGTGTGTGTGTGTGTGTGTGTGTTGTGTGTGTGTGTGTGTTGTGTGTGTGTGTGCGTATGTATATATATATGTGTGTGTGTGTGTGTGTTTGTGTGTATGTGTGTGTGTGTGTGTATGTGTGATGTGTGTGTATGTGTGTGTATGTGTGTTGTGTTCGTGTGTGTGTATTGTGGTGTGTGTGTGTGTATCGTGTGTTTTGTTTGTGCGTGTGTGTATGCTGTGTGTATGTGTGTGTCTGTGAGTATTTGTATGTGCGTGTGTTTGTGTGTATTGTGTGTGTTGTGCGGTGTTGAGTGCGTGTGTTTGTGTGTGTGTGTTGGCTTGAAGAGAGAGAGAGAGACAGAGACAGAGAGACAGAGACAGAGAGAAAGAAACACAACAGGCAGACAGGCAGACAGACAGACGGACAGGCAGACAGACAGACAGACAGACAGACAGACAATCTTTGTTGTTAAATTAAAATAGCGAAAAAGAGAAAAAAAAAGAGAATAAGAGTGTGACAGAGAAAATGACAAGTTGCGTCAAAATTCATTTGTCAGACAGACTTGAACGTTCCCTAGCTCAGCATCCTCTCTGTCTCTGTCTCTCTGTCTTTCTCTCTGTCTCTCTCTCTGTGTTTGAGTGTGAGACAGAGGGAGGAGGATGGCTTGGGTCAGGTATCACACGCCCTACTCCTCCCCCCCCCCCTGTCTTCCCCCTCCCAGTTTGCGTGTGCTTTGTGCCCTGGAGATTTGGTCGTTGTTGGTGATTGCTTTGGTGAATGATGAGAGTGCGCGTCTTGGTTTGATTCTTGAATCAAGATTTGGCTCCTTGTAATTATTATTATTATTATTATTATTATTATTATTATATTATCATCATCATCGTTATCATTATTATTATTATCATTATTATTGTCATTATTGTCATCACGTGAAAAGTACCTTAGGAAAAATCTGCACCC
Source organism: Monoplex corrugatus (assembly GCA_030674185.1). Lineage (NCBI taxonomy): Eukaryota > Metazoa > Mollusca > Gastropoda > Littorinimorpha > Ranellidae > Monoplex > Monoplex corrugatus. The sequence goes on along the minus strand of CM060315.1, from coordinate 60,344,936 downwards.
TTTACCCACCAGGTGAAAAGTACCCTTTGGAAAAATCTCAACCTTTTACTTGCCAGGTGAAAAATATCCTTGGAAAAATCTCCACCCTTTACCCACCAGGTAAAAATTACCCCGGTGGAATCGAACCTGGATCTCCCGATTGGAAGTCTGTAGCATAAATACCCATGTTTTACCAGGGATCTCTCGAAGTGGGTCAGAATCACTGATATTTTTCAAACTTCTCTTCAGTTCCGTTTGTCTGAAATGTAACAAAGAGCTCTCACTCATACACCAGATTCTAGAGGTTTCTTCTCTTCTCGTCAGGTTTTTCTGTTATTTTTGTAGCCTACTTAACTTTTGTTTTCACTTGTTTAGTCTTACTTAAATGTATTTCACCATTTTGCTTTTTGCTTTTTGTTTTAAATGCTTATGGTATATATGTAGCGTAGCAAAGGCTAGCTGTGAGAGAGGCCCAGCGGGACTAAATGCTACTTGTCCTTGAATACTAAAGTGTTGTGAATTTTTTAAGGACCTTGGCATTCAGGGAGGTTACCTTTGCGCTCACCTTTTTTTTTCTTCTTTTTGTCCCATTTTCTGTGCCACACTTAATGGCCACAGAAGCTGGCACACTTGTTTCAACAATGCGGTGATGATGATGTCGATGAGGATGATAATCATGATGCTATGGAGTTCCATCGAGGTTTGAGACTGCGTGACAGGGCTGTACTCTACGCTTATTATCATAATATATCCTGGCGTCAACCAAGCCCGAGAGACACAAACACCTGCGTGCTGGTCAGAAGATTTGAACAGCACCCTCAAT
>CM060315.1:60334134-60339134 GCA_030674185.1 Monoplex corrugatus | reverse complement strand
TTTGGTGTCAATTTTTCTGCTCGTAAAAAAATAACTAGTAACATTCTAAACAAGACTACCAGTGTTGGAAGGAGGGAGGGGGAGGGAGGGGGAGGGAGGGATAAAAGGCAGATTGGACATGGTAGGAATGGACCCCTGCTAGCACCCCAAAAACGAAGAGAAAGGTGGTTTCTGTGTTAATTATGCAGGTGACTTTCTGTGGTAATTGTGCTGTTGTCTCTTCTGGTAATTCTGTAAGGGTGTGAAAACAATTAGAGGCCTCACGCCTGTTCAGAGAGTTAAAACTCACTCGGTACGACGGAACGCTATAGCGGTCGTGATGAAAGGCACGGTTCCGTACGACGGAACGCTATAGCGGTTTCGATAATTAAAAAATTTTCGACGCTCCCCTTTAGAACCAGCTTAGAGGTGGCCACTCTTTTGGTCAGATACCGTCGCAAAGTGGGAACGAGAGGACTAATCGTGCTCTCAGAAAATGAAAATAAAAAAGAAAAAGACCATTTTCCTGATACCTCTGTGGGGTGATCTAATGCTGAGTTAACACCTTATCTAATGCTGAGTTTGCAACACTTATCTGATGCTCAGTTAAGAACACTTAACTGATGCTGAGTTATCACCTTTACTGATGCTGAGTTAACACCCTATCTGATGCTGAGTTACACACTTATATGATGCTGGGTTGACACCTTATCTGATGCTGAGTTAACATCTTATCTGATGCTGAGTTAACACCTTACTGATACTGAGTTACACACTTATATGATGCTGGGTTGACACCTTAACTGATGCTGAGTTAACACCCTATCTGATGCTGAGTTAACACCCTATCTGATGCTGAGTTACACACTTATATGATGCTGGGTTGACACCTTAACTGATGCTGAGTTAACACCCTATCTTATGCTGAGTTACACACTTATATGATGCTGAGTTGACACCTTATCTGATGCTGAGTTAACACCCTATTTGATGCTGAGTTAACACCTTATATGATGCTGAGTTACACACTTATATGATGCTGGGTTGACACCTTATCTGATGCTGAGTTAACACCCTATCTGATGCTGAGTTAACACCTTATATGATGCTGAGTTAACACCCTATGTGATGCTGAGTTAACACATTATCTGATGTTGAGTTACACACTTATATGATGCTGAGTTAACACCCTATCTGATGCTGAGTTAACACCCTATCTGATGCTGAGTTACACACTTATATGATGCTGGGTTGACACCTTATCTGATGCTGAGTTAACACCTTATCTGATGCTGAGTTAACACCTTATCTGATGCTGAGTTAACACCTTATCTGATGCTGAGTTAACACCTTATCTGATGCTGAGTTAACACCTTATCTGATGCTGAGTTACACACTTATATGATGCTGGGTTGACACCTTATCTGATGCTGAGTTAACACCTTATCTTGATGCTGAGTTACACACTTATATGATGCTGGGTTGACACCTTATCTGATGCTGAGTTATCACCTTATCTGATGCTGAGTTAACACCTTATCTGATGCCGAGTTACACACTTATATGATGCTGGGTTGACACCTTATCTGATGCTGAGTTATTACTTTATCTCATGCTGAGTTAACACCTTATCTGATACTGAAATAACACACTTATATGATGCTGAGTTAACAATACCTTATCTGATGCTCATCATCATCATCAGGTGCCATGCTGCATGGCGTTGGCGACCATGGACTTCCAACCATCTCTATCTCTCGTTGCCCCCAGCATCTCCCCCACCCTCCTCATCCCCAGCCACTCTGCAAGTCCGTCCAGCATTCTCTCCCTGGGTCTACCTGGTGCTCTCTTTCCCTCCAGCTTCCCCGTTGTTACCAGGTGCTCCAAAACCCCCTTCCTCATAAAATGGCTTATAAATGTTGCTTGTCTTTTCCTGATCTTCCTTATGAGTGATCTACTTGTGTCTGCCTCCATCAAGACTGTCTCGTTTCTTTTCTTTGCTGTCCATGGAACTCAACATTCTTCTTAGAAACCACATCTCGGCTGCCTCGATCCTGCTCTGGCTTTGCTTGCTGACTGTCCACGCCTCGCATCCATACAACAGTATTGGTTCTATATAATATTCAAGGACTCTCTTTCTGATGTTAATTGATAGGCATTTGTTGGTAAGAATGCTTGTCATCTTCTTGAATGCTGTTTTGGCTTGGCCGATTTTGCCAGCTATTTCCGATGTGCGTCTGATGAAATGACCGTTCCCAGGTATTTGAACTTATTAACCTATGTCAAGGTTGTGCCATTTGCTGTTATTTTGCATGAGGGGATTTCATGTTTTTTACTGATCACCATGACTTCAGTCTTTCTGCTGTTTAGTTCCAACCCCTAACCTTTGCTTTCTATTTCTAGTATATTCACAAGGTTTTTTAGGTCCCTTTCATTTTCTGCAATTAGCACGGTGTCATCTGCGTACCGAATGTTGTTTATCATTTTCCCTCCAACCTTTAATCCAGGGTCTTCTTCTAGGTTTCTCATGATGTTTTCGCTATATAGTGAATACAGATCTGGTGACAAAACACAACCCTGTCTGACTCCTCTTTTGATGTTTTGAAAAGAGCTTATATTGTTTTCTATTCTCATTGCAGCTGTTTGTTCCCAGTACATATTCCTGATTATTTGTAGATCTTTTCCATCAACATTGAGTCTCTCCAGTTGGTTGATCAATTCTTCATGTCGTACCCGATCGAAGGCCTTGGTATAGTCAACAAAGCTTAAATACAAATCCTTATTCATCTCAATTGACCTCTCTATGATAGTTCTTAGGATGTATATGGCATTAATAGTTCCTTTCCCTTCCACAAATCCACACTGTTCTTCTGCTATTTCTCTTTTGATTCTATTCCTTGTCCTCATCATGATTATTCTTAACAGGATTTTTGTTACATGACTCATCAAACTGATTGTGCGATGGAGTTCGCATTCTATAGCCCCTGTCTTCTTTGGAAGTGCAATGAAAATTGATTTTGACATATCTTTGGGAATTTTTCCAGTGTCATAAATCTCATTTAGGAGGACTGTTATTTTTTCTATGCCAAATTCCTCCAGGGCTTTAATCATCTCTGTAGTAATGTTGTCTGGTCCTGGGGCTTTTCCTGGTTTCATATTTTTCAGTGCTGCTCTAACTTCATCTTTCATTATGGGTGGTCCTTCAAAGTTCTTTTTTATAATGTGTTCTTCGTTTCTGTCATCCTCAAAAAGGTCTTTAATTAATGTACTCTCCCCATCTGTCCAGTATTTTGTCTTTTTCCATGATAAGCGTGCCATCTTTCGATTTTAAGCAACCAGTTGATGTGCATGTATTTTTCCTGTGGACAATTTCTTCAATTCGTCTGTACATACCCTGAGGATCCGTTCTGTGCCGTTCTTCTATCTCTTTGCATTTTGTGTTCAGCCAAGGTTCCTTAGCTTCATTGCACCTATGCCTGATTTCTTTGTTTATCTTCCTGTATATCTCCTCGTTTCTCTTTGCCTTCGTCCTTTCCTCCATCAAGCCCAAAATTTCATTAGTCATCCAGCTCTATTTTGCTTTTCTATCTGCCTTAGGGATTTCTTCACAAGCTTCATTTATAGAACTTCTCAACTTTGTCCATTGTTCCTCAACCAACGTCTTCCAGAGCACTGAATTTGTTTTGAACATGTACATTAAATTTTTGACGTATCATTTCATCTGTCTTTAAGAGTCCAAGGTTTAGTTTGATGTTGCTTTTGGTCTGTTTCCTTTTCCTCAATTTCAGCCTAAACCTTCCCACTACCGGATTGTGGTCACTGTTGCAGTCTGCGCCTGGTAATGTTTTTGCTGACAGTAAAGAATTTCTAAATCTTTTGTTGATCAGGATGTAGCCAATTTGATTTTTGGTATTATCTCCTGGACTCATCCAAGTCCATTTTCTTCTGTTAGGCTGCGTTTACAATATCTTATCTGATGCTGAGTTAACAACACTTACCTGACGCTGCGTTAACAACACCTTATCTGTTGCTGAGTTAACACATTATCTGATGCTCAATTAACACTGTATCTGATGCTGAGTTAACACTTTATCTGATGCTGAGCAAACACCTTATATGATGCTGAGTTAACAACACTTTACATTGTGTATATAATTCTGAGTAGCACCTTATCTAAAGCTAGGTTAACACCTTATCTAATGCTAACACCTTATCTGATGCTGAGTTGACACCTTATCTGATACTGAGTTAACACCTTATCTGATGCTGAGTTAACACCTTATCTGATGCTGAGTTGACACCCTATCTATCGCTGAGTTAACACCTTATCTGATGCTGAGTTAACACCTTATCTAACGCTGAGTTAACACCTTATCTGATGCTGAATTAACACCTAATCTCCCCCCCCCCCACCCCCATGTGTGAGTTACAGACACGGGGTGTTGCCAAATGGGAAGCCAGGAGGTAATTGTACGCTCCACAGGACGAAATAGCACAACGTCTAGGCACGCAGGTCTGTGGGTGTTATTAGATTTGCCCGCTTTTCCTCTGTCTGCCCCGTGTGGTGGGTACTGATGCGATATGCACACAGTTGGCTTTGTGTCTTTGTGGATGTTGAAGGACGATTGTTGGTGTTACTGTTTGACACTTAATAATAATAATAATAATTACAATATTTATATAGCGCAAAATCTTGATAAAATCAAATCTAAGCGCTGAAACACACACACACGCACGCACGCACACACACGCACCCACGCACACACACACACACAAACACACACACACACACACACACACACACACACACACACACACACACACACACACACACACACACACACGGCTATAAATGGGGAGAAAGAATAAAAACAATGGAAAATTATAGAGAGCATATTATATACAATTATATATTGCAATGTGATTCCCCTCCGAGTGGAGACAGGCTGCAGAGGGGATTGAGTGAGGTCAGGATTTTATGCAGAGGAGAAAAGGTGAGTTTTGAGAGCGGACTTGAAGGA
>CM060315.1:60319134-60321634 GCA_030674185.1 Monoplex corrugatus | reverse complement strand
CTATCTATCTCTTTCATCATTCATATCATTCATCATCTTGTTCTTCTTCTTGTTCTTCTTGTTCTTTCTTTTCTTTTTCTTTTCTTCTTCTTTCTGTTCTTCTTGTTCTTGTTCTTCTTGTCTTGTTCTCTGTTCTTGTTACTTCCTATCCTTCATCCTTATTTCACTTCTGTTCTCTTCTTCTTCAGTTCAAGCTCTTACCTTGTGCTTATTTTTGCATTGTTCTGCATTCTCTCGGATCATTTGCTGCTCTTCTACTTCTGTCCTTCTTTCTTCTTTCTTCTTTTTCTTCTTTTATCGTCTTCTTTTACTCCGCACCTTCCACCACTGCAACTTACCCTCTCACTCCCTCCCTTGTACCAGCTTCCTCATCATCAAACGACGTTAATCCGTCGCTCCCTCCCATCACCACTTCGCAGAATCAATGAACCATTCCCCACTCCCTCACCATCCACCAGCTTCTCAATCAATACACTACACCCTACCCACCACCCATACCACTCCTCAACAATAAATTGTCGACCAACAAATCATTTCACGTGATCATAAACAGGAATCAAAAAACATGGAATGAAGTACACGAATATTCTTGTGTGTACGCTGAGTCTATGTGTGCCGAGTGCGCGGAGGATTCAATGTTAGTTTTTTTGCTTTTTTTTTTTCTGCTGTTAGATCGTTAATTACAATTTTGATATGCCTTTCCTTTTTTTGTTTCTTTTTTTAGCTTAGTTGCTTTCTTTTCTTTCTCCCATGTTTATTCTTCTATATCTTTCGTTTTTTGTGCGTGCACTTTCTATATGTTTGAGGAACTTGAAATGTGACTTTTGTCTACTTCTGACATTTTGATAGAAGACTTCTTTCTTTCTTTCTTTCTTTCTTTTCTTTCTTTCTTTTCTTTTTTTCTTTCTTTCTTTTCTTTTCTTTCTTTCTTTCTTTTCTTTCTTTCTTTTCTTCTTTCTTTCTTTCTTTTCTTTCTTTCTTTCTTTCTTTCTTTCTTTCTTTTCTTCTTTCTCTTTCTTCTTTCTTTCTTTCTTTCTTTCTTTCTTTTTTTCTTTTCTTTCTTTCTTTCTTTCTTTCTTTCTTTCTTTTTCTTTCTTTTTCTTCTTTCTTTCTTTTCTCTTTCTTTCTTTCTTTCTTTCTTTTCTTTCTTTCTTTCTTTCTTTTCTTTTCTTTCTTTTTCTTTTTCTTTCTTTTCTTTCTTTCTTTTCTTTCTTTCTTTCTCTTTCTTTCTTTCTTTTTTCTTTTCTTTCTTTCTTCTTTCTTTCTTTTCTTTTCTTTCTTTCTTTCTTTCTTTCTTTCTTTTCTTTCTTTCTTTTCTTTCTTTCTTTCTTTCTTTCTTTCTTTCTCTTTCTTTTTCTTTCTTTCTTTCTTTCTTTCTTTTTTTCTTTCTTTCTTTCTTTTTTCTTTCTTTCTTTCTTTCTTTCTTTCTTTCTTTTCTTTTCTTTCTTTCTTTTCTTTCTTTCTTCTTTCTTTCTTTCTTTCTCTTTCTTTCTTTCTTTCTTTCTTTCTTTCTCTTTTCTTTCTTTCTTTCTTTCTTTTCTTTTCTTTCTTTCTTTCTTTCTTTCTTTCTTTCTTTCTTTCTTTTTCTTTCCTGCTTCGCTGTCTTTTCTGATGGTTATCGGCCATGTTCTGTCGCTCACTTTACAGGGCGAATCGCAGCTTTCAGCATTTTTCAGCTGTCTTTCTTTCTTCCTGGTCAGTTTCAACATCAGTTGCTTGTCTTTCTTGGTGTTGAGCAGTTGTAATCGTGCGAATTCTCTCTTTCTCTCTCTAGACAAAGTGATGCTGTCTTTTTCTTCTTTCTTTCTTTCTTTTTCCGTCTTTAACCTTTGACTCGCACCTATCCAAATGCAAACTTAACCCTTGCTCTCACTATTCACAGCTTCTGCGAAATCATCAGAAACTTAACCTCTACTCAATTACTATCCCCTTTCTGTTCGTTTAATTTTTCTAATCCCTCTTAACCCTTTGACTCCCTCACCTGTCCCCACCTAAATCTGCAAAAACTTAACCCTCTGACTCCTCACCCTATTCACCAGCTTCCTGCAGAAATCAATCAACGAAAAAACTTAACCTCTGACTCCCTCACCTATCCCCAGCTTCCTGCAAAATCATAACGAAAAAAATACGTAAAAGTTGTACGAACGAAAAACTGCTTTCATTATACTTCATAAGGGAAAGTAATCAAAGAAGTCTGAATGAAATACAAGGACATTATGCATTTGCTAGTGTCGTGTGTGCTTTGTGTCGGGCGGGAAGTCAAGTAAAGGGTGTTAATTTTTATTTTTTTGTTGTCTATGTGGTCTGGGAGTCAAAAGTTCAATTAAAATTTTATTGCTCTTTTCTGCTTGTTTCTTTTTTATGAGGGGATGCTGTTGTCTATTTCTTTCCTTCCAATTTTTACAAGTGCTATTTTTTTAGTCTTTCGGGTTTTGTTGGGGGTGCGTGGCAGGGACGGTGTTCTATAGGTGTGTATGAAGGAAACTTGAAGAAACTGTGA
>CM060315.1:60284134-60314134 GCA_030674185.1 Monoplex corrugatus | reverse complement strand
CATTATCGCTTCTGTATAACATCCAAGAACTCTCTTCCTGATGTTAATTGATAGGCATTTGTTGGTAAGAATGTGGACCCCTTAAAGCCACGGCAGAACTGTATAAAGCGCCGTGTGCCCAAGGTGTCCGCTTCTTTTCTAACCCTTGTAACAGCAGGCATCACATCCTCCAACGTTTTCTCATGTAGTTCAATGCAGAAGCAATAACACAACTTCATGTTTGGTAGAACGGTAGCTGTTATTACCTCCTAATACTTCGTTAAATATGATGTGGCATTAATGGAAAAATGTTATGGCAAACCGATAGAAACTTTTAAAATCAGGGAAGATTTGAACTACGATAGGTGGAGCTAGTGTCTGGCGCCCGCTCGTGTGCCGCCTGGCACCACGGACCTAAAAATAAATGTTTAGGTCTGTGGCACTTTTCTGGGGCCGCCTTAGGTGCTGCAGGCGTATCACTGTCAGTTTCAGCTTGACCATACTATAACTGTACGGCCTACCCATGCGCGTGTTTGAATACGTGTGGAACCCTTACAGTGGCCCACTCTGCCATAACACGAGCACAGCGCGCACTCGGGGATGAAAATATATGAAGTAGCCCTTCTCAACCGATCTGCCGGATTGTATGCCAGGCCTTAAGTTGAACGGCAGCACCGTAAGTGGTCAGCAATGCACACTCCCTCGCCTGATCAGAACAAGTTCCAGCCAGCGCGCGCCGTCAGCCGATTCCCATCACTGCCCTGTGTTCAAAGCTCAGTGGTGTGTGCCAGATGTTGAATGTTACCATACTTACCGGTGTGTGGGCTAAAGTTCCTGACCAATGCAGATAACTGCTTTGATGCAATTCTCATGGTATGCCTTTAAAACGCTCTTCCTTTGCTGGCTTCGTCGTACGCACAACCATCCCTTTCTTCTACTTGGTGGGTATGGAACAGGGCCCAATCCTGCTGGCATAGCAGACAATGCCATGGTACGCATTCATTCATCTGGTGGGGGAGGGTGCATTATTGTGTTTAATTACAGAACCCTTTTTTTTTAACTCTTTGTGGTGGATTTTATAAACCAGTGCATTAATTACAATTATATACATATGTGGAGGCAAGCTATTGGCAAGGGAACAGAAGCTTATAAAAATGAAAGGCGAAGCAGCCAAATGGAAAAGCGTGCTGCAATAAAGGCCAGAACCAACTCTGAATGTCCAGAATGTCCGCCTGTGTGCATCAGACTATGGCTTGAGATCCCACACGAGGGTACACAAATAAAGTGCTAGGTTGGTCTTTATCGACCACGATAGTCGACCATACATATACATATACATATAACATATACGTTTGTGATAAATAGAAAGATGTCGAAAAGAAACGCAAAATCTCTGTTTGCACTGCTGTCCACTTACAGTGCTGCCGTTCACTTAAAGGGGACCACACACGCATAATGTCTTCTTCTCTTCAACAGTATTAGATCTAGTATTGATTTACAGACACGTTTTTGACTGTGAAAGGATGCCAGCAAAAACATCATGCTGCTTCTTTCCCCCCCCCCCCCCCCCTCAATATGTATATTTTCACAATGGCTTTTAAAAGTGTTTGGACGCCCCAGGACCCGCCGAGAGAAGCCGAGCAGTTATCTTCCCTTTGTTATGAGAACATCTGTGGGGAATACTGTAGTGAAAATACTCGTGTTTTACTAAGGGTCTTTCCAGTCTGGTCAGAGACTTAAGACGCGTGTTTTCTTGTTCTCAGCTGTCTTGTTTTCCAGAGTAAAAAGAATAACAGCTAGTGACAAGCTGGAGGGAAAGACAGCACCAGGTAGACCCTGGGAAAAATATTGCACGGACTTGCAGAGTGGCTGGGAACAGAGAGGGTGGAAGATGTGCTTGCGGCGACAAGGATAGACGCATACGGAGGGCCATGATCGCCAACGCCATGTGGCAAGGCACTTGATGATGATGATGATGATGATGATGATGATGACATATTTGACTCTAGAGGTTTTTTTTCTCTCTCTACTTCTTCGTAATTCCCACTCCTCCCCTCCTCCTCCCCCCTCCTCCTCCTCTTCTTTTTTTTTTTTTTTTACACGGTTACTGTATATCGTTGATTTTGTCTGTCTATAAACAATTTATTTCCAGCGAAGATACGATGACTATTAATAGCTGATCCTTTATTATATTTCGTGCAGAGATCTCTGTGACGGAATCGAGAAATTGTGAATGTAAATGAACATGACACATCTCTGTGTTACAGAGAGTGGAAATACGAAAACGCTCCAGGCTGATTTTCATCATACTTGGGTCAAACGAAAGAGCTTTTCTAAGTGAATCTAAGTGTGATGGAGATGGGTGGCTTTCAGGTTACGATTGATGAGGGGGTCGGGTGGGATGCAGTTAGTTCCCTACAAAATGTTTTCTGTTCTGTCATTTACATAATGGAGGAAGAACAATTGTCACCTCTCAGATCTGATGTATCGTGTTTGACAAAACGTTCCATTCTAATGCAAAAGCCCTCTTCAGGGACACTTTTACGGTGTTATGTCTTGGTCGTTCACATGCACTAACACTATCTCAAAAATAAAACAAAACGAAACAAAACAAAACAAAACAAACATACAAAAAACAAAAACAAAAGAAAACAAAAGAAAACAAAACAAAAATAAAACAAAACAAAAAAACACGAAAGACGAAATATCACATTCTGCCGAAACTATGTTGTTTTTTTTTTTTACTTTAACGAAAACGATTAGCGGCGCCAAGAAGGAAGATCGTTTGTATGGCTTACCCATCTTAATTTTGTAGTCGCGTTCTCTTTATATCAAATCTGTTGTTTTGCCGGCTGTTTTGAAAACGGAACAAAGACAGCAGTAAAATTCGTTTGCATATCATTTGCACAATAACTGTGTCTTTCTCTTTCTGCAACTGTGAATGCATTGTAGGAATCTGTACAGATATCCCATTCTTCTCCTGAAATCATGTTTCATTCATACCATTTATTCAAATGTCCAGAATTCAAGAAATAACCAAGGGTAATATTCGGTTGTTTTTTCACAGTCCTCTCAGTTTCATCTTCTGAAGAAACTTTTGCAGTCTGATTGAGAAATACATTTGTTATGTTTTCCCTTTATGAAATAACAGAAACAAAAACTAAAAAAAACAACAAAGAAACAAGCAAACAAACAAACAAACAAACAAACAAACAAACAAACAAGCATTCAGTCGAAATTTTGCATTCAAAGAGAATTATCAGATCGGGTAAATTTCGTTCCGCAGATGAGTTAAACGCAATTTAACGCTCAAGACTTTAGAAAAGCCAGTGGCATCTTTGAGAATCTTTTGACAGAAAAGAAACAAACTATGAGAGACACAAAGCAGGTCATGAAACACAAAAAAACAGAATTCAATTTTGCAAAAATTCACATTTTCAATGACGCCTTTTCCAGCTTTAAACATATTTCTGCAAGTTCATTGAGAAACTTCATCACATGTCACCTTTTTCTTCTTTTATCATAAAATACAATTGTAGTTTCAACAGATAATTTTTTTGCATGTGCTACCAGGCATTCGGAGAAAGTTCATTACAGAGAAAAGAAACTGACAAAAGAAAAACAAAAGAGTACGAAAGAGAGAGAGAGAGAGAGAGAGAGAGAGAGAGAGAGAGAGAGAGAGAGAGAGAGAGAGAGAGAGAGAGAACGAGAGAGAGAGAGAGATGAATAAAAAGGAAAGGAAGGAAAAAATCCAAAGGCACAAAGGAAATAAGAGAGAGAGAGAGAGAGAGGGAGAGAGAGAGAGAGAGAGATAACGAGAGAGAGAGAGAACGAGAGAGAGAGAGAACGAGAGAGAGAGAGAGAGAGAACGAGAGAGAGAGAGAGAGAGAGAGAGAGAGAGATGTGAATAAATAAGAAAAGAAAAAATACAAAGAAACAAAGGAAATAAAAGAGAGAGAGAGAGAGACAGAGACAGAGACAGAGACAGAGACAGAGAAAGAAAGAAAGAGAGAAAGAGAGAGAGAGAAAAAGAGAGAGGAGGGAGAGAGAGATGAATGAAAAGGAAAGGAATGAAAAAAAAAATCCAAAGAAACAAAGAAAACAAAACTGGGTTCAGTTTCGTGGTGTCGGAAGGGAGGGGTTTTTCACGGTTCACGTACATCCACAGATGTTCCCAATCTTTGATCAAACTGTAGAAATGAAAACAATAAACTTCATAATGCATACTGCCTTTGCTTGTTGAAAAAAAAAGTGCGAGTTATTTGAAATTCAAATTGAAATAAAATACATATCCAACAGAGCAGAAAACCGCAATGTAACATACCTTCCACCACCACCACCACCATCACCATCATCATCATCATCATCATCATCATCATCATGTGCCCTGCCGCATGGCGTTGGTGATCATGGCCCTCCGTATGCATCTATCCCCCGTCGCTGCAAGCACATCCCCCACCCTGTCTGTCCCCAGCCACCAACGCACCATAATTAAATAAATAAAACAAGAGAAAGGATGGACAACCGGATTCAATTTGTACAGACAAGAGGCAATTTATGTTTTCCTTTTTCACATACTCCATATCTTGACAGATGAAAAAAGAGTCCAACAACACCAGCTTCAAACTTCACTTCAGTGCTTCTAGTTTTGGTAAAAAAAGAAACTGAAACAAAAATTTGAAATACAATTTCGAAAGAAAATAACAACTGTACAGCCAGGCAGACAATTTGGAGGGCTTGCAATAAAATCAGCAACAACAAAGAAACACTGTGGGAGAAATATACACAGAGATGGACTTACAAAACAAAACAAAACAAAACAAAAACGAAACAAGACAACAACAACGAAAACAAACAACAACAACAAACAAACAAACAAATAAACAAACAAAACAAACAAACAAAAAATTAATGAATGAATGAACGAAACAGGACCAATGATAAAATTGAGTTCAGTTTGAATATCTCGCAGTGACAGGCAAATTCATCCACGGTTTCCTTCTTATTTGTAGCTCTCGTTCTGCGTAAATGTTGGTTGTTATCGCTGTATTGTTGAGAGTGTATATATATCTGTTCATTTGCCTGTGAAATGAGCTCATAAATTTCAAGTGTCTAGAGATAGAGCTAAAAGTATGGGGGATGGAGGGAGAGTGGTTGTTGTTCTCTCTGTCTCTCTCTGTCTCTCTCTCTGTCTCTCTCTGTCTCTGTCTTTCTCTGTCTCTCTCTGTCTCTCTCTGTCTCTCTGTCTCTCTCTGTCTGTCTCTGTCTCTCTCTCTGTCTCTCTCTCTCTCTCTGTCTCTCTGTCTCTCTGTCTCTCTCTGTCTCTCTGTCTCTCTCTGTCTCTCTCTCTCTCTCTGTCTCTCTGTCTCTCTCTGTCTCTCTTCCTGTATCTGTCTCTCTCTGTCTCTCTCTGTCTTCTCTCTGTCTCTCTCTCTCTCTCTCTCTCTGTCTCTCTCTCTCTCTAGCATCATGATTATCATCCTCCCGACATAATTATCATCGCATTGTAAAAACTATTCCAGCTTCTGTGGCCATTAAGGTGGCGTAGAAAATTGGAGGAAAAACACAAAGGTGAGCACAAAGGTAACCTCCCTGCAGTGATCCCAATAACAAAAAGAAAAAAAAAGAAAAAGAAAACAAAATCAAATATGCAGTCCCTTTGAATGACCCAAATGAAAGCGAAATCAAAATGCAATTACTTTGAATTGACAGTACCTGGCGATCACTTTCCTGGTGCTGTCTGTCTTGGTTGTACATGTTGACAGCCGACAAAGAGCCTGCTGAATAATAGAACATAGGGACTGCTGTCTCTTTGATCGTACTTTCAGCAGAATGAGGAATCGTGAATACCACCGCATGAAACTGACGTCCCTTCGGAAGTACATTACGTGTTACTGGGCTTGTTTATCTCCTCCTCTCTGTACTGCGAAACCAACGTTGTTCCCATTATCAAAAGGGTAGAGGATTTTTTTTTCCTGCGCCAACTGAAAAAAACCCCCAAAACCAAAACGAAAAAAAAACAAAAAAACTTGGCGTATGTTGAGTAGGGTGGGTTTCAGTTTCAGTTTCAGTTTCAGTTTCTCAAGACGACGTCTCCGCGCTCGGAACGAATTCCATATGCACATACGTCACAGGTGTCTTGCGTGTGGTGATCGTGGAACAAGCCTTAAGCCTGCACATAAAACCCATGAGCTGGGAAGGTTCAGTAACACTTTATCGTGTAACGTTCGAGAGCGTGCTAATGTTCTCACTGTCCACCTGGCATAACGGGACCACCCATGACAAAAGAACAACCCCCCCCCCCCCCGTGGGGATGCCCGGGGCTCTTTCAGTATAAATGGTATCCCACCTTCTGGAAATTCTGTGCTAGAAATTTCTTTTCCGTCATTCTCTTTGTTTCTGCCTTGTTGCTTTGCTTTCTGTCCTTTCTTTTCCTATCAGTTTCTGCCTTAAGGATTTTTTTCAAAGTTATTTCTTGATGTTGTTGTTGTCCATGATGAAAATAATGATGATGATGATGATAATGATGATGATGATATGATGATGATATGATGAATGATGATGACGACGATGATGATGATGTTTTTCTCATCCTTACTCAATCTTTGCATCATACTGACGACAATAACAATGTATACCTGATTTTTTTTTGTTTCAGGATTATCAAGTTTGTACAATACACCAAGCAGTTGTATCTTGGCCACCGCACACGGGATTCAACTGTGGGTACCAGGCAGAAGAGGATGCCAGAAGTCATAAGGTGATTGACCATGCTGGTTCCGCAGACCTCATGGCAGGTCCAAGCAGTTAAAGTTTGAGTTTGTCAAGAGAGATTCATCGCACTCGGACCATCCATAAGCGTTCCACCAAATCTGCCATCAATTACTTGACCATGTTGGTGTTCCTGCATATCTCATGGCAGTTCCAAGGAGTTTAGAGTTTGGAGTTTGTTCGAGAGAGATTCGTCGCACTCGGACCATTCCCACAACGTTCCACCCCAAATCTGCCAGCAATTAATGTGCAGACTCCTCACTAAAACCATATGCGCTGGCAAGGTTTTGAAATGGAAAGGGGGGGAAGGACCTATGAAACACTAAGCTGACACTGGCAGAATGATGGAAACATTCAGATTGGCAGTCCGATTTTTTTTTTAATGATGTGGCTTGGGATTGAACTCAGAAATCAAATTGAGTCCACGGCTCTATCAAGACCAATTAGCCGCAATGTCCCTCGTCGAAGTCTCAAGAAAATGATAGTTCACAAAATGTTGACATTACCCTTCCGCCAGTGAACAAACTCGATTTCAGGAATTTAGTAATTTTTATATCATTAGGCTTTCAGGAATTGAATTCCTTCCTTGTGAGACCTTGATGATTAATTCTGAGTCTCAATTTCAAAGGATGAGTTCCTTTCTTTAGTTTTAGACATTAATGCGTTCGGACAGGCTGTGGATGATAAATATCCTTCCTGTGAGACTAGTGAGCAAATCCATTATCCATGCTTTAAGATTGTGATTCCTGTTTCGCCGGGCATGTCATAACATTTTTTGGCCATTCTTGTGTCTTGTTGTCCATTTTTTTGTTTGTTGGTAGAGCTTCCTTCCTTCCTTTCATTTTAAAATCTATTCGTTTTGTTGTTGTTGTTTGTTTCCCTTCTTCTTCTTCTTCTTCTTCTTCTCTCTTCTTCTTCTTCTTCTTCTTCTTCTTCTTCTTCTTCTTCTTCTTCTTCTCTTCTTCTTCTTCTTCTTCTTCTTCTCCTCTTCTTCTTCTTCTTCTCTCTCTCCCCTCTCCTCCTCTCTCTTTCTTTCTTTCTTTCTTTCTTTGTTTCTTTCTTTCATTCAGTCTTTCTCTTTTTTATCGTTACTTTTTCGTCGTTGTTCGCACTGTCCTATGTTTGCTAGTGTATTCTATTTGCAGTCTTTTCTCTGTGTTTTCCTTTCCTTGTCTTTATCCTCCTTGGTTGTTTGTTCTTGTTAGCTGGTTTTACACGATTCACGTCTCTTTCGTCTAGGATCTTCTCCATTTTTTTCTTTTCTGCTTTTGTCCTGCACTGTCTTGTTTCGCTGTCTGCCGTTAAATTTTTGGGGCTTATTGATATGCCAGTATTGTTTAAGATCGGGCATTTAATTCTGTCGCGAATGTTTCGATTTTTAAAACAAATTGATTCACTTCCAAAGATGTTTTCTTTATCTCAAAAATGATTTCTGCCTCAAAAGTTCTGAATTTTCGTAGCTGGCCAGTTGATTTTGATCTCAAAGGTCCTGTTTGGTTGATATAAAATTATATGCACACACACACACACGCACACATACACACACACACACACACACACACACACACAGACACACACACACACACACACACGCACGCGCGCGCGCGCACACACACACACAATGTATACACACACACACACACACACACACACACACACTCACGTATATAAATATATATATATTATATAATATATATATATATATATAATATATATATATATTGTGTGTGTCTACATGTATATGTATATATATGTATACTTTTTATAGGATCATTGCACTCAGGGGAGGTTACCTTTGTGCTCACCTTCTTTTCTCGTCCATTTTCTACACCACATTAATGGTCACATAAGCTGGAACAGTTTTTACAAAGCAATGATGATGTCGATGAGGATGATAATCATGATGCTATGGAGTTCCATATAGTATTGAGACTGCGTGACAGGGCTGCACTCTCGCTTACTATCATAATAAATCCTGGCGTCAACCAGGCCCGAGAGATACAGACACCTGCGGTGCTGGTCAGAAGATTTGAGCAGCACCCTCAGTGACGCATCCATGAAGTGGATTAGAGTCGACTGTGTGGTTCCGGTCTTCCCAATGAGCCCACATCACGCCCAACTCTGGGTAAGAGCCGGTTAGAGCCGAAAATTCCCACGATGATTTTTGAAGGGACTGATGGGGATTCGAACCCACAACCTTCTATTCGGTGTCCGTTGCGCTAACCACTACACCATGGCGATTAATGCTAGACCTATATTTATTTTTATACTCAGGTAGTGATAATCATGTTTGCTACTCTAGTATGGGTGGAGTCCCCGATTATAGGTATTGTTCTAAATCAAATTTGTGATGCCCCATCACTGAATTCAGTTTATGTCTTTTTATTTACTTACTGTCGTCATTGTTGTCTTTGCTGTTGATCTTGTCTTTGCTTCGATTACAGTTACTATTGTCGTTGCCACTATGGTTATTTTTTCTGTCTCTCTTTGTTTCAGCATTATTTTTTTTTATCTTCTTCTCTTCTTCATCCTCCTCAAATTTGTGCCTCTTTCCAACCTTTTCTGATAATTTTGCTACTTTGTTCTTGTCTTCTCACTCGTTTTTTTTATGTTACATTTGTAAGTTTTTCTTCGTCGTCTTCTTCTTCTGTCAGCTCCTTTCTCCTCCTGATTTTCTTGGTGGGCTGCTACTCTCCCCTGTTCTTTGTGGGAATCAATCCATGTCATAATCAAATAATCTGGCGTGACAAAGGCCACTGAGACCTTCGTCTGTTCAGCCTGAGAGCAACATCACGAAAAGCTTTGCTGGACTTGTGTGTGTCTCGTTCAATACATAGACATCTTGGTCAAGCCATGCTTTCTCTGTCTCTCTCTCTTTCTTTCTTTCTTTCTCTCTCTCTCTCTCTTTCTTTCTCTCTCTCCTCTCTCTCTGAATCTGTCTTTCTGTGTCTCTCTGTATCTATATTTGTCTCTCTGTCTCTCCGTCTCTCTCTCTCTCTTCTCTCTGTCTCTCTACATCTATCTTTGTCTCTCTGTCTCTCAGTCTCTCTCTCTCTCTGTCTCTCTGTCTCTCTACATCTATCTTTGTCTCTCTCTCTCTCCGTTTCTCTCTCTCTCTCTCTCTCTCTTTCTGTCTCTGTCTCTTTCTTTCTTTCTTTTTTCTTTGTCTCTGTCTGCCTCTGTCTCTCTCTTTCTCTGTCTCTCTGTCTGTCTGTCTGTCTCTGTCTGTTTGACTGTCTGTCTCTGTCACTCTCTATCTCTCTCTTTCTCTTTCTCTCTGTCTCTGTCTTTCTCTCTGTGTGTCTCTCTATCTCTTTTTCTCTCTTTATCTGGTTTGACTGTCACTGTCTGTCTCTGTCTCTTTCTTTCTCTGTCTCTCTATCTCTGTCTCTTTCTTTCTTTTTCCCTTTGCATCTCTCTGTCTCTGTCTCTTTCTTTCTTTCTCTCTTTCATTCTCTCTCCCTTCCTTCTATGCCTTTTTCTATTTCTGCGTGTGTTTCTCCCCTTTCTCCTTTCCGACTGTCTCTGTCTATCTGTCTTTATATCTGTTTCTGTTCAGGATATGTGTACGCTGTAATCATCGAGCTGGCATTTCATTACTGAAGACACATAAACCCATATATAGCAAGAACACACACACATACACACATACTCACACTTACGACTCGCGTGCGCACACACACAACACACACACGCACACACATATACACAGACAGACAGACAGACAGAGAAAGAGAGAGAGAGAGAGACAGACAGACAGAGAGAAGAAGAGGAGAGAGAGAGAGAGAGAGTAGAGAGATGAGAGAGTGAGAGAGAGTGAGAGAGAGTGAGAGAGAGAGAGGTATACGTACAGGAAACGAGAATAAATTATTTTTCAAAGACAGTACCACGAGAGAAAGACAGAAGGAGACTGAGAAACAGACAGACAGACAGAGATACACAGAAAAAAGTCTTCTATATGACATTTAACTTGACTTGCCAGTAAGTTGATATTATCTTCTTTTTTCAAATCTGTGTGGTATATGTCAAATCGGGCTCTTTGGAGTTCCCAACTGGGTACTGGTGGAAAGGAAGGTCTTATAGATACAGGATCCGCTTTAAGATCAATTCCAGAGCCTTTCATAACGTCAGATGTATATGTTGCAAGAGTGACCTGTGAAGATATTGATTTAGCTCTTTTTGGAAAGTCAGTGTCTGATCTTAATTTTGAATCATTTTCGATTATGTTTTCTGTAGTGGTGGTTCTTAACAGAAATTTAGTAGAAGCGACTTTCCTTTGTTCATCAAGTGGCAACAATTTGATTGCATCGTATATGCGAAGTCAAGAAGCATGCATTGGAAGACTCAGCGCAAGTCTGAAACATTTACAATCTAAGCTCTGCAGTTTTGTTATTAAATGTTTAGGTGCAATGAAGAAGATTTCTTGGGCATAGGTTAATTTAGATCTAATAAGCGATTTACAAAGATGAACAAGTGTTGATGTATCTTGTCCCCATGTCTGTTTGCGAACTATTTTCAAGAAATTCAAACTTTTTTGAGCTTTCGTTAATAAGTATTCAATATGCTGATTCCAAGATAATTTCGCGGTAAGGAAAACTCCTAAGAATTTAATCGACTCGTTATACTGAAGAAGAGTATCTCCCAGTTTGAAAGTGGGAATATTTGATGGGTTAACTCACTGTTAAATAAAACTATCTTTGTTTTTTCCACGGATAGATACAGTCTATTTTCTACCATGTATCGAGCTATTTTATCA
The DNA here is from genome assembly GCA_030674185.1 of Monoplex corrugatus. NCBI lineage: Eukaryota > Metazoa > Mollusca > Gastropoda > Littorinimorpha > Ranellidae > Monoplex > Monoplex corrugatus. Next base: position 60,302,628 of record CM060315.1, on the reverse strand, counting down.
ACTCTAATTGATAACATTTACGCGTATAATTAATACAGCGCAAAGGTGTTTTTCATCTCATGTTAACCAGCATCCACATGTATAAATCGTCAGCATATTGAGCTAAAACTAAATGTTTAGAAATTTTACTGGGTAAGTCATGCAATAATATCATGAAGAGAAGGGGAGCAATAACTGATCCCTGAGGGATACCCATTTGAAGAATTCGTTTTGTGGAATACACATTTTCAATCTTTGTTTGAAATACTCGGTTTTCTAAGAAACTTTTGACATAGTCAAAAATGTGACCTGTCAGCCCAATACCTTTCAATTTGAGTAATAATCGGGAGTGCCATACTTGGTCATATGCTTTAGTTATATCAAAAAATGTAGCTAAAACACATTGACGTCTAGCAAATTGTTGTTTTATATTTGTGGTTAACTTTGTTAGGAGTTCGACTGGTGACCTGCCTTTTCTAAATCCTGCCTGATTCACTGGTAATATTTTATTCTTTTCACAATAATGCATCAATCTCTTTAAAATCATTTTCTCCATCAGTTTACATACGCGCAATGTTATTGCAATTGGCCTATAGTTTTTCAAGTTAGTATTACATTTGCCTTGTTTTAGAACAGGAACCACTATTGTTTGTTTCCAATAGTTTGGAAGTTTGCCGCTGTTCCAACATTTTTTAAACATATTGTGTAGCAAGATTAAAACATTTTCTGGTAAATTTTTCAGCATCTCATTTGAAATTCCATCGAATCCTACTGATGTCTTTTTATTTGGAATTGATTTAATGGCATCTTTTAGTTCTTGGAGTGTGATTGGTGCATTTACGTAGTGCGTAAATTTTCACTGATGGATCAATAATTGAAAGGCAAGCAGGCTCAGCGTTTTCAATACCTGCTCTCAAAATTGAGAAATCTTTCTATATTGGGCTCAATAAATCTGTCTTTACCGTGAACTCTTTGCAATATTAATGGCTTTGAATTATATGCTAAGTCTTCCTAGGACGATTCTTCAGATACTTTTTTGCGTTGATTCAAAATCAGTACTTCAAGCTCTTGAATCATCAAAATTACAAACAAGATCTGAAATGATATTGGAAATTAGTCACTTGATTCATAGTTTATCCTTAAGAGGCACTGATATTACTTTCTGCTGCATACCATCTCATAGTTCTTTTCATTATAATGATATGGTTGATGGGGCTGCCAAACGGGGGGCAAAGAGCTCACCAGATTCAAATAATATACAGCTTTCTCTCTCGTTGCATGAGTGTTATACCTTAGTGGACACCTACGTATGGAAGCAGTTCCAAGATAAACAGAAAAATATAAAAAATGTTACATGAACTTTGAAATTAGCAAATCACCTAAGCCGTTTCCTGCTGGCAGAGTTATACAATCCCTTATGTATAGGTGGAAACTTGATGCATTCAAAACAAAACATTCCAGGAATGTGTTTGTGTGGAAAGAAGATAACGCATAGTCATATACTTTCATGTGTTCGGGTAACACGACATATTCCTATACTCTCTACAAAGACAATTTCTGACATATTTGCCTCACCATCATTAATATATGAATTTTTGTTAGCCTGTCAAAAAGTCCTATAGTGAATTACCTTTAACATGTTATTTCACTTGTTCACTGTTGTGGTTAGTCGATTCTTAGTTTTGACTTTTATTCATTTATTCTAGATGTTTATTAATTTTGTTTATTAGATTGTTTGTTTAAATCTTTAATTGTGATAACACTATTTGTTAGATTTACCTTCCTCTCCTCAGAAATAATTGTTTTCTTGATCATTTTTTTTAAAGATCAAAATTGATAATTTTCATATACCCTCTTCACTCCTACTGTATTCCCCCCCCCCCCTTTTTTTTTTTTTTGTGTGTGTGTCTAAAATCACTTTAGGAATAGACATTAAATCGAAGACCACCACACAGAAAAAAAGACAGACAAAGAGAGAGACACACAAAGACAGAGAGAGAGAGAGAGGAGAGAGGAGAGAGAGGGAGAGAGAGAGACAGACAGACAGAGAAAAGGAAGAAGAAGAGAGAAGAAAGAAGAGAAGAGAGCAGAGAAGAAGAGACGAGAAAAACAGAGTAGAGACGAGAGAGGAGGTAGAGAAAAAGAGAGACTGTGTGCGTGTGTGTCTGCGTGCGTGCGCGCACGCGCGCGCGCGTATGTGTGTGTGGGGCGCGCGCGCGTTCGTGTGTGTGTACACGCGTGCGTGTGTATGTATGGTTCGGAGAATCACACTTGTAACAGACGATCGTATCCGCCTATTGATTTGCTATTTGAACTAGCACAGTTTGGCTGTCTTAAGGGAATACTTCAAAACACTCCCCATGCAGTGCAGTCTCCAGCGCTTTTGAAATGATAACTAGATTCACTCTGCTCCCTGTTATCCAACAAGGTACTCGCGCTTTCCCTTGATATGAGTGGAGCATTTCTTATCTAAACTGCGTCAGCAATAGTCCCGGAGAAATTGAACAAATAACCCTTTGGTCACATTTGTGACAAAGACTGTTTATATTGCAGAGCTCCGGTGAGGAACTGCAACAACAATCATTCCTTTTTTTTGTTTTGTTTTGTTGTGTTTTCTCTCTGTCTCTATCTCTGCATCTGTCTTCTGTCTCTCTTTTTGTCTCTGTGTCTCTGTCTCTGTCTTCTGTCTGTCTTGTCTGTCTCTTTCCTAGCTCTCTCTTGTCTCTGTCTCCTCTGTCTCTATCTCTGCATCTGTCTTTTCGCTCTCTCTCTCTCTCGCTCTCTCTAAACTCTGTGTCTCTGTATCTGTCTAGTCTTGGTCTGTCTCTCTCTCTCTCTCTCTCTCTCTCTCTCTTCTCTCTCTCTCTCGCTCTCTCTCTCTATCTTTAACATTTTTTTTGTAGATATGTCATTGATAAAGTTTAGAAAGAAATGTGTTTTGAATATTTCCAATTTTCTCCTGGAAACTGGTTCTGTCACTTTACTGTTTCAATTCTCCGTCTCTCTTTCTCTTTGTCTGTCTTGTCTGTCTGTCCTCTGCTCTGCTGTTGTCTGTCTGTTGGTCTGTCTTGTCTGGTCTCGTCCTCTCCTGTCTCTGTCTTTGTGTTTCTCTCTCTCTCTCTCTCTCCCTGGAAAGCTATGGATGCGGTATTTTACAATTTTGTTTGATTACTTCACAAAAAACAAAACAAAGTAAAAATGTCGTTTCATGTCAATGCAAATCTGGTCATGTATAAAACATGTAAGGACCGATTATAGTATAAAAAAAAAAAAGTAAAAAAAGAAGACACCATGATGAAAAACATTTATAATGAATTACTTAACATAAATACTATTTAAAAGCTGCTAAGTGTTTTTGATTGCTGTAGAGGCCATAGCGCAGGCAATGTGAAATCCATTTGTTTAATGGAAGTTTTTGTTCAGAGTTTGAAAATGAGGTATGGAACAGTTGAGGGAAGGGTGTGATTGGGTCTTCTGTCTCTGTGCATCATTTTATCTCCCTTTCTGTCTGTCTCTGTCCCTCCATCTGTCTCTTTCACTGGTGTCCTGTTGAGTTGTGTGTGTGTGTGTGTGTGTGTGTGTGTGTGTGTGTGTGTGGTATGTGTGTGTGTGTGTAACTGTGTGTGTGTGTGTATGTGTGTGTGTGTGTGTGTGTATGTGTGTGTGTTGTTGTGTGTGTGTTGTGTGTGTGTGGTGTGTGTGTATGTGTGTGTGTGTGTGTGCGTGTGTGTGTGTGTATGCTTCGTTCGTTCTTCCTTGATTTAACGTCTTTTCACTATAAGTGATATGCATGTATGCACGTGTGTGGTGTGTGTGTGTGTGTGTGTGTGTGTGTGTGTGTGTGTGTGTGTGTGTTGTGTGTGTGTGTGTGTGTTTATGTGTATTAACTCCTCTCTCTCTCTCTTTCTCTGTCTCTCTCTGTCTCTCTCTCTGTATCTTATGTGCGTATGTGTGTGTGAGTGAGTAAGAGACAGAGAGAGAGAGAGAGAGAGGAGAGAGAGAGTGTGTGTGTGTGTGTGTGTGTGTGTGTGTGTGTGTGTGTGTGTGTGGGGTGTGTGGAATGTGTGTGTATGTGAACAACATTACATCAACAAACATTTCTACGTAACGTTAGGATGGATCTGTCTGTCTTCGTTAAAGATGTCCGTTATATATCAAGCCTTGATATGGATTACACTTCAGATCTCAACCACACTGCATAGCATAATGCTATGATCCTGTTTCTGATAATGACAGCGTTGGGCATTTCAATCAAAACAGTGGACATTCGAGGCCACCCAACAGTGTAAAGCTTGTGTATGAAAATCAGGGACGTGAACATATACTTAACCTTTTGACTTCCGAACCCTATCCACAAACTGCAGGAAGTTGGTGGATAGGGTGAGGGAATCAAAGGGTTAAGTTTTTTTGTTTTTCTGGTACGGTCGGATGCCAGTGGACAGGGTGCAAGAGTCAAAGGGTTAAGGCAATGTTCATTATTTGGAATTTCCTATTTCATATGCGAGAAAGGTTTTCGACTGGTAAAAAATATGGGGTTGTATAAGTGTTCATTTTAGGCCATCAGTTCAGATAATACTACTTTGGAGATTAATGCTCTCAAACAATACAGAGTATATGTGTATAATGAGCAGCCTTTTTTTGAAATTTCACCAGTATTTCATTTGACATTTTTTTTTATTCCCCTCTTGTTTATCCAATCAAAGTTTTATTTCACTAAATTTTTCTCACAACTTTGATTTAACTATAGCGTTTCAACTCCTATTATCAGAATAAATAAACTGTGCGTATTTCTGGAATGATGTAGGCACAGTCTGTTTCTGTTTCGTTTATTGCTCTACATTTTCAATCCTTTATTTAACTTTTTTTTTAATTGCATTTCGTTTCATATTACTTCTGCTTGTACTCTATTCTTACATGTACAATTCTTCACGGTTTTTCTCTTATTCCGGTTTGACCTTATGTCATATCATCACGCTGTTCTGTTTCGGTCATGCCTCTCAAAAACACTGTCATTTTACACGTGCATACTCGCACGCTTACACTAAATGACACCGACTCAAGTCTGTCATCTCTCTCACCTAATACATAACCTTGATCCTCTTAACTTGTCTTGCTCAGTTTCACGATGAGCGCAATGCATGCTGCTCATTGTCAGGCCCGCACTGTCAACACCGAGGGAAGCTGTTGACAACACGAAAGGGGAGACTACATGTATAACGTTTTTTGTGTGTGTGGAGGACATTGTCTCTTCCTGCCGAGTACACTGCCCTCACAAGCTGATTGCCTGCCCCTGCATGTTGACAGTGATACTATGTTATGTTACATCAGGCACGTGCAATCGATCATTGGAGCGGTGTTCTTTTATATCGCATTATTAAGTGTGTTTAGTTTCTGATGCTGTGATTTGATGGAGCGGTGTTGGTCTTTGCATGGCTGATCATCACATTATGTCCTCCGAAATTAAATCCGAGTGGATGCCCAGTTGAGATAACTATAAAACAGATTCAACAATTTTTGGTAAAACAAACAAACAAACAAACAAACAAACAAATAATTAAATCTCGTCTGAAAGCACGTATGTGAATAGACGTTAAAAGAAATAACGAATGAACGAAATAAACAAATGAATTCAAGCCATTGAAATAATCATACACAGAATCGACGTTGTGGAGTAATAAAAATAAATAAATAAATAAATGAATAAATAAATAACAAATAAATAATAAACAAATAAATAATGAAGAAATGAATATATATAGAAAAAGATGAATAAAAACCATTGAAATCAAACATTGAAACAATCAGTTTTATTTGATAAAATAAAAAATAAATCTTACATTTGTTGTTTGGTTTAGGTGGTTCTGGTTATAAAGAAATGCTGTTTTATTTTCATCCTAAAAACGCCTTGTATTTCAAGCTAGTTTTAAAATGAATCAACAGTGAAGTGTTCACATTAATGAATTTACTTTTTATCTTCAGTGAAGTAATGAGTATTTTCCCTTGCCTACGTTGCAAGAAATGATGTACTCCAGCTTCAAAATAGTGAATAAATGTAAAGACAGTATAATACACTATGGTTGTCTAATTGAAAACACACACAGACACAGACACAGACACACACACACACACACATATGCATACATACACGCACAAACACACATACACGCACATACATACACGCACACAGATGCATGCACGCACGCGCATGCACGCAAATGAATAAATAACAATAAATAAACAAATGAATAAATAAACACCAAAAAAGATAGACAAACAGATAGCTAGATAGGTAGACAGATAGCTAGCTAGCTAGCTAGCTAGATACACGCACACACAAACACACACATACATACACGCACACACATGCACGCACGCATGCCTATACGGACACATCCATATACATACAATATATAATATATGTGTGTGTGTGTGTGTTATATATATATATATATAATATATATACAAACCTATCTAGCTAGCTAGCTAGATACACGCACACACAAACACACACATACATACACGCACACACATGCACGCACGCATGCCTATACGGACACATCCATATACATACATTATATATATATATGTGTGTGTGTGTGTGTATATATATATATATATATATATATACAAACCTATCTAGCTAGCTAGCTAGATACACGCACATACATAACACACACATACATACACGCACACACATGCACGCACGCATGCTTATACGCACACATCTATACACATGTACATATATATACATACAAAGAGAGAGAGAGAGAGAAAGAGAAAGAGAAAGAGAAAGAGAGAGAGAGAGAGAGAGAGAGAATATATATATATATGTGTATATTAGATATGTATTGTGTGTGTGTGCGTGCGTGCGTGTGTGTGTGTGTGTGTGTGTATGTATGTTTTGTGTGTGTGTGTGTGTGTGTGTGTGTGGTGTGTGTGTGTGTGTGTGTGTGTGTGTGTACAAAAAAAAGTGTATCTAAAGCAGGATTTTCACTGTCTACTCTACCTTTCTACAAATAAATGAAATGAAGACACGTCTGATATCTTATTGCACGGAACTCTACTTCTATGTTTTCTGTTTTCTTTTTTCTATCGTTATTCATGTAATGAAACCTACGTACTTTTTCTATCGAGGAGACACTGGCAACATAATCTAGGTTTGTCTTTCTGTCTCTGTGTCTGTGGACTTATTGACTGTTCCCCCCCCCCCCTTCTCTCTGTGTGTCTCTGTCTCTCTCTGTCTCTGTGTATCTGTCTGCTCGTCTGTCTGTCTCTGTGTAAGTATGTGTATGTATGTATATGTATGTATGTATGTATGTATGTATGTATGTAAGCATGTATGTATGTATGTGTGTATGTATGTATATGTATGTATGTGTGTATGTATGTATGCATGTATATATGTATGTAGGTATGTATGTATGTATATATGTTTGTATGTATGTATGTATGTATGTATGCATGCATGTATGTATGTATGTACATGTATGTATGTGTGTGTGTGTGTGTGTGTGTGTGTGTGTGTGTGTGTGTGTGTGTGTGTGTGTGTGTGTGTGTGTGTGTGTGTGTGTGTGTGTGTGTGTGTGCGTTTCTGTGTGTTGAGATTCTGTCTGTCTGTTTTTGACACCGTTTTCTCTCACTCACTCACTCTTTTTCTTTTTCTCTCTCTCATTCTTTCTCTCCTTCTCTTTCTCTTCTCACACTCTTTCTCCCATTGTCTGTTTGTGTGTGCGTTTGTGTGCTTACATGTGTATGTGCGTGTATGTTAAGGCTGTAAGTCTACATTTGTGTCTCCGTGTGTTTCTAATCTCTCTCTTTCTCTCTCCCTCGCTCTCTGTCTGTCTGTCTGTCTCCTCTTTCTCTCTGTCTGTCTCCTCTCTCGCTCCTGCTCTCTTTCCCCCATCTCTCTCTCTCTCTCTCTCTCTCTCTCTCTCTCTCTCTCTCAGTGAGTTGAAATGAATGAACTATGGTTCGTTTTCCCCTCAGCATTCAAGGGATTAAGCCTGGTGACTTTTTCCCACTCGAGGAGATTAATTCTTTTCTGTAAGGCTTCAAGGGGGATTGAATCCTTTTTTTTTTCTGTGAGGTTGGAAAATCTAATTCCTTTTTGTCACGTATGAAATAGCGATTCCTTTCGTGCCCACACATCCATCACATGCACTGTTACCATCACAGTAACTAGATAGGTGACCCACCCGTAACTTATTGTAGTCTTTCCTTTCTCGTTTCTGGTTTTGTCTTCTTCTTCTCCTTCGTCTCGTCATCGTTGTCCTCCAGTTCTTTTCCTGTCTCCTCCTCCTCCATTTCTTCTTTTTACTGCTCCATCTTCTCTTCCACGTCCCACTTGACCTCATCAACACAGCTATCTGGAGACCCCGCACGCATGTCTCTGATTAGACGTTGGATCGTTACCTGCCGCCATCTTGATTCTAGACTTAACTCTGTCTGATAACGGTAATGTTGATTTCACCTTAACTCTTTTCCTACCAAGAAAATAGGTCACTGTACTAACTATTGACCAAGTAATGTCAGGAGGGAGAAAGGCCAGAGGGGCTATTGTCAGAAAACAAGGTATATCTTGCCATTTTTGACGCTTCAAACGTCGTGTAAACGAAGAAAGGAAATGACAAGAGTATACTCCCTTTGCCGGAAATGGATTCACGTCAGCAATGCTGTCATTTTCTATTAATATACTCGAAACAAACTACGGTTCAGGGCACAGAATCCTCGTGAGCGGTCCACGGAGAGAGAAAGCTGAGTCACGAGGATCTCGTGACGCGGTACGGAATGTATTAATCTGAAACTTCGTCCAGTTTCTACTTTTTACTGTCGAGATCGGCAGTCCTTTCACACACACACACACACACACACACACATACAGAGAGAGAGAGAGAGAGAGAGAGAGAGAGAGAGAGAGAGAGAACAAAAACAACAAACAAATAAACAAAAAAACGACCATAATGGTGATGGTTTTGGTGACAGGGCAAAGCTTAGGACAAGTGAATTCACAATGGCGGCTACAAATGACGTCACTTTTTTGGCGCCAATCACAGGTATGGACACGTGTGTGAGGGGATCCGTTTAGCTATACAGCTTTTCTCCTGCGTATCTTATAAAATAAATGCGTCCGTTTGAGTGTGGTCCGTTTCTTCTGCCATTCACTCTGCTGTTTTTGTTCGTAAAGTTGCTTTGGATAATTTCATTCTGTCTCTGATCTCATTGTGTGTTTTCAAGCCTGTGTTTAGTCAGACAACTATCACTGTTTTTATCAATTATATGAGTTGTTCTTCTTCGTTTTCGTCTTCATATTTTTTATTTTTCCTTCTTTTATTCTTTCTTTCTGTCTTTCTGTCTTTCCTTTTTTTCCCCTTTTCTTCCCTTTTGTTGTTCCTGTCATTTGTCCCATTTTCTTGCATTCTGAATCTGCTACGTTTTATCCTTCACTCATTGACTCAAGATCCAAAACAAGATTGACTGCCGCGCCCAAGCAAACACAAACCAGAAGAACAAGAAACAAAAAAAGATTCCATCTCTTACCACTGGACGAGGCGGAGGAAGTTTTTAGTCCCGTTTTTTATTATCCATTGTTTGGTGTCTGTGATCTGTATGTGACCGTGCGTTCGCGCTTGACAAGGCTAGTTGGCCGAAAATTTGCGCTTGTTTTGTTTTGTCTTGTTGGGACGCGCTTACATTGGTTTTCTTGTTCTTCTGGTTGTCATTGACTCAGTTTGTTTTATTTATGTGTATCTTTTTTTCATATTTTTTTTTGGCATGTGACACTCACCTTTTTTTAGATGCCACTGCCCTCATGTCCTCCCTACTTCCCTCCCAGTTTGTGTGTGCTTCGTGCCGCGGAGTATTGTCGTTGTTGGTGATTGCTTTGGTAAATGACGAGAGTGCGCGTCTTGGTTGATTCTTGTACCATAATTTGGCGTTTCATAAATGTCGTCGTCATCATCATCACATCACCATCATCATCATCATCGTCATCACCATCACCATCATCATCACTCCACCACCACCACCATCATCATCATCACCATCATGATCATCATCACCATCATGATCATCATCATCACCACCACCACCACCACATCACCACCACCACCACCACCATCATCATCATCATCACCACCACCACCATCATCACATCATCTCATCATCATATCATCATCATCATCATCATCATCATCATCATCATCATCATCATCATCATCATCTTGTAAGAGTCGAAAAACAGGCATCTTTTAAAACTGTTCAGGTCTGCTTCAAAGAGATTATTTCCATTTATTTATTTATTTTTTTGTATTGCATTCTACTGCATTACATTCATTGTCCATTACATCAAAGCCTTACCTTATTACATGTTTGATATCATTTATATGCCGTGTTTTGCTTCACAAACACTTTATATGGACAACGCAGGTCACAACCATTTACACTTCCATAATCGGATTGAGCTGAATTACACAGAACTGTCAACACAGAACTGTCTCTCTTAATGCATAACGTAGATTCTTCCTCCCCCCCCCCCCACACACACACACCCATCCTACCTCATCGACTCGTTTTGGCAAGTCTCACACACTGCGGAAGTGCTGCTCATTGTCAACAGATGGCCGTCAACACAAAGGGAAGGTATCCAGCAGGAAAAGGGAGACAACAAACGGTATATATATATATATAGAAGATCGCCGAGTCTCCTGCCGGCTGCACTGTCGACATAATCGGATTGCATCCTGCACTGTGACGTGACACCGTTACACAAGGCTCAGTCAACTGATGATTTCGGCAGATTGGTTTTTGTTTTTGTTTGTTTGTTTGTTTGTTTGTTGTTTGTAACAGACTCGCTTTATTTAATTGTATCTAATTCATGATGTTGTGATGTGATAGTGTACTATTGATAGAGAGCTACTGGAACACAAAAAGTAAGAGAAGAGAGAGAGAGGGGTTGAGAGAGAGAGAGAGAGACAGAGAGAGGGGGAGAGAAAGAGAGAGAGAGAGACAGAGAAAGAGAGAGAGAGAGGAGAGAAAGAGAGAGACAGACAGATAGAGAAAAAGAAAGAGAGAGAGACAGAGAGAAAGAGAGAGAGAGAGAGAGGACAGACAGACAGACAGACAGAAAAAATCAATCAACCTAACAAAAACTACAAAGAAAAATCGAAAACAAAAATAGAATCAGAACGCGTATTGATATAAAACAAGATAGACCTAAATCACCTCAAATTGCTTCCGCATATCTCATTTCCCTAGAAATGCATTTAATACATGTACCCAATTAATATAATAATAATATACAATATTTTATATAGCGCAAAATCTTGATAAAATCAAATCAAAGCGCTAAAACAGACACACACCACGCACGCACACACACGCACGCACGCACGCACGCACGCACGCACACACACACACACACACACACACACACAACACACACACACGCAAACGCACACGCACACGGCTATAAATGGGGAGAAAGAATAAAAGCAATGGAAAATTATAGAGAGCATATTATATACAATTATATATTACAATGTGATTCCCCTCCGAGTGGAGACAGGCTGCAGAGGGGATTGAGTGAGGTCAGGATTTTATGCAGAGGAGAAAAGGTGAGTTTTGAGAGCGGACTTGAAGGAGACAAAAGTAGGTTGCTGACGGACTGAGAGAGGAAGTTTGTTCCAGGAAAGTGGATCAGAAACAGAGAAGGCTCGTGGACCATAGGTATTGAGCTTAGTGCGTGGAAAGCGAAAAGTCAGAGGATCGGAGGCAGAGCGGAGGGTACGTGAGGGAACATAGATCTCAAGTAGGCTTGACAGGTAGTCGGGGGCTGCGTTATTGAGGCTTTTGTAGCACATGGTGTCTAGTTTGTACTGTATGCGCTTTGATACAGGGAGCCAGTGAAGTTGTGCCAGGAGAGGAGATATGTGGTCAGCTTTTTTCTTTTTGAGTATAAGGCGTGCAGCATTGTTTTGAATGCGCTGTAGGATGTGAATGGTGGAGGCAGGAAGACCAGACAGGAGTGAATTGCAATAGTCAATGCGAGACATTATGAAGGAGAGAACGAGTTTTGCAGTTGTTTCGACAGAGAGATACTTCCTGATCAGGCTTATACGATGGAGGTGATAGTAGCAAGATCTGGCAGTTTGAGAAACAAAGTTGTTCATGGAGAGGGTTGAGTCAATGCAGACACCAAGGTTTTTAGCTGAATCAGAAATTGGGACTGATGTGTTACATAATGGGAGAGAAAGAGGAGCAGCTGAGAAAGTTTCTGACGGGTGCCAATGAGGATAGCTTCTGTCTTGTCATCATTAAGCTGAAGTTTGTTGAACGTCATCCAGTTCTTAATGTCCGAGTAACACTCAGTGGTGCGAGTCAAGAGGCGCTGTATATTGTCTGGTGTGTCACTGTCTAGAAGTTGGGTGTCATCAGCATAGAAGTGGTGTTTTATAGAGTGGGAGTTGATGATGGTGGACAGGGGGGAGGTGTAAAGAGTGAAAAGAACAGGGCCAAGGACAGATCCTTGTGGAACACCACAGGTCAGGTATGCAGGTTGAGAGTAAGTGCCATTAATGAGAACAGTTTGTTTTCTGTTTGATAGATATGAAGTGAACCAGGAGAGAGCAATGTCAGAGATGCCAAAAGTATGATGAAGTCTAGAAAGGAGAATACCATGGTCAATGGTATCGAAGGCTGCAGACAGATCAAGGAGTGTGAGGAGAGAGACTTTGCCAGTATCAGTTGCAAGGAGGAGATTGTTGAGAATGTGTAGCAGGGCAGTTTCAGTGCTATGGCACTGGCGGTAGGCTGACTGGAAAGGATTGAGGAGATTGTTGGCAGACAGGTGAGAGTTCAGCTGGTTGAGGACAACTTTTTCAATCTTAACATTCAAGAACTAAACCAGCCGGAACATATCTTTTGTTCCTGGTAGTTGTCAATCTTAAGAGAAAGTACGTAAGGCTTTATCGAATACATACAGATGAATGTACCAGTAAGGCTGTAAATGATGGTATAAATGACAGAAAGTAAAGGAACAAGGCAGAAGAAAAGAGAGTGACAGAAAAGAGGACATTTATAGCACAGAATTTCCAGAAGGTGGGGGATACTATTTCTTTTGAAAGAGCCCCCAGCATCCCCACAGGGGGTGATAAAACAAAAGACAACTTTTGAATAGCTCGAACGTGGAGAATAGGTATGGCATTACAATATTCTAGTGTACCCATTACATGAACTAAACCGCCGGAACATATCTTTTGTTCCTGGTAGTTGTCAAGCACACGTTTTAGAAAAAGAGCGGTATTCATCGTGAACTTCAAACAGTGAGATCAATGCAGTACTTCAGGAACGTGTTTGTGGAAGGTCTTTGACTGGACCTGCTGGCAGAAAGCAGATACAATGCTTTGCAGCAGCGTTTTTTGTTTATAGGCTTTTAAGCTTCAACGGCAAAGAATATGACAGCAGGACAATAGAATAAGAATGGATCGTATATCGAAAAGAACACAACGAAGAACTGTTCAGACTTTTTTCCACGATCGAAGAAAAGTTTGACATCGTCAGAGAAGAGATCGATTGTCTTGCGTACATATGAACGAGCATTGCATGTTGTACGTAGATCATTTAATTTTTGGTTTAAACGAATATCAAGTGAAACGGTCATCTTAAAATTTCCTGAGCCAAAACCCTATCAACAAACAGGAACAGTTTCATACTTATCTGTGCTGAACAGCTGATCAACCGTTGAGTAGCATGACCGGGAATGATGACGGTACATTGCGTAATTTTGTTGTGGCCACCATCATAGGAATCTAAGGACACTTTTTGGCTGTTTTTAATCTATATTTTAGCAGGAAGAAAGTTCTTGAATGTTATATAGAACCGATCGATAGTGTTATACGGTTGTGAGGCGTGGACAGTCAACATGCGAAACCAGAAGGTTGAGGCAGCCGAAATGTGGTTTCTAGGAAGAGCGTTGAAAGTTCCCTGGACAGCAAAGAAAACAAACGAGACACTACAAGATCATTAAGATTAGGAAAATACAAGCAACAGTTATAGGCCATTTTTATGAGTAAAAGGAATTAGAGCACCTGGTCAAACAGGAAAGCTGAAGGGAAAGAGAACACCAGGTAGACACAGGGAGAAAATATTGGACGGACTTGTAGGATGGCTGAGGACAGAGAGAGTGGAAGATGTACTTACAGCAACAAGGGATAGATGCATATGGAGGGCCATGATCGCCAACGCCATGCGGCAGGGCACTTGATAATGATGATGATGATGATGATGATTTTAGCATTTCAATTGGTCTCGGATGCATACATGCACGTTTATTTTGCCCACACTGTGCAGGTAGTCTGTTGCTGTGCAGTATGCATGCTGCGTCTTCTGTAGGTGTGCATGCTGAGTGTGCTCATGTTTACATAGGCCAGCCATTGACATGACTTACAGGATCTTAACCGTGCATAGTTGATGTTCTGAGCGCGTACACACATGAAGACTGTTTAGGCACGAGCAGATCATCATACGAGTTGACCTGGGAGATTGGAAAAAAATCTGCCCCTTTTCTCACAAGGTGGAGGTGTCAGAGCACATGAGACTACATCTCAAATCGAACCGGCCGGTGATTGGTTGATATTTTGGTTGCTTCAGCAGACATCTTGCTTATGCATATGTATGAACCATGACCTGATAGATCGCAGTCACAAGATTCGAAAACCTAAAACTAATATCCACCACGTGCATGTCATCATGTCTTGAATATATACATATTCTGTCTTATTTCCTGGTAAGTCTGGTAGCGTATCTTTCCCGCGTGATTGCGTCCGGTTGTTCTGACGGCTAGATCTGTCCTTCATCTTTTTCGCACTATTTCCTCAGCAGTTTTGCCCAGAGTGACGGTAAAGAAGAGTTCAACGTGTCTCTTTCGATCATGCGACTCTGTTTCCTTCAGGTTATGGTTGATGCATAGGCATAAGCAAGATGTCTGCCGAATATAACCCAAAATATCAAACCAATTGCTGGCCGGTTCAGTTCGAGATATAGTCGCATGTTGTCGGAGCAGATCGAATCAGCACCTTCATATTGGAGATCCAACGTTTGCCCATTTCACAACCGCGACTCTCACTACATGAACTAAAAAAAAAAAAAAAAAAGACAACAAACAAACAAAAACAAACATAACCCCCCCCCCCCAAAAAAAAAAAAAAAAAAAAACCACCATGCAGCAACCATTAGTTTTGGTTGCTACCAGTCGTAGTTCCACGAACAACGTATTAAGCGTGTTTAAAAAAAAAACCCACTGCCATCAATAACGTTTTTTACAACATGATTGTGAAGGCTCTGGACTGTCACTATAAATAGGAAGCAGCTAGCTGTAAGACCTTGACCAATCTTTCGTTAACTTAGTAGCATTTATATTTCATTGATAAGGACTTTTGTCTCAGGATAGGATAGGGTAAGCATTACCACATAATAAAGGAAAAACCCAATGCCGGGTCATCATCATGTGCCCTGCCGCATGGCGTTGGCGATCATGACCCTCCTACGAATATATCCTTGCCGCTGCAAATACATCTTCCACCCTCTCTATCCTCAGCCACCCCCCAAATCCATCCAATATTTTCTCCCTGGATCTACCTAGTGTTCTCTTCCCTCCAGCTTTCCTGTTGTGACCTGTTATTATTATTACTACTACTACTACTATCATCATCATCATCATCACCATCATCATCATCATCATCGCGTCGTCGGTCGTTTGTCGGTCGTCGCGCGTCGTCGTCTCATTATCATCATCATCATGTTTTTTACTTTATTGAAAATTTTCACTTTTCTTCTTCTCCGTCTTCTCCAGATACTAAAGGAAAAACATTGGCTACTAGTTGAACCTGTTTCTGAATGACGAGATGTGATCATGGTAAGTTTCCTTGCAGTGTTGAAGAGTTTATGTCGCCCTACTACTGTCAGGCTTTAGGTGATTTGATGATAGCTGTCACATGGAGAGATCTAAAGCCCTGTTTGCCAGGTACCAAATATTGATCCCCATCTCTTTGCTCCCACACATCACGCACATTGAGGAGGTCATCACTGTGGCTGCATGGCTGATGATGATTGCTATCATCATCATCATCATCATCATCATCAATTCATCATTCATCATCATCATCATCATCATCACTATTGTTGTTGTTTTTTAAACTCAGTCACGTTGATTCATTTTTTTCGTCTTCTTCTTCTTTCTCTTCTTCTTCCTACTCTTCTTCTTCTCCTCCTTCACGTCCTCTTTCTACAACAACAACAACAGCAACAACAACAACAACTACTACTACTACTACTACTACTTCTACTACTACTGCCACTATTACTACTGCTGCTGCTGCTGCTACTACTGCCACTACTACGACTACTACTGCTGCTGCTACTACTACTATTACTGCTTTTTCTGATCAATGTTCCTTTCTGTTTATGGTTTTCGTCCCAGTTCTACCCTTCTTTCCTTTTCTTTTTTCATCTTTACTCTCTGCTTCGTCAGTTCCCCTCTTCCCATAAGTTTCCTGTCGTGCTGCTGTTCCATCTCCTCTTGTAGGAATCAGTCTGTGTCATAATCAACTACTGTAACGTGACAGAGGCCAGTGACCCCCTTCGTGCGTTCAGCCTGTGAGAGACGTCAGGATATGCTTTGCTGTGCTTGTGAGGCTTGTTTGTAGATAGACAACTTGATCAAGCTATACTAGAACTCTCCCTCTATGTCTCTGTCTCTGTCTCTCTCTGTTTCTGTCTGTCTGTCTGTATGTCTGTCTGTCTCTTTCTTTCTTTCTGTCTCTTTCTCTTTCTCTCTTCTCTTCTCTTCTCTCTCATTCTCGGGTTTCTCTCTCTCTCTTTCTCTCTCTCTTTCTCTCTCTCTCTTCTCTTCTGTCTCTCTGTCTTTTGTCTTTTGTCTCTTCTCTCTCTTTCTCTTTCTCTCTCTCTCTTCTCTTCTCTTTCTCTGTCTCTCTGTCTGTTTGTCTCTCTCTTCTCTTCTCTTTCTCTGTCTCTCTGTCTGTTGTCTCTCTTCTCTTCTCTTTCTTTGTCTCTCTGTCTGTCTGTCTCTCTTCTCTTCTCTCTGTCTCCTCTCTCTCTCTCTTCTGTCTCTCTTCTGTCTCTCTCGTCTCTTCTTTCTCTCTCTCTCTCTCTCTCTCTCTCTCTCTCTCTCTCTCTCTCTCTTCGCGTCTCTCTTTCTCTTCGGTCTCTCTTCTCTTTCTCTCTCTTTCTCTCTCTCGTTCTCTCTCTTCTCCTCTCATTCTCTCTTTTGTCTCTCTTCTGTCTCTCTCTGTCTCTCTCTGTCTCTCTGTCTTCTTCTTCTTCTTCTTCAGCAAATCCAATTTTATTCCTGTGGTGCGCATTACATATCAAAACAAAGAAACAAACAAATGAACAAGAAAAGTTTCGTGTCACAATTGATGTGCATTATAACACTTGGGCTGTTCTCATTGGGAAAACCCAGACGCCACAGCAAATTGTGACTCTACCCCACCCCCACTCTTCTCCGTCCTTCCTATCTGTCTGTCTGTCTGTCTGTCTGTCTGTCTCTTCTGTTTCTCTTCTCTCTCTCTTCTCTTCTCTCTTCTCTTCTCTCTCTCTCTTCTTCTTCTTTCTTCTTCTTCTTCTTTTCTTCTTCTTCTTCTTCTTCTTCTTCTTCTTCTTCTTCTTCTCTTCTTCTTCTCTTCTTCTTCTTTTCTTCTTCTTCTCTTCTCTTCTTCTTCTTTTTCTTCTTCTTCAGCAAATCCCACTTTAGTCCTGCTTCGTGTATTACGTATCAAAACAAAGAAACAAGCAAACGAACAAGAAAACATTCATGTCACAATGGCTTTACATTATAACACTTGGGCTGTTCTCATAGGGAAAAGCCAGACGCCACAGCAAGTTGCGACTCCCTCCACTCTTCTCCGTTCCACCTACTTGTCTGTCTGTCTGCTTGCATTTCTGTTCTCTCTCTCTCTCTCTCTCTCTCTCTCTCTCTCTCTCTCTCTCTGTCTCTCTCTCTCTGTCTCTCTGTCGCTCCCTCTCCCTCTGTCTGTCTGTCTGTCTCTCACTCTCTCCCTCCCCCGGCCCCCTCTCTCTCTCCCTCTGTCTCTCTGTGTAATTTTTCTAATTTCTTGTTTTTCGCTTTCACACTCTCGTTCATCATTTTAGTCATCGCTGTCTCTGATTTCTGTGTATGCTTCTGTTATGCTTGCTGTCTGGCTTGCCTTCACTTTCTGTCACTTGCCTCCAGCGTATCCAGATTTCTGTGGCCAGTTTTGTCCTTCGTAAGAAGAACAATGATTGTGTCATGAGAGAGAGAGTGAGAGAGTGAGAGAGAGAGAGAGAGAGAGAGAGAGAGAGAGAGAGAGGGAGAGAGAGAGAGAGAGAGAGAGAGAGAGAGAGAGAGAGAGAGAGAGAGAGAGAGAGAGAGAGAGAAAACTGTTCATAACAAGATCCACACAATATAGTGGTCGCATTTTGAATACTTCCATAACTTGATTGTAATTCTCCAAGTTTTT
>CM060315.1:60249134-60266634 GCA_030674185.1 Monoplex corrugatus | reverse complement strand
TCTCTCTCTCTCCCTCCCTCTCTTTCTTTCTTCCCGTCTACCTTCTATCCTGCTGCCTCTTTGTCTGTCTGTCAGTCTGTCTCTCCCCGAATCCCGATCTCTCTCCTCTTGTATCTTTCTCTGTATCTCTCTCATTGTCCTTTAACCTTTCTCTCTGGTAAAACAACATTGTTTTTTTTCAACAGGAAATGAAAACCTAATCTTTAAAGTGAAACTAACTGTAGATTTCCCCGGAGGAAATATTGTGATTTAAAATAACAAGCGAAAACAGGATAAACGCCAGTCACTTGACATTCCAATTATTAGAAAACGCGGTTATTGCAAAGCGCGCTGCAGCGCAAGCGTGCGCGTGCGCGTGCGCGTGTGCGTGCGCTAGAGAGAGTGAGAGAGAGAGAGAGGGAAAGAGAGAGAGGGAGAGAGAGAGGGAGGAGAGAGAGAGAGAGAGTGAGAGAGAGTGAGAGGGAGAGAGAGGAAATAGAAGAGAGAAGAAAGAGAGAGAGAGAAAGAAAGAGAGAGGGAGAGAGAGAAAGAAAGAGAGAGAGAGAGACAGAGACACAGACAGACAGACAGACAGACAGACAAACAGACAGACAAAGAGAGACGGAAACAGAGACAGCACAAACACACACACACACACACACACACACACACACACACCACACACACACACACACACACACACACACACACACACACACACACACACACACACACACACACGCACACACACATTATCTCTCTCTCTCACACACAAAAACAAAACAAAACAAACAAAACACACACACACATGCACACACACTATACACGCAGTAGTATGCATGCTCCATCTTTAAGGCCTCAAAATTGAAAACGACAGAAGACTAAAAGAAAACAAGCACCTAATCCAAGACAGCATCAGAAATAGAAGAAAATATTTTTAATGTCTGGCATAGAATTTCTAGACGTTCACAAATATCGCTTATACAGAAAGAGAGAGGGGGAGGGGGGGTGACCAATGGTTTAACGCTTTAACTGCCGCATCCTATGACCAACAGCAAAAACCTAACCTTTTGACTCCCTCACCCTACCCACCAGCTTCCTGCAGGAAGCTGGTGGATAGGGTGAGGGAGTCAAAAGGTTAAGCTTTTGTTTTGCTAGCATGGTCGACGATGCAGGGTGCTGGTGGACAGAGTGAGGGAATGAAAGGTTAAGTTTTGATTTGCTAGCATGGCATACAATGTAGGAAGCTGGTGGACAGGGTGAGGGAGTCAAAGGTTTTTAAGCTTTTGCTAGTATGGTAGACAATGCAGGAAGCTGGTGGACAGGGTGAGGGAGTCAAAGGGTTAAGTTTTTGTTTTGCTAGCATGGTAAACAATGCAGGATGCTGGTGGACAGCGTGTGGGATTCAAACGGTTAAGGTTTTGACTTGCTAGCGTGGTAGACGATGCAGGATGCTGGTGGACAGGGTGAGGGAGTTAAAGGTTTTAAACTTTTATTTTGCTAGTATGGTAGACAATGCAGGATGCTGGTGAACAGGGTGAGGGAGTCAGAGCGTTTAAGGTTTTGTTTAGCTAACATGGCAGACAATGCAGGAAGCTGGTGGACAGGGTGAGGGAGTCAGAACATTAAAGGTTTTGTTTAGCTAACATGGCAGACAATGCAGGAAGCTGGTGGACAGGGTGAGGGAATCAAAGGGTTAAGTTTTGATTTGCTAGCATGGCAGACAATGCAGGATGCTGGTGGACAGGGTGAGGGAGCTGGGCGGAGTCAGAACGTTAAAGGTTTTGTTTAGCTAGCATGGCAGACAATGCAGGAAGCTGGTGGACAGGGTGAGGGAGTCAGAACGTTAAAGGTTTTGTTTAGCTAACATGGTAGACAATGCAGGAAGCTGGTGAACAGGGTGAGGGAGTCAGAACATTAAAGGTTTTGTTTAGCTAACATGGTAGACAATGCAGGAAGCTGGTGGACAGGGTGAGGGAGTCAGAACGTTAAAGGTTTTGTTTAGCTAACATGGTAGACAATGCAGGAAGCTGGTGAACAGGGTGAGGGAGTCAGAACGTTAAAGGTTTTGTTTAGCTACATGGTAGACAATGCAGGAAGCTGGTGAACAGGGTGAAGGAGTCAGAACGTTAAAGGTTTTGTTTAGCTAGCACGGTAGACAATGGAGGAAGCTGGTGGACAGGGTGAGGGAGTCAGAGCGTTAAAGGTTTTGTTTAGCTAACATGGTAGACAATGCAGGAAGCTGGTGGACAGGGTGAGGGAGTCAGAGCGTTAAAGGTTCTGTTTAGCTAACATGGCAGACAATGCAGGAAGCTGATGGACAGGGTGAGCGAGTCAAAGGTTAAGTTTTTGATTTGCTAGCATGGCAGACAATGCAAGATGCTGGTGAATAGGGTGAGGGAGTCAAAGGCTTACGTTTTTGTTTTGCTAGCACGGTAGAGACAATGCAGGAAGCTGGTGGACAGGGTACGGGAGTCAAAGGGTTAAACAGCACTATCAGAGAGAACAAAGGATTGCTTTACACACATTTCACAGAACTAAAACTGACTGCCGGAGCATATTGGCAGGCTTTGTTTCTGCTCGTTTCTCTTGGCCGTTTCAAACGTAACAATGGCCGTATTGTTTTCAAAGGCTGTGGAATCGATAGTGACCACCAGTCAGCCGTGTGACTCTAGAATGTCCCTGGCTGACCTTGCGAACAGGCTGACCAGTCTAATGGACTGTAGGAGGTAGTGGGAGTATTCTGGCACACGAAACATTTTTTTTTTTTGGACTAGCTGTAAAAGCTTTTTCTTGATAATGGTTGGTTGAAAAAATAGCTGGGTGTTTCTTTTTGTTGGTGGTCGTGGTGATAGTAGTGTTGGTGATGATTGTTGTCGTTATTGTTGTTGTTGTGGTGGTGATGGTGGTAGTGGTGGCGGTATTGTGTGTATGTATATGTGTGTGTGCGTGTGTATGTGTATGTGTTGGAGAGCGAGAGAGAGAGAGAGAGAGAAACAGATAGACAAACAGACAGAGAGACAAACAGACAGACAGAGAGACAGAGACAAATAGACAGAGCGACAAAGATAGATACAGAGTTAGAGACAGAGGGAGACACACACACACGCGCACAGAGAGATAGAGAGAGAGAAGGCGAGAGAGAGAGAGAGAGAGAGAGAGAGAGAGAACAGAGACAGAGAGACAGAGATAGAGAGAAACAGACAGAAAGACAGACAGAGAGAGAGAGAGAGAGAAAGACAAAGAGAGAGAGAGAGACAGAGAGAGAAAGTTAGAGATACAGACAGAGAGAAACAAGAGAGAGAGAGAGAGTGGGGAGAGAGAGAGAGAGAGAAGGAGAGAGAGAGAGAGTGGGAGAGAGACAGAGACAGAGACAGACAGACAGACAGACAGACAGATAGCAGACAGACAAACACACACAAACACAGACACACAGAAACACAGACACACAGACAAAACAGAGACAGTCAGACAAACAGACAGACAAACAGAGACAGTCAGACAAACAGACAGACAAACAGACAGACAGACAGACAGACACACAGATACACAGACAGACAGACAGATAGACAGACAGAGAAAGAGAGCACTCCACCACTACCTCCCCTTCCACCCATAACAACCACTTAGTAAGCAATACACCTATCACACTCAATCAGTGTTGATCAGCCGATTGATCA
This sequence comes from Monoplex corrugatus, assembly GCA_030674185.1. Taxonomy (NCBI): domain Eukaryota; kingdom Metazoa; phylum Mollusca; class Gastropoda; order Littorinimorpha; family Ranellidae; genus Monoplex; species Monoplex corrugatus. Next base: position 60,262,975 of record CM060315.1, on the reverse strand, counting down.
TTTAAACAGTGCGACCAGGAGAGAACAAAATATTGCTGTACACACGCATATTACTAGTAACACAAGCGCCAGACACGGAACTAAAACTACCAGAGCAAGTACTGGTCTCTGCTTCTGCTACTTCTGCTCGCAGTTTTTTTTTTAAAGACAAAAACAAAAACAAAAAAAATCTGCTATATGGTTTCAAAGACGCTGGAATCAGTCAATATTTTCCATCAGACACATGTTTCTTGGATGTTCACGGCTCACTCCTCTGAGGAAGATGTCTGGTAAACTAGTGGAAGTGAGAAAGAGAGGGAGACAGTGAGAGACGGAGACAGAGAGAGAGAGAGAGAGAAGGAGGGAGAGACAGAGAGACAGCGAGACAGAGACAGAGAGAGACAAAGAGATAGAGACAGAGAGACAGAGAGACAGAGAGACAGAGAAAGAAGAGAGAGAAAGAGAGAGAAGAGAGAGAGAAGAAAGCAAGAGCGAGATAGAGAGACAGAGAGAGAAAGGGAGAGAGAAAGAGAGAGAGACAGAGACAGAGAGAGACAGAGAGAGAGAGAGAGAGACATACAGACAGACAGATACACAAACACACACAGACACAGACACATACACACAGACACATACACACAGAAACAGACACACACACACACATACACAGACATACACACGGACACACGCACACAGACACATACACACAGACAGATACCACACACACACACACACACACACACACACAGACAGGGAGACACCCAGACAGACACACAAACACACAGGCAGACAGACACATAGATAGACACACACACACACAGACACGCACACACACACACAGACACACAAACACAGGTAGACACACGCAGACGCACAGATACAGCCAAACAAACAAACAGACGGACAGACACACAGACACACACACAGAGCTTCCCAGTTCTAAATCCTCCAACAGCCCACACCATTCAATCAAGCAGGACATATTTCACGCCCAATCTGTGCTGAACAGTTGATCAATCATGGTGTTATCAGATGGAATAAAGGGATTTGCCTTACAACACAAACTGCAGACACAGAACGAAAAACTGCCAGACCATAAAAGTGCTCTTTTGTTTCTGCTGGTTTCCACTAGCGTGTTTTTTTTTTCCAGCAAAATAACGGCTATTGTTCCAAAGGCGCTGGAATCAATAGAGTACACCAGATCCGTGTTTCTGGAATATCCCTGGCTCGTGCTGTGAGCGAGATGTCTAAAGTGGTGGTGGGGAAAGGGTGAGGTGTGTGTGTGTGTGTGTGTGTGTGTGTGTGTGTGTGTGTGTGTGTGTGTGTGTGTTGTGTGTGTGTGTGTGTGTGTGTGTGTGTGTGTGTGTGGGGGTGTGTGTTTGTGTGTGTGTGTGTGTGTGTGTTTGTGTGTGTATGTTTGTATGTGCGTGTGTGTGTGTGTGTGTGTGTTTGTGTTTGTGTTTGTATGGTGTGTGTGTGTGTGTGTGTGTGTGTGTGTGGTGTGTATGTGTATGTCTGTATATATATATATATATATATATATATATATATATATATCATCATCATCATCATCAGGTGCCCTGCCACATGGCGTTGGCGACCATGGACTTCCAACCATCTCTAACTCTCGTTGCACCCAGCATCTCCCCCACCCTCCTCATACCCAGCCACTCTGCAATCCGTCCAGCATTCTCTCCCTGGGTCTACCTGGTGCTCTCTTTCCCTCCAGCTTCCCCGTTGTGACCAGGTGCTCCAAAACCCCCTTCCTAATAAAATGGCCCATAAATGTTGCTTGTCTTTTCCTAATCTTCCTTATGAGTGATCTACTTGTGTCTGCTTCCATCAAGACTGTCTCGTTTGTTTTCTTTGCTGTCCATGGAACTCTCAACATTCTTCTGAGAAACCACATCTCGGCTGCCTCGATCATGCTCTGGCTTTGCTTGCTGACTGTCCACGCCTCGCATCCGTACAACAGTACTGGTTCTATATAACATTCAAGGACTCTCTTTCTGATGTTAATTGATAGGCATTTGTTGGTAAGAATGCTTGTCATCTTCTTGAATGCTGTTTTGGCTTGGCCGATTCTGCCAGCTATTTCCGATGTGCATATGCCGTCTGATGAAATGACCGTTCCCAGGTATTTGAACTTATTAACCTGTGTCAAGGTTGTGCCATTTGCTGTTATTTTGCAGGAGGGGATTTCATGTTTTTTACTGATCACCATGACTTCAGTCTTCCTGCTGTTTAGTTCCAACCCCTTACCTTTGCTTTCTATTTCTAGTATATTCACAATGTTTTGTAGGTCCCTTTCATTTTCTGCAATTAGCACTGTGTCATCTGCGTACCGAATGTTATCATTTTCCCTCCAACCTTTAATCCAGGGTCTTCTTCTAGGTTTCTCATGTTTTCGCTATACAGTGAAAACAGATCTGGTGACAAAACACAACCCTGTCTGACTCCTCTTTTGATGTTTTGAAAAGAGCTTATATTGTTTTCTATTCTCATCGCAGCTGTTTGTTCCCAGTACATATTTATGATTATTCGTAGATCTTTTCCAGCAACATTGAGTCTCTCCGGTTGGTTGATCAATTCTTCATGTCGTACCCGATCGAAGGCCTTGGTATAATCAACAAAGCATAAATACAAATCCTTATTCATCTCAACTGACCTCTCTATGATAGTTCTTAGGATGTATATAGCATTAATAGTTCCTTTCCCTTCCACAAATCCACACGGTTCTTCTGCTATTTCTCTTTTGATTCTATTCCTTGTCCTCATCATGATTATTCTTAACAGGATTTTTGTACATGACTCATCAAACTGATTGTGCGATGGAGTTCGCATTCTATAGCCCCTGTCTTTGGAAGTGCAATGAAAATTGATTTTGACATATCTTTGGGGATTTTTCCAGTGTCATAAATCTCATTTAGGAGGACTATTGTATATATATGTATATATACATATATGTGTGTGTATATGTTTCTGTGTTTGTGTTTGTCTGTGTATGTGTATGTGTACGTGTGTATGTGTATATGTGTGTATGTGTGTGTGCTTGTGTTTGTGTGTGTGTGTGTGTGTGTGTGTGTGTTGTGTGTGTATGTATGTGCTTGTGTGTGTGTTTGCGTGTGTATGTGTTTGTGTGTGTATTTGTGTGCATGTGTGTGTATGGGTGTATGTGTGTATGGGTGTATGTGTGTATGTATATATATACATATATATATATATATGTGCGGTGTGTGTGTGTGTGTGTGTGTGTGTGTGTGTGTGTGTGTGTGTGTGTGTGTGTGTGTGTGTGTGTGTGTGTGTGTGTGTTGTGTTGCGTTGTGTGTGTTTGTGTGTGTAGTGGTTTGGTCAATCAGCAGCACCATTTCTCTGTTAGTTAATTTTGTTGTTTGAAATATTGATCAAAGAGACTGCCAGTGTTCCAGCAAACAGGAACTAGAAAAGTCAAACCTTACAGGTGTATTTTTTCCGGCCGACTGGCCTTTGTTAAGCGCATAGAAGAGACAACAAATAATAAATGCACAACACTTAGGGGGGTGGGGGTGGGGGGGGTGGGCGGGCAGTAGACAGCATCATCCGTAACGTGGTGTTTAGCAGAGAAAAGAGCAAGAAAACTTACTGTAGAAATGATAAGAGAGAGAGAGAGACAGAGAGAGAGACAGAGACAGAGGCAGAGACAGACAGAGACCAAGAGACAGACAGACAGACTGACAGAAGACAGAGATAAGAGACAGATAGAATGACAAATAAATAGAAAATTGATAGATAGAGAGGAGAGCGCGCGCGCGAGAGAGAGAGAGAGAGAGAGAGAATGAAAGAGAGAAAATGTATGTGTGTGTGTGTGTGGTGAGGAGAGAGAGAGAGAGAGAGAGAGAGAGAGAGAGAGAGAGAGAGAGAAAACACACACATACCACAAGGCAACACAACAGACACACACATCAGACACACGCACATCAGACACACACACATCAGACACACACACATCCACACACACACACATCACACACACACACACACACACACATACCACACCACACACACATACATACATACATGCACACACCACAAGACAACATATCACACACAGAGACACAAACAGACACACACACAGACACACACACACACACACACACACACACACACACACACACACACACACACACACACACACACACACATACATGACACACACACACACACAAGGGATGTTGTCCTATGGTGACTTGCTTTCCCTGACGAGAGCTACAACCCTCGTTTTTACGTGAGAAAAAAAAAATCTTATATAGCTAATATAAGATCTAAGTCATCATCTCACTCATCGTCTCATTCAAAAAAAGATTAGTTAAAGAAAGTGGTCAAACTTTTACAACGAAAGGAAAAAACAAGAGCCATCACCAATCTGACAGTCATTGGTGCTTTCTCAGAAGTAACTCCGCTGCAGAAGCCAAAGGTATGGAATAGAAAGTGTGTGGGCTCTTCCTGAATGAGAGATCAAAGAAATCTAAAGAAATGGTAAAAAGACGATTGGAGGGAGAGTAAAGAGGAAAGTGACGGACAAAGAAAACAAAAATTTTGTCATGGATGCTTTGTTCTGTATTGTCTTGTTCTTTTTGTGTGTGTGTGTGTGTATCGTGATCTGTTTGTTTTATGTATGTGGTGTGTGTGTGTGTGTGTGTGTGTGTGTGTTTTTTGTGTGCTTGCGTGTGCGGTGTGTGTGTGTGTTTGTTGTTGGTGCTTGCGTGCGCGTGCGTGTGTGTGTGTGTGTGTGTGGTGTGCGTGGTGGGGTGGTGGTGTGTGTGTGTGTGTGTGTGTGATTGTTACCTTGTGGTATCAGTGTGTGTTTCTCTGTCTTCTGTCTGTCTGTCTGTCTCTCTCCTTTTCTCTCTCTCTCTCTATCTGTTTCTCTGTCTGTCTCGTCTTTCTTCTCTGTCTGTTTCTCGTCTGTCTGTCTCTGTCTCTCTCCCCTTCCCTCTCTCTGTGATATTTTGCCTTGTGGTGTGCGTGTATCTCTCTCTGTCTCTGTCTGTCTGTCTGTCTGTCTCTCTGTCTCTGTCTTCTCTCTGTCTCTCTCTCTCCTCTCTGTGATATGTTGCTTTGTGGTAATGTTTCTTTCTCTCTCTGTCTCTGTCTTTCTCTCTGTCACAGAGAAAAGAGAAGAGAGAGAGAGAGAGAGAGAGAGAAAGAGAGAGAGAACAGACAGACAGACAGACAGACATACAAACAGAGAAAAACAATGAAAGAATGAAGAATACACCGCAGTTGTTGAAAGGATGGGCTAGTCAAACTATATAAAATTAAACGAACCTGTTTCTGAAGGAAATCAAAACGCCCTATACAGCCAGAAACGTCATAAACTGTAGGCGTGTCTGTACGTACATTGTAAGCCTAATTCTGCTATTCCTGTCTGTTTGATACGGATAAGCGGCAGTTTGGTTTGAAAGCCAACACTGTTAATAAGAGACGACGTGGGTGGGCAGAAACTTGTTACCAGCAAGTCAGTGATCCCCAACGACCTTCACCACTTGACTCCGGATCCACCACCGACATTCAGACAGCAGCACGCTCACGCTCCGCTAGTGTAGAACTAGTATAGACCGTCATCGTCATCGTCGTCGTCATCATCATTATCACCGTCGTCATCATCACATCACCATCACCATCATCACCACCATCACCATCACCACATATCACCATCACCATCATCATCATCATCATCATCATCATCATGTGTCCTGCCGCATGGCGTTGACGATCATGGCCCTCCATATGTATCCATCCCTTGTTGCCGCAAGCATATCTTTCACCCTCTCTATATATCCTCAGCCACCCTACAAATCCGTCCAATGTTTTCTCCCTGGGTGTTCTCTTTCCCTCCAGCTTTCCTGTTGTGACCAGGTGCTCTAATACCCCTTTTCCTCTTAAAATGGCCTATAAATGTTGCCTGTCTTTTCCTAATCTTCCTTATCAATGGTGTTCTTGTGTCGGCCTCCATCAATACTGTCTCGTTCGTTTTCTTTGCTGTCTATGCAAATCTCAACATTCTTCTTAGAAACCACTTTTCGGCTGCCTCAATCTTGTTCTGGCTTTGCGTGTTGACTGCCCACGCCTCACAACCGTATAACATTATCGGTTCTATATAACATTCAAGAACTCTCTTCCTGATGTTAATTGATAGGCATTTGTAGTATAGACAGTCCACTGAACTTTCAGAGAGACTATAGGATTGCCAGACATCCTGGAAACCATCAACACACCGAAATGGAACTGGGCAGGACATCTCGAGAACCCGGAGAATGGACAATCATTGGACATCAAAAACCACGTTCTGGATACCAAGAGACGGCGCTTCGCATTAGAGGAAGACAGAAAACTAGATGGAGAGACGACATAGATGGATTTTGACAAGAACTGGAGAGGAAAAGCGCTGGAACGAAGTGACTGGAAGCAGCTGGTGAAAGCCTTCGTCCAACAACGGACTTTCGATGGCTGAAAGACGATATAGGATTGCGCTCCGTAACATGGTATTTGAGTACCTGGTCACAACAGGAAAGCTGGAGGGAAAGAGAGCGCCAGGTAGACCAAGGGAAAAAATATTGGACGGACTTGCAGGGTGGCTGAGGATAGAGAGGGTGGGAGATGTGCTTGCGGCAACAAGGGATAGATACATAAGGAGGGCCATGATCGCCAACGCCATGCGGCAGGGCACATGACGATAATGATGATGGTGACCATTGTATTTCATCATCATTGAAACTTAACAGCTTGGAACAGGTAGTATGAAAAAAGAGATGTCTGATACAAGTGGCATCCTTAGAAACTGTTCAGAACTGGCTCCGATCAGGTCGATGTATCCTTTTTCTACGTCGTTAAGGCCGAAACCGTCTACACACAATTCCAGCATTATGGCCAGAGCTATTCCATTTTTGACTGCGAATACAAATATCAAACAGATTGTAAGATGAGAACGTGTGGGTGTCTGGGTGTGTGTTTCTGTGAGTACTTTTGATATTATACATGTGATTTCACGCTGGTGTTTGAGTGTGGGTGAGAGAATAAGTGAGTAAGTTAGTGAGTGAGTGAGTGAACGAGTGATCGTGAGTGAATGAGTGAGTGAGTGTATGTGTGTGTGTGTGTGTGTGTGTGTGTGTGTGTGTGTGTGTGTGTGTGTGTGTGTGTGTGTGTGTATGTGTGTGTGTGTGTGTGTATGTGTGTGCTTATGTTTTAGTATCACAAATTGTTGTCAATGAATTCATTGACTGGCTCACTGAGTGAGCGAGTGAGCGAAAGATCGAATGAATGAATGATTGATTGATCGGTTACTTGATTGATTAAGCGATCGATCAATCGATTAACTGATTGATTCACAGATTGATTGATTGATCGATCGACTATTTTCTGTCGATGTGTGAGTGTCAAAGATGACCACTATGTCGTTTCTCACAGAATGATAGCAAAACTGACATAACATAAATGTGATCACATCGTGCACATTATTATTATTAAGGGCATTTAGAGCGCCTAATCTTTCTGGAAAGCCCTAAGCGCTTACAAACTGTACAATACACATTACATCGAACATAGAAACATAGGCCTAATATAATTTTCATCATACATGGCGGACCTCTGTCACTCCATCCCACAAGCACATACACACCGTTAATAATATCAAATATTAGTACCTACTCTCTGGCACACACACACATATCCTCCTCCCACCCCGAGACATATCTATAGGCGCACAGCAATAACATACACAGAAGCACGCTAGCGCGCAGACAGCATAGCTCTTTTAGGTTAATAAATTTCAGAGAGGAAAGAGATGCGTTTTCAAGCCAGATTTAAATGACTGAAGACTTGTTTTGTGCCTCAGCGGGTAGGGAAGTGAATTCCATGAGGAAGGGGCTTGAAAAGAAAAGGATCGCTCACCATATGATTTTGTTCGAAAAGTTGGGATTCGAAATAAGCGGGTATCGGCTGAAGTACGAAGATGACGAGATGGAACGTATAGTTGAAGATATTCAGACAGGTAAGAGGGAATAGAATTGTCGAAGTATCTGAAGCACTGAACAGCAATTTTATGTTGGATCCTTTTCAACACAGGTAACCAATGCAAGTCTTGGAGAAGAGGAGAGACATGCTGAAATTTGGAAGACCGAAATACTAGCCGAGCGGCATGGTTCTGTACTTTCTGAAGTTTGTCAAGGAGCTGTTTTGGGGAACCAGACAGAAGGGAATTACAATAGTCAAGACGAGAAAGAACGAAAGCACAAACTAATATTTTAGTAGCTTCGAGAGTAAGGAGATGACGGATGGAACCTATTCTACGAAGTTCAAGGTAACAGACACGACAGATGTTTGAGACATGCTGCTGAAAGTTAAGAGTGTTGTCGATGGTGACACCTAGATTCTTAACTTTTTGGGAGAGGGTGATGTCTGTCCCATTCAGTGATATGGAAGATGGAATTAAGTCACAGTTGAGAAGTTTTTTAGGAGTAATGAAAATCATTTCAGTTTTGTCTTGGTTTAGTTGTAATTTGTTACAAGTCATCCAGTCTTTCACGTCGGAAATGCAGGCTTTAGTGGTTTGTACGATGTTGTTTACATTAGAGATGGGACCAGAATTGTAAATTTGATTGTCATCTGAGAAGCTATGATGTGATACAGAATGGCGGAGAATAATATTTGCGAGAGGCTGCGTGTACAAAACAAAGAGAACTGGACCCAGGACGGATCGTTGAGGAACGCCATATCTGAGGGCTGAGGGAGGTGAGGGCAAGCCATTTACAGATACAGTCTGTGTGCGGTCAGAGAGATATGACTGAAACCAGGAGAGAGCGGAGCCAGAAATTCCGTAGCAGTTGTGGAGGCGCCAAAGCAGTATCTCATGGTCTATAGTGTCGAAGGCAGCAGACAAATCTAAGAGAGAGAGAAGAGAAATGTCACCATCATCAAGGGATGTCAGAAGATCGTTCACAATTTTCAATAAAGCAGTTTCAGTGCTATGTCCTGATCTATATGCTGACTGATTGGGATATAATAAATGGTTTGATTCAAGATGTTCTAGAAGTTGGTGTAAAATAATTTTTTCAGTTACCTTGGAAAGAAAGGGGAGATTGGAGACAGGCCGGTAGTTTTTGAGAATATCTGGATCAAGAGAAGGTTTCTTTAGGAGAGGTTTGACAATAGCTGATTTGAATGAGCTTGGGAAGATGCCTGACACCAGTGAATGATTGATGACAGATGTAAAGAATGGGAGTAGAGTATCCAAACATTGTGTCAAAACAGAAGCCGGGAGGGGGTCTAATTCACTGGTTTTGATAGCAGAATCCTTGATAGTTTTCTTCACAAAAGACTCAGAGACAGGCTGAAAGGATGTCAGTGGACAGCCAGAGAAGGTTGGTTCAGGCATTGAAAGAGGAGGGGTATTTTGCGAATCGAGACTATCACGAATGTCAAAAAGTTTCCCATTAAAGAAGTTAGAGAATGCTAGAGGAAGGTCAGCAGGTGGAACATGAGAAGGTATAGGGCTGTTTTTAGTTTTACAGAGAAGAGTGTTAGTAATGTTGAAGAGCTGTTTAAAAGTTGTGGCAGACGTAATTTTAGCATTATAGAATGAAACCTTTGCACTATGGACAAGTTTATCAAATGCTTTCTTTGCAGACTGGAAGGATTGTTTATGCACAGTTGATTTGTGTTTGATCATCCGTCTCTCAGCACGTCTTCTCTCACGCTTGGCAGCCTGGAGCTGAGGTCCAGCGGCAGCATACCAGGGTGAAGGGGGACGATGAGAGACCTTCCTTTGGGTGGTTGGTGCACACGTCAAACAAAAGCTTGTCTCTTGGAGGTTTTTGCCTGGCACCATGCAGTAGTACTAGAGTACTTTGTGAATCAATAACAATAATAATCTATAATAATAATAATCAATAATAATTTGATAGTGATGCGCAAACGTCCGCAGGGCATTACAGTTATAGGATGCTATACGGAAGACGAAGAGATTTTTTTTTCTAGAAATTTCCTGAAGTGATATGCAGATTATATTTAAAACTAACAAATCAAACAAAAAATTGATACTATTCTTCTGGATTTCTGTTATCATTATTTGTTAATTTGGTCAGCAGGTTTTCGTTTGTTTCGTTGGTTCTTTGTATATGAAAATATGTGTGTCTGTGTCTGTGTGCTTGCTTGCAGACATGTGTCCGTGTGTTGTGCGTGTGTGTGTTTGTGTGTGTGTGTGCGTGTGTGTGTGTGTGTGTGTGCGTGCGTGCGTGCGTGTGTGTGTGTGTGTTGTGTGTGTGTGTGTGTGTGTGTGTGTGTGTGTGTTTGTTTGTTCGTTGTAATTGTTATTTCTGGAGATTTTATTATGTGTGTGTGTTCGTGTGGGTGTTCGGTGGGTGTTCGTGTGGGTGTTCGTGTGGATGTTTGTGTGTGTGCGTGTGTGTGTGTATGTGTGTGTTTGTGTTTGTGTGTGTGTGTATGTGTGTGTGTGTGTGTGTGTGCGTGTGTGTGTGTGTGTGTGTGTGTGTGTGTGTGTGTGTGTGTGTGTGTGTGTGGTGTGTGTGTGTGTGTGTGTGTATGTGTGTGTATATGTGTGTGTGTTTGTTTGTTCGTTGTAATTGTTATTTCTGGAGATTTCATTGTGTTATTTTCAAGCTTTCATTTTTGAGAGACATTGCAGCAGCATTGTTTTTTTTTTCCGTTAGAAATAGTACAGTAGTTTTAATTGAATGGTTTGAACTGAACTCCTAAATAAGAGGAGGAGAAAGCCAGGAGCCATCGCTCACACACAAAATATAATGACTCCATCGTGTACCCCCCACCAACATTCAAGAGGGACACTGTAGTTCTCCACTGGTGACGAGCCGTCGACTGACTCTTCAAACAGAACGGTCTGAGAGAACAGACAGAGTGATTTGACATAACGTTTGTCAGAGAGAGGAACTCTGGAATGTCCGGGACGAGCAGTATTGGAATAGTTCTGTTCACAGTTTACCATGCAAACATTCACCGTAAAGTTGGAAAGGCAATGGAATCAATACAGTCTACTGGCAACGTATTTGCAAAAGGTGTTTGAATGCAGAATGCCAACACGGATACACCTTCCCTGCTATTGTTTGCAGTCCCGTTGCTGATGCGATAGATTGTGACTGTCGGGATTATTGATTTAGTTAAAACGCAATAACAGGAACCAGAAATAAAACACACACACACACACACACACACACACACACACACACACACACACACACACACACACACACACACACACACACACACACACACACACACACACACACGAATAAAGAACCAGAACGCGTACTTAATACAACCAGAGAAGACAGGCGCAAATTTTCGGTCAACTGGCTTTTGTCAAGCGTAAGATCACAAACAAACAAACACCAAATAAAAATTAGGAGAAAAAGACTTTTGTCTTTGGTTTTTGTTTGTTTGTGGTCTTATGCTTGACAAAGGCCAGTTGGCCGAAAAGTTTCGCCTAATTTGTCTGGTTGTATTAAATACGCGTTCTGGTTCTTTTTTCGTGTTTTTTTTTTTTCTGGTTCCTGTTTGCTTGAACGCGGGCACACTTGTTTTGAATTTTGTAGTAACAGTAGTAATGAAAATGATTCCATTCCCCTAGCCTGAGTAGTCCATTTCTAAGTATGCTCGTTGAATTTTATATAGCAGAAGAAACAAAAAGTTGTTTTGAGTATATTTTGTTCCCGGTCTGTACTGTGTATTATATTAGAGGAAGAAGATAGTGAGAGGTGGGATGTAAGGAACGTGAGTGTGTGTGTGTGTGTGTGTGTGTGTGTGTGTGTGTGTGTGTGTGTGTGTGTGTGTGTGTGTGTGTGTGTGTGTGTGTGTGTCTATGTGTGTGTCTATGTGTGTGTATGTGAATTTGTGAATGTATGTATGTATGTATTGTGTATATGTATATATGTGTCTTTGTGTGTATACGTAAGTAATGTATGTGAATTATGTATGTATGTATATGTGTATATGTGATGTGTGTATATGTGTATTCATATTATATCATATTTCTTTCTTTCGGTCACAATGGATTTACCATGTGACACTCGGGCTGTTCTTCCGTTTAGAGCCTGTCGCCGCGGTGCAGCGCCACCTTTTTTGACCAAGACTTAGAAAGGCAAAAAGACTAATTGGCCTTCAAGGGAAGGGACCTGAAAAATGAATCTGTCTTTCTCCAATATTTTATACCCGGGCGAATACCCTGAACTTCACGATTTTCAACTGCCGTGGGATCTTAGCGTGTGCAGGTCAGAAGGCACACGGGTCCGATTCGTTTTTCGTCCCCTTCCGAAGGACCAGACGTACAGTTTCATTTTCCTGTCAAATTGAGGAAAAAGGTTGAGGCCTCACAGGAAACGAACCCTGGAACATCGAGTTTAGTTATTGGCAGGCGAACGTCTGAACCATGTTACCATTCTTCCATTTGTGCATTTGTGTGTTTATGTGTGTATGTGTGTAGTGTGTGTGTGTGTGTGGTGTGTGTGTGTGTGTGTGTGTGTGTGTGTGTGGTGTATGTGTGTGTTGTGGTGTGTATGTGTAGTTGTGTGTGTGTGTTGTGTGGTGCGTGTGTTGTGTGTGTGTGGTGTTGTGTGGTGTGGTGATGCGTGTATGTGTGTGGGGTGGGGGCGTGAGTATGTGTGTGTGTGTGTATGGTTTGTGTGTGTGTGTATATGCGCATGGCTTTTAGATATAGAATTCTACGTTTGAAAAAAACAAAAAACAAAGTCGGATTGTCACCGTCATTGTCAATTCTCTCTCCATTTATTATTATTATAATTATTATTTTGCCATACGGTTTTTCTCTCCCCTGTTTTCTTGTGGTTTCGTTATCAAAACTGTCTCCTGTCTGTTTTGTTAAAGACCAAGAAATGGATTCTGCCTTGAGGGTCTTTTCCTTTATCGCAGACAGGACACTTAATTCTGCATTTAAGATCTCTCTGTTTGTGCAATCGTTTGTTTTGTTGGCTTTTTCTTTCTTCTTTTACTTCTTTTCGCTTGATTCTCTTATGGGGATGAAGTAGGCCCTACAATCCCTCTCTCTTTATTTTTTTCTGCAATATCGGATAGAGGTAATATGTCAAGAATGTTTACCTCTGCGTGTTTGTTTATGTAGGGGTAAACACTTTTGCTAGATGAATGTAACCTGTGTAAATGAGAATATGTGTGTCTGGGTCTGTGTGTGCTTGCTTGCAGACATTTGTCCGTGCGTTGTGCTGTGTGTGTTCGTGTGTGTGTGTTCGTGTGGTGTGTGTGTGTGTGTTCGTGTGTGTGTGTGTGTGTGTGTGTGTGTTCGTGTGTGTGTTCGTGTGTGTGTGTGTGTGTGTGTGTGTGTGTGTGTACGTGTCTGTGTGTGAATATGAGACAAAGAGAGTGAAAGTGAAGAGAGAAAAGGAGAGAGAGAGGAAGAGAGGGAGAGAAACAGACAGAGAGAATGAGAGAGACAATGAAGGGAGAGAGAGGGGAGAGAGAAAGAGAAGAGAGAGAGAATGAGAGAGACAAGAGAGAGAGGATGAGAGACAGAGAGAGAGAGAAAGAGAGAGAGAAAGAGAGACAGACAGACAGAGACAAAGACAGAGAGACACAGAGACAGAGACAGAGAGACAGAGAAACAGAGAAAGTTAGTCACTGCTTTCGTCTTTTTTCTTCTTTTTTATATAACGACCGATTCACACATATAACTAGATACTTACTCCAATTCATTTTATCATCATCATAGTTCGTCCGTTTTCATCACAGCGATAGGACTTGACATGTGTTCCCTTTAACAAACGTTATGTCCCATTGTGTCCCTCAAGCGCTTGTGGGGCGCTTTGGGCTCTTTCAAGAAG
>CM060315.1:60229134-60239134 GCA_030674185.1 Monoplex corrugatus | reverse complement strand
ATATTCGTTTAAATAATAACTGATTGCTGTTCACTGTGAAATATATATATATAGACAGTTGAGAATCAGACAGTGAGGAGTAAAGACGAAGAAGCATTGCCCTGTCTTCCGAGTTGGTTGTAGAAAGAACGAACCATGGTGTCAGAATCGTGATTACGAACTCTAACAAAAATCCAGAATATTGAAGACTAAAGTTCAACCATGGAAGATGAACAAGATGAGAGAAGAGCCAGTCGACGACATGCCAAGATTCCCTTGCCTCCTAAACTTGATGTGAATGGAGGAAACCTGCAGAGCAGCTGGAGGAAATTCAAAAGGCTTTGGGACAGCTATGAAATTGTGACAACACAGACAGAAGAAGACTCGACATACAGAACAGCAGTTTTTCTTTCTTGCATCGGGCTGGATGCTATGGACATCTATGAAGGATTGACATTTGCTAATGAAGCTGAAAGAAATGACATTGACACTGTTCTCCAGAAATTCAAAGAATACTGTGTGGGTTCAACCAATGAAACTTACGAAGCATTCAGATCCAACTGCAGACATCAAGCAGCAGGAGAATCTATCTTCAAAGAAAAGAAGACAGCAAAGCAGTATAGCAAAGGAAACAAACCAGAGTACAGAGAAAAATGCGGATATTGTGGTGGAAAGCACCCAAGAGCAAAAGAGAAATGTCCAGCATTTGGAAGAAAATGAGTGAGTAGATGTCGCGCCAGCAGGCAGCAAAAAGTGTGTGTGGTGTTTTACAGTGATTTTAAATCGTGGTTCTATTTGGTTTTATGCATTGAATTTTGTATGTTTGTTGCTTTGAAATCCGGACACACGGTGATGTAAATATTTTTTTAAAATTTTGAATATTTTACCAGATAATCCGATTTTAAAGTTTTTATACCTACTTTTCATCATTTTAATTCAGCCGCTCAAGTCGGACATTTTATCTGTGAATTGTGTTTACACCTTAGCCTACTGTGTTCGCCCAACGCTACAGCTTCCAAACCTTTGTGTTCTGCGTTCTCTGGATTTTAGTGTTGTGAACTGACCAACCCACACACCAACCTGCAAGTGTCTTCCTCTCCTGCCTGGCTCGCAATTATGGACCCGTCTTTTATAAAACAAATTGGACTGACACTTTTTAAACACAGCAAATGCTACCTCGGTGGAGGCGTCTACCAGCGCATACGTACATTGGGGCTGTGTAGCAAGCCCCGCACTGCGCGATCCTGTCGTGGTGGACGTCTCCACCGTCTTTGGCACAACCTGCCTCCTGCCCGACGCCACTTTTCGTCTCCTGCTTCTTCTTCTCCTCCACTGCCCCTGCCCTTGACCTCGCTGCTGCAAGCTTTGTCTCCTCCTCTGCCGTCTTCGCCTTCGCCTTCTGTCCCGCCGGTGCCGCTCTCGCCTTCTGTCCCGTTGGTGCCGCCTTCGTCGCCACCTCAGCCGCCACCATATGACTGTGATAGGCTGAAACTATGCCTTTTTAATGCTCAGTCGGCATGCACTGGTGACAAAGCCGATGTTATTGCTGACTTTGTCGCAGATGAGCATGTTGACATTGCTTTTATCACGGAGACATGGCTTAACCCCCTTGGTCACGAACCTATACTTGCTAGCCTCACTCCGAGTGGTTACAGGCTTGCTTCTTTCCATCGCTCATCCCGAGGTGGCGGTATCGCCATCCTCTACAACGACTCACTCCATTCCCGCCTATCTTTCTCGCAGTCTCTGCCTTTCTCCCATCCTTCTTTCGAGCACGTTGAAGTATCCTTCCAATCCACCCCTCACCCCATCACCTTCTCCTGTGTCTATCGACCCCCACCTAGCTCTGCCAACAAACTCACCACATCCATGTTTCTCTCTGACTTTGACCAATTGCTTGACCACTACTGCCTCTTACCTGGAAATCTCATCATTCTAGGTGATATCAATGTCCACTATGACAACACTCACCGTTATGACACAAGACATATCATCAACTCTCTGTCCAATCATAATATGACTCAACACATTTCTGAACCAACCCATCAAAAAGGTCACATTCTTGACTGGATCATTTCTCGTGATCATCACAATTCCGCTACTGACAACTGCTTAGTTCTTTCTACCCGTCTAACTTCAGCCCTTCCATCTGACCACTCTGCAATTCTCTGTTCTCTCGACATTTCTCCTCCTTCCCGTACCATGCGCACAGTGACTCGACGCAATCTCAAATCTATCGACCTCTCCACATTTTCATCTGATGCCTCCCGTCTCCTTTCTGAAAAGTCACATAACCTTGCCGATGAATTCTATACTACTCTCCACCATCTTCTGGACACTCATGCTCCAGCCACAACCCGTCTTTTACCTGACCGCCCCCCTACCCCCTGGCTCACTCATGAGATCGCCTGTGCAAAACGTGCCCGCCGCAGAGCAGAGCGCCGCTGGCGCAAATCCAAACTCACTGTACACAGGCAACTTTTCCAAGCCTCTAAAACAAAAGTATCCACCCTCATTGCATCAGCAAAAACAAGCTATTTCCAAACCAAAATCCTGAATGCCTCTTCTTCAAAAGAACTCTTTACAACCATGAATCATCTCCTTGGCACACGAAAAGATTTACCTCTCCCAACAAAACATACAAATGAAGAACTCCCATCTGTATTCTCCAACTATTTCACCACCAAAATACAAACTCTTCGTGACAGGCTTGACAGGACACCCTGTCAACCATGCCCACCTGACCCTTCCTTCTCTGGCACACCTCTTACTACTTTTACCCCAGTCTCACAAGAAGAAATTCTCAACACAATCAGATCCATGTCGTTCAAAACCTGCGAACTGGATCCTCTTCCAGGTTCTGTCTACGCCGACTGTCTCCCTACTCTCCTCCCATTCATCACTGACATCATC
Organism: Monoplex corrugatus; assembly: GCA_030674185.1. Taxonomy (NCBI): domain Eukaryota; kingdom Metazoa; phylum Mollusca; class Gastropoda; order Littorinimorpha; family Ranellidae; genus Monoplex; species Monoplex corrugatus. Next base: position 60,236,242 of record CM060315.1, on the reverse strand, counting down.
AACACTTCTCTTCAAACTGGAACTGTCCCAGATTCTTTCAAGTCTGCTATTGTTCACCCTCTCCTCAAGAAACACAATTTAGATCCAAATGAACTGAAAAATTACCGGCCTATCTCTAATCTCTCTTTCTTGTCAAAACTCCTTGAAAAAGTCGTCCTCAACCAGCTGAACTCTCACCTGTCTGCCAACAATCTCCTCAATCCTTTCCAGTCAGCCTACCACCAGTGCCATAGCACTGAAACTGCCCTACTACACATTCTCAACAATCTCCTCCTTGCAACTGATACTGGCAAAGTCTCTCTCCTCACACTCCTTGATCTGTCTGCAGCCTTTGATACCATTGATCATGGTATTCTCCTTTCTAGACTTCATCATACTTTTGGCATCTCTGACATTGCTCTGTCTTGGTTCACTTCATACCTATCAAACAGAAAACAAACCGTTCTCATCAATGGCACTTACTCTCAACCTGCATACCTGACCTGTGGTGTTCCACAAGGATCTGTCCTTGGCCCTGTTCTTTTCACTCTTTACACCTCCCCCTGTCCACCATCACCAACTCCCATTCTATAAAACACCACTTCTATGCTGATGACACCCAACTTCAAGACAGTGACTCACCTGATAATATACAGCGCCTGTTGACTCGCACCACTGAGTGTTACTCGGACATTAAGAACTGGATGACACACAATAGACTTCAGCTTAATGACGACAAAACAGAAGCTATCCTCATTGGCACCCGTCAGAAACTTTCTCAGCTGCCTCCTCTTTCTCTCCCATTATGTAACACATCAGTCCCAGTTTCTGATTCAGCTAAAAACCTTGGTGTCTGCATTGACTCTACCCTCTCCATGAACAACTTTGTTTCTCAAACTGCCAGATCCTGCTACTATCATCTCCATCGTATAAAGCTGATCAGGAAGTATCTCTCTGTCGAAACAACTGCAAAACTCGTTCTCTCCTTCATAATGTCTCGCATTGACTATTGCAATTCACTCCTGTCTGGTCTTCCTGCCTCCACCATTCACATCCTACAGCGCATTCAAAACAATGCTGCACGCCTTGTACTCAAAAAGAAAAAAGCTGACCACATATCTCCTCTCCTGGCACAACTTCACTGGCTCCCTGTATCAAAGCGCATACAGTACAAACTAGACACCATGTGCTACAAAAGCCTCAATAACGCAGCCCCCGATTACCTGTCAAGCCTACTTGAGATCTATGTTCCCTCACGTACCCTCCGCTCTGCCTCTGATCCTCTGACTCTTCGCTTTCCACGCACTAAGCTCAATACCTATGGTCCACGAGCCTTCTCTGTTTCTGGTCCACTCTCCTGGAACAAACTTCCTCTCTCAGTCCGTCAGCAACCTACTTTTGTCTCCTTCAAGTCCGCTCTCAAAACTCACCTTTTCTCTCCTGCATAAAATCCTAACCTCACTCAACCCTCCCCTCTGCAGCCTGTCTCCGCTCGGAGGGAATCACATGGTTATAATATATAATTGTATGCTATGCTCTCTATAATTTTCCATTGCTTTTATTCTTGCTTTTATTGCTTTTATTCTTTCTCCCCATTTATAGCCATGCGTGTGTGTGGGTGTGTGTGTGTGTGTGTGTGTGTGTGTGTGTCTGTATGTGTGCGTGCGTGTGTGTGCGAGCGTGCGTGCCTGCGTGTGTGTCTGCTTCAGCGCTTAGATTTGATTTTATCAAGATTTTGCGCTATATAAATATTGTAATTATTATTATTATATAAATGCAAAGCTTGTGGAGGAAATAATCACTTTGCTTCATGCTGCAGAACACCCAAGAAAAATCAAAAGAAAACAAGAGTTCGGCACTTCGAAGAAGAAGAGACTGACACTGAAAGCGATAATGAAATCCTCGGGATCGAAGACAAAACCAGAAAAAAGGAAAGAAACATACGAGCAAAAATGCTGATAAATGAGATGCCGGTAACATTTCTTCTTGACACAGGTGCAACAACAAACGTGATGTCTGAGAGCCTGTACAGAGAAGTCACAGGAGATGAAAGAAAGTCTGACCTGCAAGAGACGAAGAAGAGGCTGGTGATGTTCAACGGAACAGAAATGAAGCCTGTGGGGGAGATAGTGCTGCGAGTGAAAAACCCCAAGAACAGAAGGAAATACAAAGTCAACTTCGTGATCACCAAAACGGACTGTAAGCCGGTACTGGGACTGAAAGCTGTACAGCACATGCAATTGTTGACGATCAATCAAGAGAACATTGCAACGATAGCGGCGAATCAGAAAGAGGAGGAAAATGCAAAAGATATGCTCACAAAGTACAACGATGTCTTTGAAGGAGAAGGAAAACTAGAAGGGAAATTACACCTAGAAACAGACCCCAGTATTGCTCCAGTGAAGATGCCTTGCAGAAAGTGGCCGATAGCAGTGCAAGAGAAAGTGAAGGACGAGCTGAAGAGGTTGAAAAAACTGGACGTGGTCACTAAAGTAGACACGCCAACGGAGTGGATAAGCAGTTTGGTCGTAACAACAAAGAGCAATGGGAAAGTCAGACTGTGCATCGATCCTAAACCACTGAACAAAGCCCTCGGGAAAAACGAGTACCCCATGCCAACCATTGATGACGTACTGCCTCTCCTCAAAGATGCAAAATACTTCACACACCTGGACGCGAAAAACGGTTTTGGTACGTTGAACTGGACGAAGACAGCAGCTACCTGACAACATTTGAGACGCCTTTTGGCAAATACCGATGGAAACGAATGCCCTTTGGTATTTCACCAGCCCCAGAAGAATTCCAGAGGAGGATTGACATCGCTCTGGCAGGACTGCCAGGCGTGGTAGCGGTTCATGATGACATCTTTGTTTTTGGCAGAGGACCAACCGACGAAGCAGGAGCACAAGTTCATGATACCAACCTGAATCGTTTGCTACAACGATGCCGAGAGACTGGAATCAAACTCAACAAGGAGAAGGTTGAGATGAAACGAACAGAGATATCATATTTGGGACACATCTTCTCAAGAGAAGGCTTGAAAGCCGACCCAAAGAAATTGGACGCTGTCCAACAACTCCCAGTGCCAGAAGACAAAGCAGCTGTGCAGAGACTACTTGGTGTAGTCGGATACCTTCAAAAATTTGCACCAAACCTGTCTGAGGCAGCAGCACCACTCAGAGAACTGGTCAAAAAAGACGTCCACTTCAGATGGGATGAAGACGTCCACGGAGAAGCCCTGAAGAATGTGAAGAAGATACTCTCTGAGCCACCGGTACTTCGCTACTTTGACTCTTCAGGAAAGCGTACAACCACCTTTCAATGTGATGCTTCACAGTTTGGACTTGGAGCTTGTCTCATGCAGGATGGTCAACCGATTCAGTACGCGTCACGAGCCTTGACCGAGACAGAAAAAAGCTATGCTCAAATAGAAAAGGAGATGTTGGCAATACTCTTCGGTCTGGAAAGGTTTGAGAGATACGTCTATGGAAGAGACATCCTGGAGGAGACCGACCACAAACCACTAGAGACCATTCACAAGAAGAGCCTGCTCTCAGCACCTAAGAGGATTCAGAGGATGCTAATCAGAACTCAGAAGTTCAGGTACACGGTAGTGTACAAGCGTGGATCTGAGATGCACCTGGCTGACATCCTCAGCAGAGCAGTCTGTGGAAAAGCGGAACAGCAAGTCACCCACAAGGAAGCCGTTTTAATAATAATAATAATAATAATTACAATATTTATATAGCGCAAAATCTTGATAAAATCAAATCTAAGCGCTGAAGCAGACACACACGCAAGCACGCACGCACGCACGCACGCACACACACGCACGCACACACACACACACACATACACACACACACACACGCATGGCTATAAATGGGGAGAAAGAATAAAAGCAATAAGAAGAATAAAAGCAATTGGAAAATTATAGAGAGCATAAGCATATACATTGAATATTACAACCATGTGAATCCTCCGAGCGGAACAGGCGCAGAGGGGGATAATGAAGATATGCGGAGAGAAAAAGGTGAGTTTTGAGAGCGACTGAAGGAGACAAAAGAGGTTGCTTGACGACTGAGAGACGAAGTTTGCTCCAGGAAGAGTTGGAACCAGAACAGGAAGAGAAAGTGAGACCATAAGATTGAGCTAGTGCGTGGAAAGCAGAAAGTCAGAGGATCGGATGCAAGCGGAGGTACGATGAGGGAACATAGATTCATCGTAGGCCCTGACAGAATCGGGGGCTGCGTTATTGAGTGCTTTTGTAGCACATGGTGCTAGTTTGTACTGACTGCGCTTGAACAGGACCTGCAATGAACGTTTGGCAAATAGATGGAAGATATGTGGTCACTTTTTTCCTTTTGAAGTAACAAGGCGTTACAGCTTGTTGAATGCGCTGTAGGCATGATGAATGGTGGAGGCAGGAAGACCAGACAGGAGAAATTGACAATAAGTCAATGCGAAGACATTATGAAGGAGAGAACGAAGTTTTGCATATTGTTTCCACAGAGAGAGCTTAACCTGATCAGCCATATACGATGGAGATGATATAGCAGATCTGCCAGTTTGAGAAACAAAGCTGTGTCATAGGAGACGGTAGAGTCATATGCAGACAACCAAGCTGTTTAGCTGAAATCAGAAACTGGCAAAATGAGTTCACATAATGGGAGAAGAATCACGGAGAGCCAGCTGTGAGAAAGTTTCTGACGGTGCCAAGAGGATACTTCTGTTTTGTCGTCAAAAAGCGAAGCCTATTAGTGTGTCATCACAGTTTCTTAATGTCCGAAGTAACATTCAGTGGTGCGAGTCAACAGAAGCTGTAAATATCAGGTGAGTCACTGTCTTGAAGTTTGGGTGTCATCAGCATAGAATGGTGTTATGATACAATGGACCATTAAGAAGAGTGCCAGCACGGGTAGAGTGTAAAGAGTGAAAGACAGGGCCAGGACAGATCCTTGTGGACACCCACAGGCAGTGTGAGGTTGAGAGTAAGTGCCATTGATGGAACGGTTTGTTTTCCTCGCAGACCTGGAGAAAACAGACTCATTACAAGAACTGCCATCAGCCAAGAGAGACTGAACAGTCTGCAGCAAGCAACTCAGGAAGATGCAACCATAAAAACCCTGAAAGCTGTCATTCTACAAGGCTGGTCAGAGGAGAAACAACAACTTTCATTACAGTTACAAGATTACTTTCCTTTTCAGGAGGAACTGTCAGTCCACAACGGACTTGTCTTCAAAAGCCACAGAGTAATTGTACCTGAAAGCGAAAGAGCAGACATTCTTGAGAAACTTCATGCAAGCCACTCAGGAATTCAGAGCTGCATAAGAAGAGCACGTGAAGTAGTCTACTGGCCCAGGATGAACATGGACATTGAAGATTTCGTCAAAACATGCAGCGCCTGTAACACATACCAACGTGGTCAGCAGAAGGAACCACTTATCAGTGCAGAGATCCCTGACCTGCCCTGGCAACACATGCTTGTGATATCTTTGAACATAATGGCAATGAATACCTGGTCACGGTCGATCACTACTCTGATTTCTTTGAGATTGATCGGTTACAAACAAGAGAGTCCAAAGAGGTCATCATCTGTCTGAAGAGACACTTGGCAAGACACGGAATACCAGAACGCCTGACAACAGACTGTGGAACTCAATTCACAAACAAACCAGTTTGGAAAGTTCAGAAAAACATATGGGTTTGAACACGTAACAAGCTCACCACACTACCCTCAGTCCAATGGAAAAGCAGAGAGCGCGGTGAAGGCTGCAAAGACGTGCATGAAGAAAGCAGAGCACAACAATCAAGATCCCTTCCTGCTTTACTTGAGCTGAGAAACATCCCGACAGAGACTGTAAACAGTTCGCCTGCTCAGAGACTGTTCGGCAGAAGAACACGAACACAAGTGCCGACGTCAAAGACATTACTCCAACCTACAGTTGTACCAATCAAGAAAGAACTTGAGAAAAGGAAACTGAAGCAAGCGCACTACTACAACAGAAGCGCAGTAGAGTTGACAGAACTGAGTCCGGGACAGATTGTGAAATTCCAACCTCCAGGATCCAAAATGTGGATCAGCGCCAAAGTAGACCAACAGGTGAACATCCGGTCATACAACATTCGCACAGAGGACGGACATCAGTACAGAAGGAATCGTCGTCAGCTACGAGAACAACAGAAACGGAGCTTCAGCAGACAATCAACCCTCAACGACTTGTCCAGAGAAGGATGATTTCTGGAAGACATCAGGAAAAGCGACACATCAGGCAAGCAACAGCAAATCATCATTCCATCAAAACAGATGCTGGAAATAACAAGAAAACTGGAACTGGAACAGATGTCAGGACGCCAGCATCGTCTGTCCGTGAGAACTCATTTGATAGTCACCAGTCATCAAAATGTCTGAGACAACCAGCATCAAGGAACCAGATGAAGTTATCAAACAAACAAGGACAGGACAATCCGAACCAATTAGTTCTCCTTACAGAACAAGATCTGGAAGACAAAGCAAAAGGCCAGATTTCCTGAAATATGAATGAAACTGAAGACTCTACCACAATCAGATAAACTGAAAGCATTGCGAAATATGGACATGATGATGATGGATAGTATAATGATCCGAGATCAAATGAGGTGAATGAATGATTGGGCCCTGTGCGTGAGAGAAAGAATGAGTGTTTGTTAAGTTAATGCTGTGATAAAGTTGGGAAACACATTTATTTCGTATGGACTGAAAGATAGGAAAAATGATTTATTGATTTTGTTTCCTTAAAGAAAGGGAGATGTGACGTGTGTTGACAGCAAACAGCGTGCGGATAGCAGCACGGCATGATATTCGTTTAAATAATAACTGATTGCAGTTCACTGTGAAATGTATATATATCTCAGTTGAGAATCAACAGTGAGGAGTAAGACGAAAAGCATTGCCTGTTCCGATTATCGTAGAAAGAAGAACCAGGCTCCTCGAGCCCGAGAAAAAAACCTTAAGCTACTGCAAGGTAATGAAAACATGGAGATTGAGGGGGCGCAGGAACTGTGTAAACGCGAGCTGACACTATCAGAGAATGATCCGGGAAGGGGGGGGGGACACAGCATTAAGATGACATAACAACCAGACTTTGTT
>CM060315.1:60211634-60219134 GCA_030674185.1 Monoplex corrugatus | reverse complement strand
AAGAAATGGCAGAAAGCAAATGAGGAAGAAAGAAACAAAGAAAGCGACAGAAAAGAGGATCTCATCATCACCATCGTCGTCGTCGTCGTCATCATCATCATCATCATTATCATGATCATCATCATCACCATCATATCATCATCATCATTATAACCACAGTCAGTTGATCAGAAACAACACCAGATCAAAACATGAAATCAGAAATAGGTAGTACTAACAATAGTCGACAAACATATATTAGAAAGAGAAAAACATGTATAAATCATTTGATGAATAGTGTAGTGTTTCATACACACACACATACACATGAAACACATACACACACATACATACACTCAAACATGCAGGTGTGCACATACACATACACATACACATACACATACATGCACGATCGAGAGAGAGAGAGAGAGAGAGAGAGAGAGGCAGGCAGACAGACAGACAGACAGAGACAGAGAGACAAAGACAGAGAGACAGACAGGAGATAGAGGAGAGACAGAGAGACGGAGAGAGAGAGAAAGAGAGAGAGAATGAGAGAGAGAGAATGAAAGAGAGAGAGAGAGAACCAGCCAGCCAGCTAGACAGACAGACAGACAGATAGACAGGCAGACAATAAGACAGAGAAAGAGAGTCGTACTGACAGACAGAGAAAGAGACGGAGAGACAGATAGATGCACAGGGAGAGAAACAAACAGAGACACAGAGACAGAAAGACAAAGACAGAGGGGTCCCGTGGGGAGGATTAATTCCAGTCAATATCGTTTTAATTTTCCCTCAAAAGACAGACTGAGTAACCAAAGTTATTTTCGGTTTCAGTCTCAGTTTCAGTTTCAGTTTCAGTTTCTCAAGATGGACGTCTCCGCGTTCGGAATGAATTCCATATGCACTAAAACGTCACAGGTGCCATGTGATGGAAAAGATCCTACAAAAAGAAGCGGTGGCTCACCGAGGATTGAACCCATAATCCCTGAGTTACGGGTATGGCGCTATAACAACTCAGCTGATGTATCAACCTTTATTTTCGATATCCAAAACAAGTGTGACTGCCCGCATTCAAGCAAACAGGAACCAGAAAAAAAACACCAAAAAAACAAAAACAAAAACAAACAACAACAAAAAAACACGAAAGAAGAATAAGAACGCGTATTTAATACAAGGCTTGTCTTATTGTATTAAACACGTGTTCTTATTCGTATTGCGCGTTTATTTCTGGTTCCTTTTTTTATTTTCGATGTTTTATAAGGACACAGTTGTCAAATCTAAAAACTTGGGGTTTGGTGTTTGCTTAACACAAATTCGTCGCACTTAGACATTTCCATATGCGCTCCATTCTCCAAAAAATGCCAGTAATTATCTTGCAGACTCCCTGAGCCTCTGCAAAAACCCTATGCCCTGACAAGGTCTTGTAATTTGGAAGGTGGGGAGAAATAACCTATCAAACTTTAAGCTGAATCCATCAGAATGATAAGAAACATTAAGACGGGTAGCTAACAGGCCAGTTTTTAATGTTACGGGCTGGGGTTGAACTCGAGATATCGGATCCTGAGTCCCCGGGGTCTATTCAAAGGACCACTCAGCACGTGAATGATTGCTGGAGAACTGAGGGAATTGGATGCGAAAAGGTCGATAGTTCGTCTCTTCAGCATTAATCTGTCAGGTTTGATTCATGATACTCGTAGCACTGAGAGAGAGAGAGAGAGAGAGACAGAGAGAGAGAGAGAGAGAGAGAGAGAGAGAGAGAGTGAGAGAGAGAGAGAGAGACAGACAGACAGACAGAGAGATAGTGTGTTTATGTGGTGTGTGTGTGTGTGTGTGTGTGTGCGTGCGTATGTGTGTGCGTGCGTATGTGTGTGTGTGTGGTATGTGTATGTGTGTGTGCTCGCAAGTGTGTGTGTGTGTGTGTGTGTGCGTGCGACAGAGAGAGAGAGGGAGGGAGGGAGAGAGGGACAGAGAGAGAGAAAAACAGATAGACAGACAGACAGACAGACAGATAGGCAAGCAGGCAGACAGGCAGGCAGAGAAACAGATACAGTGAGAGAAAGTTTTTTGTGTGTGTGTGTGTTATTTTAAAGGGTTTTAGTGTTTTATTCAGCCTTTGCCCATGGAGGATTTACTTTAATACAAATACACTACAATGCTTATAGGAGAATCAACATAAATGCATATGATATCTGTATATCAGAACAATACAAAATTGGAATACCAGAAATATTGAAAAAGAGGGAGAGAGAGGTAGGAAGAAAGAGAGAGAGACACACACACACACACACACTCTCTCTCTCTCTCTCGCTCACTCACTCACTCACAAACACACACACACCACACACACACTCTCTTTCTCTCTCTCTCTCTCACTCACTCACTCACTCACACACACACACACACACACACACACACACACACACACACACACACACACACACACACACACACAACACACCCCACACACACACACACACAAACACGTACAACATATAATAGACGAACTATTATCAGATAAACGTTTTGATGACAAGGAAACAAAACATGAGTTCATTTGGGCACCTGCAATGGACACAAACAAAGTTATAGCCAACAACATTCCAACCAGCTAACCAATCCAATGAAACGATAAACACACAAGCAAAGAAAGCAAATCAGCGACAGCAAAAACTAATCCTAGTTTAATATTTTAAGACAGTCTATCTATAGCCGCAGTGGAACCGGACTTTCAAAGGAAAAACGTAGATGAATAAACATTGAGAGAGGGTTACAGAGCAATTCGGAAGTCGTTTTGTTGTTGTTGGTGTTGTTGTTGTTGTTGTTGTTGTTGTTGTTGTTGATTTATTACTACGTCCACTGCACATTAGATATACAGTACTGTATCCATTGGATTCCTGTCTGTTGTGAATCAGATTATTGCAATTTGTCCATCCGACTAGGTCTATTGTAAACCAATATATAGCACTTTACCATTGGATTTCTACGTCTACCTAAGCCAGATATACATACTTATCCATTGGATTTCTACGTCTCCTAAGCCAGACACACAGCACTTTATCCTTTGGATTTCTACGTCTACCTAAGCCAGATATACAGTACTTTATCCATTGGATTTCTAGTCTCCTTAAGCCAGACAACAGACTTGTTATCCATTGGATTTTCTACGTCTACCTAACCAGATATACAGTACTTTATCCATTGGATTTCTACGTCTCCTTAAGCCAACACAGCACTTTATCCTTGGATTCTACGTCTACCTAAGCCAGATATACAGTACTTATCCATTGGATTTCTATGTCACCTTAAGCCAGACACACAGCACTTTATCCATTGGATTTCTACGTCTACCTAAGCCAGATATACAGTACTTTATCCATTGGATTTCTACGTCTCCTAAGCAGACACACAGCACTTATCCTTTGGATTTCTACGTCTCCTAACCAGATATACAGTACTTTATCCATTGGATTTCTACGTCTCCCTAAGCCAGACACACAGCACTTTATCCTTTGGATTTCTGATATGATGTAAGCCAGATATATAGTACTTTATCCATTAGGAACAACAGTGGCAGAATGGTTCAGACGTTTGCCTGCCAATAACTAAACTCGAGGCTCCAGGGTTCGTTTCCCGTTGAGGCCTCGACTTTTCTGGCCAGTTAAACCGGAAAATCGAATTGAACGTCTAGTTCTTTGGAAGGGGACAAACAACGAGTCAGACCCGTGTGCCTTCTGGCCAGCGCACGTTAAAAATTCCACGGCAGTTGAAAATCGTGAAGAGCAGGGCATTTGCCCAGCTGCCCCGGTATAACACATTGGAGAGACTGGTTGATTTCCTTGGTCCCTCCCCTTGAAGATTAATCATCCTTCTTGCCTCCCTGAAGTCTTGGTTAAAAAATGAGTGGCGCTGCACCGCGGCGACGCGCTTTCAAAGGAGTGTGCAGCTCGAGTTTCACATGGTAAATCCGTTGTGAAAAAAGAAATGAATTATCTTATAAAACACACACACACACACACACACACACACACACACACACACACACACATAATAATATAATAATAAATATATATATATATATATATATATATATATATATATATATACATATGCATATACATATGAATTATATATGTATTTATTTATATATTATTTATTATTATTTCATTTGCCATGAAATCCCAAAATTAGGGCTAAAGATGCATGCGACTCGTATCAAAATGAGATACAGATGAACAGTTAATAGCTTTCATAAACCAAGTATCACGGTGAATATCACTGGCAACATAAATACATACATAAATAAGATTATCTAAATGTAGGCAATCACAGACATATTTTTGGAACATGTGCTCACAAAGTATGTTGAGTAAGCTTGTCAGCAGGAATTGATAAATTTAGTTTAGAACGACAAATTCTTGATGATGTATATTTTCCCTGTTTTTCGTTTGTTTGTTTGTTTGTTTTCAATCAGTGTCATTGTGTTTAGAACAAATTCTTGATGATGCATATTTTCCCTTTTTTTTTAAATCAGTGTCATTGTGTTTAGAACAACAAATTCTTTATGATGCATATTTTCCCTTTCTTTTTTCACATTCAGTAGTATTGTTGTGTTGTCAATACTATTTTAGATATGAAGTTCATCTTCCGAACGTTTATTTTTTGAAAATAACAAGTGTCAAATGTGGTGTGTAGAGGAAATAAAAATTCTTGAGTGATGCCCATCTATTATTCTCCTTTTAAATCAGTGTCATTGTGTTTAGAACAACAAATTCTTGATGATGCATATTTTCCCTTTTTTTTTTTTTTAAATCAGTGTCATTGTGTTTAGAACAACAAATTCTTGATGATGCATATTTTCCCTTTTTTTTTAAAAATCAGTGTCATTGTGTTTAGAACAACAAATTCTTGATGATGCATATTTTCCCTTTTTTAAAAAAAATCAGTGTCATTGTGTTTAGAACAACAAATTCTTGATGATGCATATTTTCCCTTTTTTTTAAATCAGTGTCATTGTGTTTAGAACAACAAATTCTTGATGATGCATATTTTCCCTTTTTTTTTTAAAATCAGTGTCATTGTGTTTAGAACAACAAATTCTTGATGATGCACAAGTTCCCTTTTTTTTAAAATCAGTGTCATTGTGTTTAGAACAACAAATTCTTGATGATGCATATTTTCCTTTTTTTTTTTAAATCAGTGTCATTGTGTTTAGAACAACAAATTCTTGATGATGCATATTTTCCCCAGTTTTCTGTCTTTTCACTCAGTGTCAGTACTATTTCGTTGTGTCTGGTGCAACTAGCTATCTAGATAATGAAGTTCATCTTCACTGGGAACGTGGATAGATGAGTGGACAGATGGATGGAACAATGGAATGAGAGAAGACAAAAGGCAGTCAGGTGGGTGGGTAGTACCGAGTGTGAAAGGTAAAAAGGTCAGTGGAGTGTTTTGGTCCCCAAATCGCCAGTGAATTATTCATTCCTGTGAACACCTATGGTCGGTCAGATTATTCTCTCCGTGATTACCCGAGATAATTTTGTGGTGTGTGTGGTGTGTGTGTGCTTGTGTTGTGTGTGTGTGTGTGTGTGTTGTGTGTGTGTGTGTGTGTGTGTGTGTAGGTGTGTGTGTGTGTGAGTGTGTGTGTGTGTGTGTGTGTGAGTGTGTGTGTGTGTGTGGTGAGTGTGTGTGTGTGTGTGTGTGTGTGTGTGTGTTGTGTGTGTGTGTGTGTGTGTGTGTGTGTGTGTGTGTGTGTGTGTGTGTGTGTGTGTGTGTGTGTGTGTGTGCCTGCTTGCCTGTTTGTCTATTTGTCTGTTTGTCTGTCTGTCTGTCTGTCTCTCCCCTTTCTTTCCCCTCTCGTTCTCTCTATTCTCTCTTTCTTTCTCTGCATTTTTCTGTCTGTCTGTCTCTGCTCCCCCCCCCCCTCTCTCTTTCTTTTTTCTTTATCTTCTCTTTCTGTCCACCTCTTTCTCTCTCTGCATTTCTGTGTCAATCTCTTTCCCATCCTCTCTTTCTTTTTTCTGTCCCCCTTCTCTGTCTCTCTGTCTCAGTCTTTCTTTCTCTGTATCTCTCACACTCTTTCAATCTCTGTCTTTCGATATCATCTCTGTCTGCTCTCTCTCTCTCCCTCTCTCTTTCTCTCTGTGTTTCTCCTCTCTCTCTCTGTCTCTCTCTCTATGTCTGTCTGTTTCCTCTGCCTGTCTTTGTCTTTCTCTCTCTCTCTCTCTCTCTCTCTCTCTCTCTCTGTCTCTCTCTCTGTCTCTCTCTCTCTCTCTGTCTCTCTCTCTCTCTCTTTCTCTCTCTTTCTCTATTTGTCTTTGTATCTCTGTATCTATCTTTATGTCTGTCTGTTTCTCCCTCTCTCATTCTCGTCTTTCTCTGTGTGTTTGTCTCTGTCTCTGCCTCTGCCTCTGTCTGTCCGTCTCTCTCTCTATGTCTGTCTGTTTCCTCTGCCTGTCTTTGTCTTTCTCTCACTCTCTCTCTCTCTCTCTCTCTCTCTCTCTCTCTGTCTCTCTCTCTCTCTCTCTCTCTCTCTCTCTCTCTCTCTCTCTCTGTCAGCTTTCTAACTGAAAATGCCTGTATATGTATCTGTCAGTCCATCTGTCTGTCTGTCTCGCTGTCTGTCTCACTATGTACATGTATGTTCATGTTGGTATACGTGGGTACGTGCGTCCTGCATGCGCACGAGCGTGTGTGTGTGTGTGTGTATGTATGAATGCCTGTGTGTGTGCATGTGCGCGTGTGTGTGTATGTGTGTGCGTGCGCACGTGTGTGTGTGTGTGTGTGTGTGTGCGTGTGGACGTCTGTATTCCCCGTAAGTGTGTGTGTGTGTGTGTGTGTGTGTGTGTGTGTGTGTGTGTGTGTGTTTGTGTGTTTTGTGTGTGTGCTCTGTGTGTGTGTGTGTGTGTGTGTGTGTGTGTGTGTGTGTGTGTGTGTGTGTGTATGTGTGTCCCTCTTTGAAATGAATACTAACAGTGCCCTACTAAGTCTTTCACAAGTCTCAGTGTTGTATGAATAGCCACAGTTCCCACTGAGTCGTCCACAGCTGTCAGTGTTGTATAAATAGTCCCAGTGCCCCACATAGCCATTCACAGCTGTCAGTGTTGTATAAATAGTCCCAGTGCCCCACATAGCCATTCACAGCTGTCAGTGTTGTATAAATAGTCCCAGTGCCCCACATAGCCATTCACAGCTGTCAGTGTTGTATAAATAGTCCCAGTGCCCCACATAGCCATTCACAGCTGTCAGTGTTGTATAAGTAGTCCCAGTGCCCCACATAGCCATTCACAGCTGTCAGTGTTGTATAAATAGTCCCAGTGCCCCACATAGCCATTCACAGCTGTCAGTGTTGTATAAATAGTCCCAGTGCCCCACACAGCCATTCACAGCTGTCAGTGTTGTATAAATAGTCCCAGTTCCCCACACAGTCATTCACAGCTCTCAGTGTTGTATAAATAGTCCCAGTGCCCCACACAGTCATTCACAGCTGTCAGTGTTGTATAAATAGTCACAGTTCCCCACACA
>CM060315.1:60204134-60206634 GCA_030674185.1 Monoplex corrugatus | reverse complement strand
AGATGATCAAGCCATGTTAAATATTGTCCTTGTAACAATTTCTTTTGATATGTACCGAATAACTGTGACATTCAGAATAAACGTCACTCTTCAGTCAAATGTATTAAATTAAGCATCGATTTGTTGTGCTGTTAACGGAGTCCTGGACAGTAATGGGATGTCATTTTGAATGGTTATGATGGTCAGCTAGGCAGATCAGGATGTTGGCCGTTAGGACAGACAGGAGGTTAGAAAAGTGGATAAAATTGCATACAAGTAATATGGTGTTTAGTAATCAGAGGTTGATGTGAAAGTATAAGGCCATTACCTGGCATTCTCACTTCTCTCGTCTGTTTAGTTGTTATAACATGAGTGACTCATTAGACTTAAGTTCTGGTATCTTGAGTTTAAGGCCTGTCTGCGACAAAGGAAAGTGTGCCGTATACTGCCCATCAGGTTGATAAATTCAAATACCTGGGAACGATCATTTCATCAGACGGCAGATGCACATCAGAAATAGCCAGCAGAATCGGCCAAGCCAAAACAGCATTTAAGAAGATGACAAGCATTCTTACCAACAAATGCCTATCAATTAACATCAGAAAGAGAGTTCTTGAATGTTATATAGAACCAATACTGTTGTACGGATGAGAGGCGTGGACAGTCATCAAGCAAAGCCAGAACAAAATTGAGGCAGCCGAGATGTGGTTTCTAAGAAGAATGTTGAGAGTTCCATGGACAGCAAAGAAAGCAAACGAGACAGTCTTGATGGAGGCAGACACAAGTAGATCACTCATAAGGAAGATTAGGAAAAGACACGCAACATTTATAAGTCATTTTATGAGGAAGGGGGATTTGGAGCACCTGGTCACAACGGGAAAGCTGGAGGGAAAGAGAGCACCAGGTAGACCCAGGGAGAAAATGCTGGACGGACTTGTAGAGTGGCTGGGGACGAGGAGGGTGGGGAGATGCTAGGGGCAACGAGAGATAGAGACAGATGGAAGTCCATGATCGCCAACGCCATGCAGCAGGGCACCTGATGATGATGATGATACTGCCCATCTTAATGTGCCAAACAATGAGGTGTCAGCTAGTGTTCTCTACACATTAAGCCTCTATTATTCAGTGTCCTTTTCTGTGATGAAACTTAAGACTGAGTTGACAGTGTCGGTTTTCTGAAGACGACATTCAACATTCTGATGACTGTATAACTGATGAAATTTTGTGTTTATCAATGGATTAGTAGACATACCAGCCGTCATCGCCAGGAGTGGGTCTTCGTGTGGGACACAAGACCGGTTCTTCCCCAGGCACTGCATAAGAAGGAGTACTGAGCACTGCCTTCTCTGCTGGTGGTGTTGATGCCACAGTTGATTAACTTGGCCTTCAGAACATCCTTGTATCGCTTTAGTGATCTTCCCTGGTCACGGTGTACTCCCTTGAGATTTCTGTCCAGGAGCACATTTGAGAAGCGGTTCTTTCCCATACGTGTCCTGCCCAATGTTATCGTTAGTATTATTGTTATTTTTGTTTAAAGCCCAGCCGACTGCGTATAGCATATCAGGGTTATAACCGTTTCAAAACATACACAAAACTTCAACAGGAAAAAAAGGAGAGGAAAATTAAGTATATATGTAAATGCATTCGCACAATAATCTAAGATGCTCCGGGCGTTGAGCACCCCGTCCAATTCATCACACAGGGAATTTTAAAAAAAACATACTTCCGCATAGTACATTTCCCTAGAGCCAAAAATGCGCTTAATACACGTATCCAATTATCAATCTTAAGAGAAAGTATGTAAGACTTTAACGAACATTTACACGTGAGTGAACCAGCAAAGCTGAACATGATACAAAGAAATGACAGAAAGCAAAGGAACAAGACAGTAACAAAGTAGAGCAACAGAAAAGAGGAAATTTCTAGCACAGAATTTCCAGACACTTACATGTAATCTCGCCACGTGTTGTTGCAGATATTGACATATCTTTGGTAGAACTGATCCAAAGAGAGTTCTTGTGTGTTATACAGAACCGGTACAATTGCACTGTTGTGAGGCTGGACAGTCAACACGCAAAGTCAGAACAAAATTAAGGCAACTGAAATGTGGTTTCTGAGAAGAATGTTTAGAGTTCCACAGACAGCAAAGATAACATGCTAGAGAGCTGAAAAGAGTAGCGTGGGGACAGTGACACAGGAGCCAGGGGAGAAAATGGAGCATAATAATAGTAATAATAATAATGATAATAATGATAATATAATAATAATAATAATAATATATAATAATAATAATAATAATAATAATAATAATAACAAAATAGAATATAATAAATGACATGAAGCCACTTTACATCGTAGAGAAGACTCTCAACCTGAATTGAATTATTTCATGAGTTTATAAGAAAGAAATTGATTTTCAGGGCAACCTTGCCAAGTAGAGTGAATGCGGGTACATTGCTACAGCCCCCCCCCCCCCCCCCCCCCAACGAAGAGGGCTGTATTTCATAGAGGTGATGTTCAC
>CM060315.1:60196634-60201634 GCA_030674185.1 Monoplex corrugatus | reverse complement strand
CACACACACACGCCCCAACGCACACACTTACATACATACTATACACATTCGCACACAACACACATACACCCACCCACCCACCCCCACACACACCACAGCTACACACACACACACACACACACACACACACACACACACACACACACACACACACACACACACGCACCACACACACACACATAAACACACACACCACAGCTACACACACACACACACACACACACACACACACACACACACACACACACACACACACACACACACACCCAGTTACACACAAACACACACGCACACAAACAAACAAATCAGAACAGATGAGATAGATGGGCTAGCAGGGAATTTTTTTTTCTGGTGACAGCAGTAGGAGCTATAAGACAGAGCCAATGAGTCATGGTTTTTTGTTTGACATACGGAACAAAACCCACTATCTACTATCTAAAACATGGGAAGTGAAAAGCTTTCCTGAAAGCATAGAAGACTGTTTGTTTGGAGGAGAAAAAAATATGACGTCAAGCCTTACTAAGAACCTTTTTTTTCTCTCCTACATATCATTATACAAATTTTTGTTTAGAAATTTCTTTCAGTTTCAGATTCAGAAAGAAGCTTAGTTTTCAGACCTATTTAACATGCTGTTTCTTTTTTTTTTTCTTCGTAAAACGTTAAGTCAAACATTACAAATTTTCAGATCCATTTAACATGCTATCTCTCTTTCATTTTCGTTTTTCTTTGTCAAACTTTAGGTCAAATGTTATAAATTTCATACCCATTTTAACCAGCTATCTTTCTTTTCTTTTATTTTTTCTTCGTAAAACTTTAAGTCAAATATCAAAAGTTTTCAAACCCATTTAACAAGCTTTCTTCTTCTTCTTCTTCTACTTCTTCTTCTTCTTTTTCTTCTTCTTTTTTCTTCTTCTTCTTCTTCTTCTTCTTCTTCTTCTTCTTCTTCTTCTTCTTCTTCTTCTTCTTCTTCTTCTTCTTCTTCTTCTCTTCTTCTTCTTTCTTCTTCTTCTCTTCTTCTCTTCTTCTTCTTCTTCTTCTTCTTCTTCTTCTTCTTCTTCTTCTTCTTCTCTTCTTCTTCTTCTTCTTCTTCTCTTCTTCTTCTTCTTCTTCTTCTTCTTCTTCTTCTTCTTCTTCTTCTTCTTCTTCTTCTTCTTCTTCTTCTTCTTCTTCTTCTTCTTCTTCTTCTTCTTCTTCTTCTTCTTCTTCTTCTTCTTCTTCTTCTTCTTCTTCTTCTTCTTCTTCTTCTTCTTCTTCTTCTTCTTCTTCTTCTTCTTCTTCTTCTTCTTCTTCTTCTTCTTCTTTCTTCTTCTTCTTCTTCTTCTTCTTCTTCTTTCTTCTTCTTCTTCTTCTTCTTCTTCTTCTTCTTCTTCTTCTTCTTCTTCTTCTTCTTCTTCTTCTTCTTCTTCTTCTTCTTTTCTTCTTCTTCTTCTTCTTCTTCTTCTTCTTCTTCTTCTTCTTCTTCTCTTCTTCTTCTTCTTCTTTCTTCTTCTTCTTCTTCTTCTTTCTTCTTCTTCTTCTTCTTCTTCTTCTTCTTCTTCTTCTTCTTCTTCTTCTTCTTCTTCTTCTTCTTCTTCTCTTCTTCTTCTTCCTATTCTTTTCTTCCTTTCCTTCTTCTTCTTCTTCTTCTTCTTCTTCTTCTTCTTCTTCTTCTCTTCTTCTTCTTCTTTCTTCTTCTTCTTCTTCTTCTTCTTCTTCTTCTTCTTCTTCTTCTTCTTCTTCTTCTCTTCTTCTTCTTCTTCTTCTTTCTTCTTCTTCTTCTTCTTCTTCTTCTTCTTCTTCTTCTTCTTCTTCTTCTTCTTCTTCTTCTTCTTCTTCTTCTTCTTCTTCTTTTCTTCTTCTTCTCTTTCTTCTCTTCTTCTTCTTCTTCTTCTTCTTCTTCTCTTCTTCTCTTTTCTTCTTCTCTTCTTTTTCTTGTTTTCTTCTTCTTTCTTGTTCTTCTTCGTGTTCTTGTTTTTTTTTCTTCTTCTTCTTTTTTTTCTTCTTCTTCTCCCGTCTTCTTAAGTCAAATATTACAAGTTTTCAGACCCATTAAACAAGCTACTATTTTTTCTTTTATCTTCGTAAACATTTTAGTCAAACATTACAATCTCCCACTAACCTTGCTGAAACATTTAAACTTCTGTTCAATGAGATTCAGTAATAACGGGTCAAGTCGTTTTAGCAATATATTTGTGATGGTCAAATAGTGGCCTGTGTGTGTAGTGATAGTCTGTGTGCGGGATAAACATTATAGAGACTGATTGGTTCCCTGAACGTCACGTGCTTCTGTATTGTGTTTTGTTTAGCTCTTGAGGGGAACGGCGAGTGGTGGGTGTGTTATGTGTTGTGGTGTGTGTGTGTGTGTGTGTGTGTGTGTGTGTGTGTTTGTTGTGTGTGGTGGTGTGTGTGTGTGTTGTGGTGTGTGTGGGGTGTGTGTGTGTGTGTTGTGTGTGTGTGTGTGGTGTGTGTGTGTGTGTGTGTGTGTGTGTGTGTGTGTGTGTGTGTGTGTGTTGTGTGTGTGTTGTGTGGTGTGTGTGTGTGTGTGTGTGTGTGTGTGCGTGGTGTGTGTGTTGCGTGCGTTGTGTGTGTGTAAAGATAGGCAATTCTGGCTCTGGCTCTTTCGTGTTTCTGTGTTCATTATTCTTACCTCCTCTGTCTGTCTGTCTGTCTGTCTGTCTGCCTGTCTGTCTCTCTGTCTGTTTGTGTGTGGGAGTGTAAAGGTAAGTCAGTTACCAGGCAAATCTGGCTCTGGCTCTTGTCGTCTTTTAATGTTCATCACTCTTACCCTCTCGTCCTCTGTCTGTCTGTCTGTGTCTGTCTCTCTCTGTCTCTGTCTGTCTGTCTCTGTCTGTCTGTCTGTCTCTTTGTGTCTCTGTCTCTATCTCTCCCTCCCCCCCCTCTCTCTCTCTCTTTATCCAACGTAGATCACACATTGGACGAGGAGCACGTAACTTAAGAGACATTGATATGCACGTACCACTATCCACAAATATAAAAACAAGTATTCTTGTTCTTATTCTTGACAGCACAAAAAACATTGCCCAGAGAAGAAAAGTAACAAGAGACAACAAGTAACAGCCACGCAAAACCAACATTGTGGGGGCACAATTTCGCCTTTACCATCATGTCTCTTGATATGTTAATAATAACAGTACAAAGGTATATTCAGTAGAGGATAAGATGAGGGGAAGAAAGCTATAAACAAAGTGTTCAGACAGTCAGAAGAGAACGATACCTGCATAACGTATGGGATTTGCTTCTCTGTCTGTCTGTCTGTCTGTCTGCACCGTCTGTCTGTCTTTCTGTCTCTCACTCTCTCTGTATATAGATATATATATACAAGGGAGTTAAGACCTACTGGTACTCTACAAGGGAGTTAACACCTATTGGTATTCTTTCCTTGACTTTTATTTATTTGTTTCCTTTTCTTGTTCAAACATTGTCAAATCATATCGGATTGGGAGAATTATAGGCAATATAACTTGTTCCTATTCAATCTGCTACTGAAAAGCTCTCTCTCTCTCTTTCTCTCTCTCTCTCTCTCTCTCTCTCTCTCTCTCTCACTCACTCTCTCTCTCTCTCTTATTCAGTGTAGATCATACATGGACGAGGACTGAAGAAACGTTGATATACTCGTACCACTAGCCTCGAAAATAAAAACGAAGTATTATTGTTCTTGTTCTCGGTAACACAATGAACATTACACAGAGGAGAAAAGTAACAAGACACAACAACCTAACAGCCATGCAAAACCAACATTTTTGTTTTTTTTGTTGTTGTTGTTTTTTTTTGGGGGGGGAGGGAGGTACAATTTCGCCTTTACCATTTCGTCCCTTGATATGTAATAATAACAGTATAACAGCACAGCCGGTAGACGATAAGCTGAGGGGAAGAAAGCCATAAACAAGATGTTCAGACAACCAGATGAGCGATACCTGCATAACGTATGGGATTTGCTACTAACAGACAGATTCGCTTACTGGCTCAGCGTGTCCAGTAAGCCTTACAGACATCTGCTCAGTTCAGCACTCCGAGAAAAAACTCTGCCTGACATATTGAAGCATTACTCTACTGGGTGATGTTGCTCATATCTCTCCCAGGGACTTAAGTGTACACAAGTTCCTCTGTGTAGTTGAAAAGGTGGGTAGACTTAATAACATTGTACCAGACACTGAGGCTATAGACTAAAGGATTTGGGCAGAGATGTACCAGACACTGAGGCCATAGACTAAAGGATTTGGGCAGACACATCGTTAGGTGAGTTGGTGTTAGCACAGCGTCTGAGAGGACGGTAGGAGTGTCAACAGAATCACAAAGTAAGGGAGTTTTTTAATGGGGTTGGAAAAGAAAAATGAAGACACGAGACTATGTATCTTTTCCGTCGGTGTCTCTGTTTCTGTTTCTCTGTCTTCCTTCTTCATCGTCCTCTTCTCTGTCTGTCTGTCTGTCTGTCTGTCTCCCTCTACATATTATATACACACATATATACAAGGGAGTTAAAACCTATTGGTACTCTACAAGGGAGTTAAGACCTATTGGTTCTCTCTCTTTGACTTTATTTTTTTTTTTCCTTTTCTTGTTCTTGTTCAAACATTGCCAAATCATATCTGACTGGAGAATTGTAGGCTATATAACGTGTTCTTATCTAATCTACATCTCAAAGATGTTCCTGTACAGAGAGGTAAAGCAAAAAATACCGTGACTAGGGAAGACCACTCATCATCATCATCAGGTGCCCTGCCGCATGGCGTTGGTGATCATGGACTTCCATCTGTCTCTATCTCTCGTTGCCCTATGCATCTCCTCCACCCTCCTCGTCTTCAGCCACTCCGCAAGTCCGTCCAGCATTTTCTCCCTGGGTCTACCTGGTGCTCTCTTTCCCTCCAGCTTTCCCGTTGTGACCAGGTGTTCCAAATCCCCCTTTCTCATAAAATGGCCTATAAATGTTGCCTGTCTTTTCCTAATCTTCACTTATCAACGATCTACTTGTGTCTACCTCCATCAAGACTGTCTCGTTTGTT
>CM060315.1:60189134-60194134 GCA_030674185.1 Monoplex corrugatus | reverse complement strand
ACTGAGTGGTTGAGAGAGGGAGTGTGTTTGGGTCTGTGTGTGTGTGTGTGTGTGTGTGTGTGTGTGTGTGTGTGTGTGTGTGTGTGTGTGTGTGTGTGTGTGTGTGAAGAGAAAGAGAGAGAAAATATTTTTGTATGATTGTCACTATTTTTAGTAATATTTGAATTTACTATGTTAATATGTCTTGTTGAACGTAAATTTTATGTTTTATGTTATATAGTGTTAGCAGCGGTATGTTTAAATTTTATGTTGGTGTATCTATTTGTATTTAGTTATATACTGATTTTATGTGAAGCGCTTTGTGCTCTGGAAAGCGCTATATAAATTGCCTTTATTTAAAGTCACTGTGACCAATATAACAAGTAATGTGCAGGATCATCTACAACTTCCACTGACATTTGGACAGACTATAAGGGTACAGAAATTTGTCAGTGTAGAAGATTATGGATCTCATTGTAAAAAGGATCATCATCATCATCATCATCATCATCATCATCATCATCATCATCATCATCATCATCATGTGCCTTGCCGCATGGCGCTGACGATTATGGCCCTCCATACGAATCTATCCCTTATCGCTGCAACTACATCTTCCACCCTCTCTGTCCTCAGCCACCTTGCACGTCCGTCCAATATTTCTTACCTGGGTCTCCCTGGTGTTTTCTTTCCCTCCAGCTTTCCTGTTGTGATCAGGTGCTCTAATTTCCCTTTCCTCGTAAAATGTCATATAAATGTTGCTTGTCTTTCCCTATTCTTCTTTATCAATGATCGTCTTGTGTCTGCCTCCATCAATACTGTCCCGTTTGATTTTTTTTTTTTTTTTTTTTTTTTTTTTTTTTTTGCTGTCCATGGAATTCTCAACATTCTTCTTAGAAATCACATTTTGGCTACCTCAGTCTTGCTCTGGCTTTGAGTGTTGACTGTCTACGCCTCACAACCGTATAGCAGTATCGGTTCTATATAACATTCAAGAACTCTCTTCTTGGTGAAAAGGCTAACCGTTGACATTCTTAACGTGAAGCTGTCATAGCTGATTCAAGTACATTTATGTGTGAGCGAGTATGTTAGTGTGTGGGAGGGGGGAGGGAGTGGGTGAGTGGTTGGGTGGGTGGATGGTTAGGTGAGAGAGACTGGATGTTGAGGGCGGCGTTTTGGGGATGTGAGGTGATATGACATCTATGGTAAAAGCAAGCACAGCCTACTGTCTTGTCATGCATTCTCAAGCCACAATGGAAGTCCATAGCATCATGATTATCATCTCCATCACTATCCATCTTCACAACACAGTGAAAAAAATTCTCACTGATCCTGTGGCCACTGAAGTGGTGGGGGGGGGGGGGAGAGAACAGCAAAGAACCAACAGAGAAAGAGAGAGAGAGTGAGTGAGTGAGAGAGAGAACAGAGAGACAGAGAGATAGAGAGACAGAGAGAGAGAGAGTGGAGGAGAGAGGAGACAGAGAAGAGAGAAGAGTGAGCGAGAGCGAGCGAGAGAGAGTGAGAAGAGAGAGGGGGAGGAGAGAGAGAGACAAAGAGACAGAGAGAGACAGACAGACAGACAGACAGACAGAGACAGAATATATATATGTATATAAATATAGAGAGAGAGAGAGCAGTAGAGAGAGAGAGAGAGGAGAGAGAGAGAGAGAAGACAAGAGCAGACAGACAATAGAGACAGAGAGACAGAGAGAGACAGAGAGAGAGAAAGACAGACAGACAGACAGAAAGAGACACAGAGAGAGAGAGAGAGAGAGCTTTTGAGATTCGCGTACTCTTTTCCTTTTTAAAATTAAAACTGACGCTGATAGCAGTTTTCTTGTCTGGGTTCCTGGCCTAGTTGGTATTAGAGGCAATGAAACAGCTATCTTGCCAAGAATGCCACAAGGTAAAAGCTGTCTACATCTTTCATCCCTTACACAGATCAGAAACCTACAGTACAAACTTCTGTGAAAAAACAAAATCCAGTAAGAGGACTTGAAGAGCCTTATAGAATACTTTCTCCTGTGTGTAATTTTTTAAAATATTTTTTTTATTTATATTATGTTTTTTTTAGAGTTCATGCAGGTCATAAAGGGTCACACAGTCCACGCTCACTCACATCTATAACCCTTTCACTC
Organism: Monoplex corrugatus; assembly: GCA_030674185.1. Lineage (NCBI taxonomy): Eukaryota > Metazoa > Mollusca > Gastropoda > Littorinimorpha > Ranellidae > Monoplex > Monoplex corrugatus. The sequence continues at coordinate 60,192,017 of CM060315.1, read as the reverse complement.
ACACACCCTCTCTGCCAGCTGCAAAAATCTAACTCTTTCCCTCCTTCACCTAAAGTAAGCTGGTGGACAGGGTGAGGGAGATAAAGAGTTAAGTTTTTGCTTTGCTGTTATGACTGACAATGCGTGATGCTGGAGGATAGGGTGAGGGAGTTAAAGGGTTAAAAGAGAAACGAAAGTGCATAATGGCGAATACTGTGTGAAGAGCCTCTCTGCATCAAACACCTTACCGAGTGCTGGAAATTGCCCAGTGTGAGATATAAGCAATATACAGTTGACTCCTTGAAGAAACTCTTCAGAGATGTCCTTCAGATATAATTATTTTTTCTGTTTATACAAGAGATCAGTAGACTTCATTCCCTGTGGCCACATGTACCGGAAAGATTCTTAGATGCATTTTAAAACTTGAAAGACTGAGCAAATACTTGGTTTTTGACCGTTGGCTTCTTAATTAATTTAGAGTTTGAGTTGTTTTCAACGTGTGCCAGACTTGATGTGGTCTCGGTGGTCGGATGGGCGATATGCAATATGATTTCGATTTAATAGAGGGAGAGAGGAGAGAGAGAGAGAAGAGAGAGAGGAGAGAGAGAGAGAGAGAGAGAGAGAGAGAGGAGGGAGGGACAGAGAGAGAGACAGAGTGACAGAGACCGAGACAGAGAGACAAATAGTCAGAGACAGAGACAGAGAGAGACAGACAGACATAGAGACAGAGAGACAGAGAAAGACAAAGACAGATATACACACAGAGAGAGAGAGAGAGAGAGAGAGAAGAGAGGAGAGAGAGAGACAGAGACATAGAGAACTTTTGAAATTCTTTGTACTCTTCCTTCAAAAAAAAAAATGCCGCTGATAGCAGTTTTCGTGTCTGGGTTCCTGGCCAAGTTAGTATTAGAAGCGATGAAACAGCTGACTGTCTTTCCAAGAATGCCACAAGGTAAAAGCTGTCTACATCTTTCATCCCTTGCACAGATCAGAAACCTACGGTACAAACTTCAACGAAAAGACAAAATCTAGTAAGAAGACTTGAAGAGCCATACAGAACAATTTCTCCCGTGTGTAATTTTTGATACAGATGGGTTTTTTTTTATTTATAATGTTTTTTTTTCAAAGGGCAAAATTTAGAGTTCATGCAGGTCACAAAGGGTCACAGAGTCTACGTTCACTCACATGTTTTAAAGAAAAACGAAAGTGCATCATGGTGAATACTGTGTGAGGAGCCACTCGGCATCAAAAATCCTTACCGAGTGCTGGAAATTTCCCAATGAGAGACATAAGCAATATACAGCTGATTCCTTAAAGAAACTCTTCAGAGATGTTCTTCAGACATAATCTGATTTTCTTTTTTACAAGAGATCAATAAATTTCATCCCTTATGTACTGGAAAGATTCTTAGATGCATTTAAAGACATGAAAGACTAGGCAAGAACCTGGTTTTTGACCGTTGGCTTAATTAATTTAGAGTTTGAGTTGTTTTTAACGTGGTGCTAGCCTTGATGTGGTCTCGGTGGTTGGATGGGCGATATGCAATATGCTTTCGATTTAAGAGAGGGAGGGAGGGAAAGGGAGGGAGAGAGAGAGAGAGAGAGAGTGTGTGTGTGTGTGTGTGTGGTGTGTGTGTGTGTGTGTGTGTGTGTGTGTGTGTGTGTGTGTGCGGGAGAGAGAGAAAGAGAGAGAGAGAGAGAGTGACACAGAGAGAGTGAGAGAGACAGAGAGACAGATAGACAGAGACAGAGAGACAGAGAGAGAAAGAAAGACAAAGAGAGAGAGAGAGAAACAGACAGACAGACAGACAGACAGAGACAGACAGAGAGACTGAGAGAGGTAGAGATCTTTGGTCCTTGGATAAACAGGAGATTAGGAGACTAGTTGGATTTCCTAACATTACACTCATACACACACATACACACACACTTACACACACACACACACACACTCCACACACACACACACACACACACACACACACACACACACACACACACACACACACACACACACAACCCGTCTAATATCACTTATAGTGAAAAGACGTTAAATTAAAGAACGAACGAACACACACACACTAATATCTCTAATATCACATTATGTGGATAGTCATTAAATGAAGTTGAACACACACACAACACGCACGTACACACGCACGTACGACACACACACACACACACACACACCACACACACACACACACACACACATGGTATTGGTACAGATGGGACTTAAGAGTGATGTAAAGTTTATCAAATATATATCAAAGTTCTCTCTGTCTGTCTGTCGCTCTCTCTCTCTCCCCCCCCCCCTCTCTCTCTCTCCATCCCCTCCCCCTACATATGTATGGCTGAACCACGGTTTTAGGGATACAAACGGTTTTCATCGTTACTTTTGTAAAACGTTGATTGACTGTACATGGCTGGATAGGACAGGAGGGGGGGGGAGAGAGAGAGAGAGAGAGAGAGAGAGAGAGAGAGAGAGAGAGAAAGAGACACACACACGCTCACACACACTCACACACACACGCACACACACAAACACACACACGCACGCACACACACACACAATATATATATATATATATAATATATATATATATATATATATATATATACAATACCAGGTACACACTACCACTACTACCATTCCTCCTTCTCCCATTCCTACTCTTTCTCCTTCTATTCCTACGTTTACTGCTGTTATTAGGACCACATGCACACAACAAGTCAGAAACAACATCAAGCGCCAGCATTAACATCACCACCACCACAACAACAACAATATCGACAAAAACAACTCAGAAGAAACACCAATTTTTTCCCAGATTAATGATTACGTCGGATGAAAAAAACAAACAAACAAACAAACAAACAAACAAAACAAAAACAAAAACAAAAA
>CM060315.1:60174134-60186634 GCA_030674185.1 Monoplex corrugatus | reverse complement strand
TGACTTGGTCACTTTATAAAAGCAAGGAGACTTACCAGATGCCCACAAGAAAACAAGGCAAGGTGACAGATTATTGGCTGACTTGGACTTTTGTCTGTCGGGCAGTCGTTTGTTGCCGAGGGGCAGTTCTCTGTTTTCTTTTGATCCTCAAGTAATGTCAGACCATACTAAGAATTTGTCTGTTGTGTTGTTTCCGTGGTTTTTCTGTGCACCACACTTAAGAATCTTCTCACTGTGAAAAACAACAACAAAACAACAATAACAACAACAACAACGACAACAAAACGAGAAGAGATTAGTTTATTACTGCGTTACTGTCAACCTCATTCAAAGTACAGTTTATATGATTTTGAATTTTGCTTGTTGCATGAAAATAAAGAAGATTCAACTATCCTACACCACTCCATCACTCATGCCTTTCTCTTTGTCTCTCTTTCTCTGTCTCGCTGTCGTTCTCCATGTCTCTATCTCTCTGTGTGTCTGTGTGTTTGTCTGTCTCTCTTTCTCTGTCTGTCTCTCTCTGTCTCTCACACACGCTCTCTCTGTGTCTCTTTGTCTCTCCGTCTTTCTCTGTCTCTATCTGTCTCTTTGTTTCTGCCTCTCTCACTGTCTCCGTCTCTTCTGTGTCTCTGTCTCTGTCTGTCTGTCTCTCTCTCTCATCTCTCTCTGTCTCTGTCTGTCTGTCTGTCGCTGTCTCTCTCTCTCTCTCTCTCTCCCTCTCTCTCTGCTTTCATATTTTTGTGGCTTTGGTCATTACCACTGCCACTACTACTACTACTACCATTACTACTACTGCTAGACTTCTACTACAACTATTACCACTACGACGACAAACACGCTGACGATAACAACTATTACGACTGCTACTACGACTGCTGCTACTACAGCCTCTTCTGTTACCTGGGATTCCTCATCCTCTTCCTTCTTCACCTGTGTAATTATAGACATTTCAGCATACTATTTTGGACAGAGTTCATGCGCATTTCAGCATACTATTTTGGACAGAGTTCATGGGCATTTCAGCATACTATTTTGGACAGAATTCATGGGCATTTCAGCATACTATTTTGGACAAAGTTCATGGGCATTTCAGCATACTGTTTAGGACAGTTTTCATGGGCATTTCAGCATACTATTTTGGACAACGTTCATGGGCATTTCTGCATACTATTTTGGCAGAGTTCATGGGCATTTCAACACACTATTTTGGGCAGAGTTCATGGGCATTTCAGCATACTATTTTGGGCAGAGTTCATGGGCATTTCAACACACTATTTTGGGCAGAGTTCATGGGCATTTCAACACACTATTTTGGGCAGAGTTCATGGGCATTTCAACACACTATTTTGGGCAGAGTTCATGGGCATTTCAACACACTATTTTGGGCAGAGTTCATGGGCATTTCAGCACAATGTTTTGGACAGAGTTCATGGGCATTTCAACACACTATTTTGGGCAGAGTTCATGGGCATTTCAGCACAATGTTTTGGACAGAGTTCATGGGCATTTCAACACACTATTTTGGGCAGAGTTCATGGGCATTTCAGCACAATGTTTTGGACAGAGTTCATGGGCATTTCAGCATACTATTTTGGACAAAGTTTAGTTCTTGTTCACTTCCCACCCAAATACTTCACTAATGTTAATTTGTTTAGAGCATTTGCGACAGGTTTTGTCAGGTTCGGGAGGAGCCAGTGTGGTTGTGACTAGTACAAAACTAAAATACATTCTTTCTGGAGTCCCTACAGAAAAAGATACTGTTCTTTTTCTCCAGGTACTTTTTTGCGTGTGTGTGTGATGTGGCTGTGCAGGACGTTGATAAGGTCAGTTTATATTGGGATGGGATTGGTGGGGTGGGGGGGAGGCTGAATGTGTTTTCATTCGCTTACAGGTGTGGTGTGTGTGTGGTGTGTGTGTGTGTGTGTGTGTGTGTTTGTGTGTGTGTGTGTGTGTGTGTTGTGTGTTGTGTGTGTTTGTGTGTTGTGTTTTGTGTGTGTGTGTGTGTGTGTGTGTGGTGTGGTGTGTGTGTGTGTGTGTGTGTGTGTGTGTGTGTGCGTGTGTGTGTGTGTGTGTTGGGTGCTTGTGTGTGTGTGTGTGTGTGTGTTGTGTTTTGTTGTGTGTGTGTGGTGTGGTATGTGTGTGTGTGTGTGTGTTTGTGTGTGTGTGTGTGTGTGTGTGTGTGTGTGTGTGTGTGTGTGTGTGTGTGTGTGTGTGTGTGTGTGATATTTTACATTGCAGATGGAGATATACATTTCTCTACAATGTAGCCTGGATTGTGCCTGTGTCACAAGTAAAGATGAAGGTGACTGGCAGTGTCTTGCAATTTATGCAGGTTCGTGAAGGTCTTCTCAGAGACAAAATACACCGGTCCAGGTTAAACGAAAATAATCCTTTATTTGAAGAACGTAGAAAACATAACAGGAACTGGGTAAATACTTCACACATCTGATGCACCACTTCTAGTTTGCAGAATTCTTCTTCTTCAGCCCTCAAATCTACACGCAGCAACTCCACAAATCTACAGCAACTTCTCTATCTCTGACAGCAGACTTAAACTTCAACTCTTCCGATCGCTCTCCTCTCTCTCTCTCTCTCTCTCTCTCTCTCTCGACCCACAGTCACGCTTTATTTATAACATCATGGAAAGTTCCACAATATTCTCGGCTTTCCCTAGATTTTTAGCCAATTATAGTCGCATTCTCGAATCTTCCTGTCAGAATATTCTGTTGTTCTAGCCAATCATTGTACAGGTTAAATTTGTTCACGATTTACGGAACATTCTTGAAAGATCTAAGGCATTCTACGTTTTTCTCGTCATTTCTAGATTGTTCCAAAGGATTCTACATATTTCCATACAACGAAATGAAACTCAAACATATATTTTCAGCGTTAGCATAAACCAAAACATATTCTCGATTCATTATCAAGTGAATCAAAAACTAATCTTCAAGAGCGAACATCTGAGAATAGCTGACTTGACAGACACATTTTGACGTCACATTTCTCTTATCGGCATTCACACTTTCACGTTGAGTTTCTGTTTTCTCTCATTTTTTTAAAAGTAACAGCCTGTGATATACTGCTACAAAGATAGACATAAAAGCATACGTCAGTTCAGTACTATCTTAAGACTTTGTTATCGCACAGGGCTATGTGCAGGCTTGCAGTTTATGCCATGATCATTTTGTATCTTCTCCATCACATGGCATCAGTGGCTTCGGTGCTTATGGAATTTGCTCCAAGCACAGACAAGCTGTCTTGAGAAACTGAAACTAAAACTACACTGAAATCGATTCCTTTTTCTCACTCTAACATCCTTGGCCTTCTTTCTGGAGTCATCTTCTCCCCCTTCCCACCCCCCGTCATCCCCAGTCCCCCAAACCTCTGTCTGTATCGTTGTTGTATGATGTAAGAGAAAAACGATATCAATATGTGGACATAACACAGAACAACAAGATACAGTCTGACGGTCTTGACCAGTCCTAAAACATGACCACTTGTCTGTTTTTTGCTCTGTTACCCCTGAGCTCAGCACAGCGAAGGAAGAATAATTGGACTCCATCATCACTGAAGGATAAGGGTGGACACTCTCACAGACAGAGCGAAAAACTGAAGATGAGATCTTCCAGATACCTGGCAGCGGAAGAGTACAAGTCTGCAGTCAGCGTGCTCTTCCAGTTCTTTGGTTCCAGTCTTTTGAGTCCAGTCATTGGACGGTTGAATCTCAAACAACTTACTATGAGGTTCTGATTTTTTATGTCTGTTTTTTCATGAAATCCTGGACAATTTCACCACGCTACGGATTATTAACCACATGGGTATCGAAAGTTATAGGTAGAAAGAAACTCTAGGGAGAGCTAGACAACAGAAGGTCTTCAGAGAAGTAACCCCCTTTAGACAAGTGTTTCGGCCCTGAATTCCTTACACTCTCGGGGGGCCGGGCCACATCCAGGTCATGACTCCTGGATGCCCTTCTGCTGTTGTCTATTTTTTTTTTTTTTTCCCACGCCGGGGATCGAACCTGGGCGATTCTGCGCTTCAGAACTGCGGTACGCGGTTTTACCAATGTGCTAACGGGGCACACATCATCTGTAGGGAATTTAATCCTTATGAAGTTCACTTTTTTCGTTCCTCCTTGCCCAGATCCAGCTTGAGCTCCTTTCTGCTGCCTCTGCCATCGCTTTAAGGGCTCTAGTCCTCTTCTTCCCAGAAATGGCGAGTTGTTTCATGAGATCATAAGCGGAGGTGCCCACAAACCCTCTTGCCCCGACCTCTATGGCGAAGATTTTGACCCGCAGACCTGCTTTCTTCAGGGTGCTGGCAAGACCGGCGTATTTTTCGGTCTTGTAGATATGTGCTTCTTCCATTCTGCTTTCGTATGGCACAGTGAGTTCTATCAGAATCACTTGTTTCGAGGAGTCAGAGTGGAGAGCGATGTCTGGTCTCATGCCTGTCTTGCTGATGACATCTGGGTAATTTCTCCACTCTGGGAGGTCTGCTGTACACTCCCAGTCGACTGCTCCATCCAGAAGACCCTTTGGCAATGTGCTGGTTGTCATAGCACTTTCGGGCCAGACCTGTTTCCCCCCTGCTTTGTAGAACGTTGTCATAGCAATTGGTGCGTTTGGGGTCATGGTTTTTTCGCTAACCACATCTGTGATCACTTTCAGAACTTGGTTGTGCCTCCATGTATACCTTCCTTGGGCTAGCGCTACTTTGCAAGAGCTTAGGACATGTTCCACTGTTTGTTTCTTCTGACAGAGCGGACATGCTGGGTCGTCTGCTTTCCCCCATTTCACTAAGTTTGCATTCGAGGGGAGCAGGTCATATACAGATCTGAGGAGGAAGCTTATCCTTAGAGGAGCCATGTGCCACATATCGTTCCAGCTGAGACTTCTTTGGAGTGCACTGTCCCATGTTGTCCATTGCCCCTGTTGACCTTGCTGGACTGCCTTCTGCTGGACTGCCTTCTGCACTCATAATAATATATAATATACTGCTTCATTTTCTTCGTCTTTATTCTTCTTCTCCCTTTGTTGTTGTTGTTGTTGTTGTTGTTGTTGTTGTTGTTGTTGTTGTCCTTCTTCTTCGTCTCTTCTTTTTCCGCCTCCTCCTTCTTCTTCTACTCCTCCTCCTCTTCCTTCTTCTTCTTGTCCTTCTTCTCCTTCTCCTTCTCCTCTTCCTCCTCCTCCTCCTTCTTCTTCTTCTTCTCCTCTTCTTCTTCTTCTACTCCTCCTTCTCCGCTTCCTCTTCCTCGTCTTCCTCCTTCTCATCCTCCTCCTTCTTCTTTTTTTTTTCCTTCTCCTTTTTTCTAATCCCACGACCATAGTAGTATTGGTTTGAGTCACCGGACACTGCAGCATGCAAGATTCTCCATTTCTTCCTCTGAGGTGCACCAACAAGTAAGTAGGTAATGCTGAGGTTGGTCCTGTTTTTGATATTTTGTGCCCAGCTCTCCCCCTCTCTCGACCTCAGCGACGGCATCTTAGCAGAGTGTGCTGTATGATGGTCGTAGTGCGTTATGGGGTTTGACGTGACCAAACTATGCAAACTTGTTGCCAGAAGTGGTTTTGTCATAAAGAGGTTTCTGCGTGATCTGTTCGAGGATGACAGTGAACAAGACTGGGAATAGCTAGTACTCTTGACGTACTCCTCCTGTAGCTCGAAATTACTCTGCCTGTTGATTGTTGAGAAGCAGCGCAGCTGGACTTCTCATTCAGCGTCTCGTTCAACTTGGATTAGACCCTCGTCAGGATTGAGGCCTCTCATGACTTGCCAGTGTCCTTTGTACCAAACTCTGTTAAATATTTTCTTTAAGTCAATCAAGTTGTGATAGAGGTTACAATGATGTTTAAGTGCTTTACCGTCATGGTGAGACAGATGAAGATCTATGAGTTGAAAGCCAGATGTTTTTGTCTCAATAAAATTTTGGTTTGGGAATAGGAATATAGTATGAGCGGTTGAATAAAAGCGTTGCTTTAAACGTAGCAAAAATGCATACATTTCCTCTTTTACTTTATTTTCCAGCAACCAGAGAGTAACTGGACAGCCTTCTTTTTCTTTTCTGTTAAACCAGATTCTTCTCTGTTAAACCTTATTCTTTTATGTTACATTTTATCTATTCTGTTAAACCTTATTCTCTTCTGTTAAACCTTATTCTTTTCGGTTAAACCAGATTCTTTTCTGTTAAACCAGATTCTTTTCGGTTAAACCAAATTCTTTTCGGTTAAACCAGATTCTTTACTATTAAACCGTATTCTTTTCTGTTAAACTATATTTTTTCTGTTAAACCATATTGTAACCTGCGTACTACAACACATCCCAGTCAATAACGTGAGTAAATCCGGTAGTGTGAAGTGTGTGTAAATCCATTCACGATACCGTACTTACTGAGTGTTTTTCCTCTGTGTTCGTTCAGTGACTGAATTCCTGCGGCCGTTTCCTCAAGCCGTGCTGATTTACTATCCATCCTCTATCAACATGTACTTGCACTCCTTACTTTATTTATCGTTGAACCTGGAGGCAGGCAATTTGCACGCACTTATATACAAGCTAACAGCATTTCTGTGTACCCTAGCGGAAAGACGTTTCGTTAATGATGGCTGCAAGGTTGTGGTCGATGTAGCATTGAAAAGGCTGTGCGGTTTTGATGGCAGAGAAGATGGCTAAACATTTCCACATGCCAAAGCAAATCAGTAAATTTGCTTTGCAATTTGCTTTGTATCTGAGGCATGTATGACTGGTGATGTCTGCAGATTGTTGTCTCTGTGTGTTTCACGTGGGATTGTGGCCTAGAACATATTTACTTTCTGACTGTCCATCGTGCCACTGGAATGTAGGACAGCATCACTGTTCTGTTCCGGCTTCTGTTTGGTATTGAAGGTGTGTTTTCAGGACTTTGAATACTTCTCTGTTGGTCCCAGGTGTTCTTCGGTCTTCCTGTCTGGGTGTAACATTTTCACACACCCAAGTTTTCAGTCCTTGTCAAGTGTCTAACTTTGTTACTTGACCCGGTTACCTAACTTGTTTTCTGTCGTCTGTCAGTTACGTGATTAGATAATCTCCCTTGCACGTCCATGATTACGTTCCCTCCCTTGCATGTTTCTGGCCGATCAATATTCCTGCTTTGTTTTCTGGCCTTTGGAAAATTGAATTCTTTTCTAACCTTACAACGCACGAAGAACGTTAATAATTCATAACAAAGTCAGTTCCTTGTGAATGTATCGACATTTCCATCTAATGCTGCACAATGATTTTGAATGATTTGTCTTTTTCCACATTTTTTTAACTTGTCATGCTTGATATAATGTTTTATACTTTGCGTTTGTACATACGTTAAATTGCTAATAAGATGATCAATTCATAGCAGAAACAAAATTGATAAAATTACATTGTAATGTCCCATAGTATTTTCCTCTGTTCAAGTGTTTATCCTACACTCTCACTCTATCCCTTTCCCATCACATTCGTTGCTCCTGCCTTGTATGTTGAACCAAACTTTTATTTATGATCCGAAAGCCAGTAAACGCTCGTGTCTGTAATTATGAACTGTTTTTACGGATTCAATATTGTATATTATGTACTTGGATACTCGTCTTGTACGTCCTAAAACACTCGTTCTTTCAAATCTTATAGATGTGTAGTCCAGATTGTGTGTTTGTATCATGTTGCTGCATCTGGCGATGTTTTTGTTTCTGTAAAAAGATGATAAAGCAATCCCTATCCACATTATTTTCTCTACCCCAAAGATAAAAAACAGTCCATATCCTTATCTCTACCTCTTTTTCACAGAAGTTTTTTCCCCTTGGGGGAGGGGGAGTGGATGTCAGAATGCAAGGATATAGGTAGAGATAATCTTTGCTATTTACACATTATCAAACAATAAGATGGACAGAGGAGATGAATACGTTGTTCAATCTCTCTCTCTCTCTCAGTCTCTCTCTCTCTCTCTCTCTCTCTCCTCTCTCTCTCTCTCTCTCTTTCTCTTTCTCTCTCTCAGTCTCTCTCTCTTTCTCTCTCTCAGTCTCTCTTTTTCTCTCTCTCTTTTTCTCTCTCTCTCTCACTTTTGTGTCTCCAAACGGGTGTAGTGTGATTGACTATTTTCTTGTTCCCTATAATCTGGTATCATGCTTTGATTTACGGGTAGGTAACTGTGTTGATTCATGGCATCCACCTGTTGAGGTAATATGGAAAAGAGGAAATAATCATACAGATGTAGAAAGTGCAAGACAACAAGGGGAAGAAAAAATTGTATGGTCTGAAGAATTAGCAAGTTTATTTGTACACGAGCTTGATGGCTCTATGTTCAACAATTGTCTACAGACAGCTTTCGGTTTGTTAGATTATAATGTGAATGACAGTTCGGAGCAGTTTACTAAGGCTTTATGCGGGGCAGCTGCGTGTATGGTACGAACATTGAGACAAGGACAAAAGAAACAGAATGATTGGTTTGATAAGGAATGTGAAAGAAAGAAACAAGAAGTTAAGAGGCTACTGAAAAGATTCCAGAGATGCAAAACAGAAAAAGAAAAAAGAGAAGCATATGTCATATCACGAAAAGAGTATGTTAAACTAAGGAAAACGAAAGAAAGGGAATACGAAGATAAGAAAATAAGAACACTCAAAGATTCCATCAATGACTCCAGGTCATTCTGGTCAATAATAAGATCTGTTAATAGAAAGGCCTTTGTGTACAATGAAATCTCTATTGAACAATGGTACAATCATTTCTGCAGTGTTTTCAATGATATCGGGGGAAATACTGCACAAGAGAGTAATATAGTAGAGGAAGAAAATAATTTTGAGCCACTTTTCAATGAGCCTATAACTAAAGAAGAAGTGACTGCGAGTATCAGGCATTTGAAATCAGGAAAGAGCGCAGGACCAGATCAAATAATCAGTGAAATGTTAAAACATGCAAATGCTAATGTAATTGATTTCCTTGTCCATTTATGTAACAAGCTTTTTGATAATGGCATTTTTCCGTCAGAATGGGCAAGGTCCATAATAATCCCAATCATAAAAAAGGAGATATGAATAATCCAGATAATTATAGAGGAGTCGCTCTAACAAGTATAGTGAGTAAAGTTTATACATATATTTTGAATAAGAGATTAACAAAGTGGGCAGAAAAAGAAGAGAAAATAGTTGAAGAACAAGCTGGATTTAGAGCAAAATACAGTACAATTGATCATATTTTCACACTTTACTCCCTTGTGCAGAAGCATTTACTTTTAAATAAGAAACTTTATGTTGCTTTTGTGGATTTTAGGAAGGCATTCGATTCTGTGAATCGTAATAATCTTTGGAATGTATTACGTAAAAGTGGTGTGAATGGAAAATTATATATGGCCCTAAGAGGAGTTTACAACTCAGTGCTTGCATGCGTGCGTGAGAAGTGTGTATATTCAGATTATTTCGAATGCCCTAAAGGAGTGAAACAGGGGTGTCAATTGAGTCCTCAATTGTTTTCATTTTTCATTAATGAATTAGCAGTGGAACTGTCAAGAAAAGGCAGGCATGGAATTCAAATCATCCCTGGGGTTATTGAGATATTCCTATTGCTGTTTGCAGACGATGTTATTCTTCTCTCAGGTACAGTCAAAGGCTTACAAAACCAGTTAAATGTTTTAAAGGAAGAATCGGATCGACTAGCTTTAACAGTTAACATGGATAAAACTAATATTATGATTTTCAGGAAGGGTGGACATTTATCAAAACACGAAAAATGGTTCTATGGAATTAACGAGGTTAAAGTTGTTAATTCTTATAAATACTTAGGAATGATATTTTCGACAAAATTAAGTTTAAATTATGCATGGGAAGAATCTTGTAATAAAGGGAAAAAGGGTGTTATTGAAATTCTAAAATCCTTACGGAAGCTCAATTCTATTGATTGTAATTTATATTGGAAAATGTTTGATACACAGATAGAACCTTTACTTACATATGCAGCTGAAGTATGGGATCTTACTGTAAATCCACATATGGAAAAAGTGCATACATATGCTATAAAACGTTTTTTTGGCTGTACCAATTCACTCTTCTAATACTGTTTTATATGGAGAAACTGGAAGATATCCTTTATACATTAGAACCTTTGTGAAGAGTATTAAATACTGGTTAAAATTGTTAAGGCTTCCACAATCTCGGTTATGTAAACAGGCATATGAAATGATGGTTACTCAAATGGAAATAGGAAAACAGAACTGGGCCTATCAGGTAAAAAAGGCTTTATCAGAACTTGGGTTTGGAATCGTGTGGTTGTCCCAAGGAGTAGGAAATGAGTGTCAGTTTATTAATGAATTTAAAGACAGGCTTATTTGTTCGTTTAAACAAAATTGGCACTCAGATATGGAAAACAAAGAAAAATATAGTTGGTTCTTCTCATTTAAAGATGTTTTTCAAACCGAAAAATATCTCAGTGTTGTTACGGATAAATGGCAAAGAACTAATTACGCAAGATTTAGATTAAGAACACTTGGTTTCAATGCAAATAAAAATTCGTTTCAACCTGGGACGTCCACAGTATATCCTTGCTCCTTATGTGGAAACAATGTCGATAATGAAAAACACTTTTTATTCCAATGCCAAATTTTTGACACAATACGTGGAAAATGCAAAGTTTTTGAATCCGACATGGCCAAAAGACAAGATGTTGTATCTATGTTGTCGTCTGATGACGAAGTCATAATCAAATCAGCGGCACTATACATTGCAGAAGCACAAAAAATAAGACATAAACACCTACAAGCCCGACAATAGTGCTAGACAATATCATACTGGGATTAATTTAATCTCTTTTGACTGACGTGGGCTATATCACGTTAACTCCAAAAGAAGCCGCTTTATTATAGACTCTGTTTTGTAAAGAGCTGTTTTCATTTGCTTTATTTTGCTTTGTTTGCCGGTAATTTAAGAAGAGCTAATAATATGAAAATAATGGTATATTTGTTGAATATGTTAGAAGTGGATATTGAAAGGGTATATAGACACTTAAGGGTCTACTATACATGTTAACAAAAAAACAAAAAACAAAAAAACAAACCAAAAACAAATAAATAAAAGGCATAGTTATGTCCCTTGTTAACAGAGTATTATGGGGCAGTTATGTGAAGATTACATTATTATCACTAAATGCAAGGTTTGGGTGGTCTAGCCCAGATGTTTCATAATATTACAGTTTTGATGTGTGTGTGTGTGTGTGTGTGTGTGTGTGTGTGTGTGTGTGTGTGTGTGTGTGTGTGTGTGTGTGTGTGTGTGTGTGTGTGTGTGTGTGTGTGTGTGTGTTGTGAAAAAGATTTTGGTTTGCCTAAACCTAGACAAATTATTGGCCTGAATGTAGGAACACTGTTCTGATTTTTTTTTTTTTTGCATTATGTAGTACTGATAAAATGGATGATTGTTCATTATATATGATTTGAATATGTTCGACTGTTCAAGGAATGGATGTTCGATATTTTTTTTTTTATTTGATTATGCGTGAAGAATTTGCGCACATACAAAGAGTGGATTATGTGTCGCACTACTGGAAAATTGTTATCCCCCTTGTCAAAAGACCTTTTCGGGTAATGACAATAAACAGTTTCAGTTTTCAGTTTCTCTCCCTCTGTCTCTCTGTGTGTCTTCCCTTCTGTCTGTCTCTCTCCCTCCGTCTCTCCCTTTTCTCTTTCACTGGGTAAAGTGTTCGTAATGATTTCTTCTTTTTGTTTCTTGGGGATTTATTCTCTAGCAGACTGCTCTGGGAGTTTGATTTTGGGTTTGGCAGTACGTTTATTTTGTGTAGAGCAAGTGGTTCTGGTGTACGTTGCTTGGTGACTTTTCCTTGGATCCTCTTCTCGTGATTCACATATTCATGGTTTTACCTCTTGAAATGCGGATCGATGGTGATGCTAGCCACCAGTGTTGCCTCCTCTTTAGTTCTGTCTTCAGAAATGATACACGTTCATCATTCAAGCGTATTTAACATTGATTCATTTTTTGGGTTATACCTTTTTCACGGAAGTGCTTAGGAATGATAATTTTTTTTATCAATTTTCTTTTTTCTTTTTGAACATTTTGTAAAATAACATATAGACAAAACATTACAAACATATGTAGAGATTTGACAAACAGTATGAACAATATGTTCGTGTTCATCCCACATTCGTTTCCATTATGTATGAGGCAGAAATGTTAACAATACTGACAAAACTCATGTGGAAAAAAAATCATAGTTGCAAATTTCCTAAGACAATTTCAAACTGATTAGCATCTGTTTCAATAAGACGGTCAGCCATAGACATTTTAACAAAAAGGTCATTCTTACGTTTGTGCTCATTAATCCTGTTTTTTTTTCAGTAAAACAAGCTGTTTTAAAATACTTTTTTTTAATGAATGAATATGTGTTGTGGTTGTTTTGTATTTGCGCTGTTGGTGAATCTTACTGTCTGACTTCAGAATTCCCTTTGTGACTGGAGTGAGATGAAAAAATTTGCAACTTGTCAGGTGTTGAAGAATGG
>CM060315.1:60166634-60169134 GCA_030674185.1 Monoplex corrugatus | reverse complement strand
ATAAGTATCAATGTGAGAATTTATCAGACCAGTATAGACTTCACGTGTCGTTGTTGACAGTATCGTTGTGTTTTTATTTCAATTTTTTTTATTTTCCCCAATAAGTGTCAATGTGATAATATATCGGACCAGTATAAACTTCATGTGTCATTACTGACTATACCGCTGTGTCCTTATTTTCGTCATAAGTATCAATGTGAAAATATATCGGACCAATATAGATTTCATGTGTCTTTGTTGAGTATACTGCTGTGTGTTTATGTATCTCTCAGTAAGTGTAAAACCTATTAGAAATGTTCCTACTACCCATTTTGCCCATATTCTCCTTGTTAATTTGACTCTGAAGATGTTTTTGTCTCTTGAAAAATAATGAGCTATTTTGGTATGGGGTGTGTGTGTGTGTATGTGTGTGTGTGTGTGTATGTGTGTGTGTGCGTGTGTGTGTGTTTTTTTGTTTTTTTTTAGGGTACGGTCAGTGTATATGATCTAAACAATCCTGTTACTGTGAAGCAAGAAAGTTCACTCTCTATAAGGCCTGTTGGATACTATATTGAAGATGCACATTTTACTTGTATGGCAACGATGCATAGACTATTATTCACTCTGTAACTTCCTGTAGACGATATAAAGACTTGGTTGTAAAGTGTGTGTGTATGTATGTGTGTGTGTGTGTGTATGTATGTGTGTGTGTGTGTGTGAATGTGTGTGTGTGTGTGTGTGTGTATGTATGTGTGTGTGTGTGTGTATGTGTGTGTGTGTGTGTGTGTATGTATGTGTGTGTGTGTGTGTGTGTGTGTGTGTGTGTGTGTGTGTGTGTGTGTGTGTGTGTGTGTGTGTTTATTTTTTTAGGGTACGGTCAGTGTATATGATCTAAACAATCCTGTTACTGTGAAGCAAGAAAGTTCACTCTCTATAAGGCCTGTTGGATACTACATGTATATTCAAGATGCACATTTTACTTGTATGGCAACAATGCATAGACTATTATTCACTCTGTAACTTGCCTGTAGACGATATAAAGGCTTGGTTGTAAGGTGTGTGCGTGTGTGAGAGTGTGTGTGCATGTTTGTGTGTATGTGTGTATGTATGTTTGTGTGTGGTGTGTGTATGGTGTGTGTGTGTGCGGGCGTGTGTGTGTGTGTGTGTGTGTGTATGTGTGTACGTATGTGGTGTGCATACGTGAATGTATATATATATATATATATATATACGTGTATGTGTGTGTATGTATGTGGTGTTCATACGTGTGTGTGTATATATACATATATATATATATATATATATATATATATATATATATATATACAGGGGGGGGTGCAAAAGTAGGTATACAGTAAGTATCACCTCATTATTATAATGCTTAATTCATTAAAATCATTAGCACATTAGGCTTATTTTCGATATTTTCAGTGTCATTAATTATATCTTATCGTAACTAATAATATGCAAGCCGCGCACTGTTAATGACATGATTCAGTTCATCTTGCAGGCTTGTCAAGAAATTGATGCTGATAAAGATCTTTGTGCTAGAGTGCGCATGAGTGTCCGCTCTCGATTAGAGGAGTGTGTGAATACCGACGGCAAGCAGTTTGAGTGTCTGAGGGATTAAGGCTGTGCTTGTTATTACATGTATATGCAATATTCATTTGTTTGTATAATAAATGCAGTGAGTATTGTACGTGTTTTCTTTTTTCACAACTGTATACCTACTTTTGCACCCCCCCTGTATATATACGTGTGTCAATAAAAAGTCCAAAGCCATTAACCTTTTGACTCCCACACCCTGTCCACCAACATCCTGTATTGCCAACCATGCCAGGAAACAAAAACTTAACCCTTTGACTCCCCCACCCTATCCACCAGCTTCCTGTCAGAAGATGGTGCATAGATTGAGAGTCAAAGGGTTACGTTTTTGCAGTTGGTGGATAGGGTGTGGGAGTTTATGAGATAAACTTTCATACGGGAAGATGGTGCAAAGAGTGAGAGAATCACAAGGTTATGTTTTTTGCATTTGATGGATAGGGTGCGGGAGTTTATGAGATAAACTTCCTTTCAGGAAGCTAGTGGATAGAGTGAGGGAGTCAAAGAGTAATGTTTTTTTGTAGTTGGTGGATAGGGTGCGGGAGTTTATGAGATAGACTTCCATACACGAAGCTGGTGGAAAGGGTGGGGGAGTCAAATAGTTATGGTTTTTTGTTTTGTTTTTGCATTTGTTAGATAGGGCGCTGGAATTAATGAGATAAACAGTACTAAATTACAGACGAGGAGGAGAAGATGTGGTAGCTCTATAATAAAGCTGACGATAGAGACATGTGAGTGGTCACTAACGTGGCACCTTCATCATTCCCCATTGACCAGAGAGCCGTGGGTCAATATTCTTCTCACACAGTCAGACCTTGGCCTCTAAACAAGTTACAATGAAAAGTCAGAGCCAGGTACTTGCCATAACAGGAAAATGATAAATTAATTATTGACCCCTTTTTACCTTTTGCTTAATTCG
>CM060315.1:60154134-60156634 GCA_030674185.1 Monoplex corrugatus | reverse complement strand
TCTTACTTTCTTTCCTTCTTTCTTTCTTTCTTTCCTTCCTTCTTTTTTTCTTTCTCTCTTTCTTTCTTTCCTCCTTTCTTTACTTCTTTCTTTCTTTCTTTCCTTTTTTCTTTCTTTCTTACTTTCTTTCTTTCGTTCTTTCTTTCTTTCTTTCTTTCTTTCTTTCTAATTCTCTTCAATTTTGTTTATGACCTGATGGATACATTACAAAAGAAAAAAGTAAAGCAATAGATGGCATATAACCCAGCCAATTCATTTCCTTGTAGCCATGCTTGGGTTTATGTTCTGTGCGGTCCAAACTTATTAACATCACTGGTTTGAAGCCAGAAACTTCCTGGTGCTTCACAATTTATGACCAGCAGCCCTGAAATGTCTGGATGATTCACATTATATGAGCAGCAGCCCTGAAACGTCTGGATGATTTACATTATATGAGCAGCAGCCTTGAAACGTCTGGATGATTCACATTATATGAGCAGCAGCCCTGAAACTTCTTATATGTGACCAAGAGCCCTGCCCGAGACGTCTGTTGTTCAGTATGCTTACTAGAAATAATGATAACAACAATAGTAATAATAATAACAATAATAAAAATAGTAATAATGATAATGATGATGATAATAATAATAATAATAATGATAATAATAATATTGATAATATTAATAACAATATAATAATAATAATAATAATAATATAGCTTTTGTATAGCGCTATTCTCAGTTCGACTCACTGTGCTGTTACATAAATAATCTCACTCACATACCAACATCATTTTTCGATCACACTACACACTTACACACACACACACACACTTACACACACACACACACACACACACACACACACACACACACACACACACACACACACACACACACATACACACACACACACACACACACACACACACACACACACACACACACACACAAGAAAAAAAGGGGGAGACTTATGAAAACACACACACAAGGGGAACAGACAGACCACAGTCTCTTTCCCATGCATTCTGGTGAATTTATTGCTGGTGGAATGGCGACCTATTTGCTTACATAAGTATCACGTCTGAATACTTCTTGAAACAATAAATCAATGAAAAAACTTACGCTTTGTAGAGAAATATATACTGACTGTGCAAATATCATCATTATCATTATCATCATCAACATCACCACCACCACCACCACCACCACCACCACCACCACCACCACCATCATCATCATCATCATCATCATCATCATCATCATCATCATCATCATCATCATCATCATCATCATAGTAGTAGTAATAGTAGCAGCAGTAATAATAATTATAGTGGTAGTAGTCGTAGTAGTAGTAGAAGTAGTAGTAATATTAGTACTAGTAGTAGTAGTATTGTTATCATCATTACCATTATTATCTGCCTGTGGAAACTGCCACTGCATGTTGATGACAGTGCTGTGCTTTCTTGTGATGGTTCTTGATGTAAACAGCCACCCGCCCATCTACCCCTCCCCCACACACCCACACACACATACACACACACACACTCACACACACACACACTCACACTCACACACACACACACCACACACACAACACACACACACCACGCACGCACGCACACATACATACTCACACACACTCACCACACACACACACACACACCACACACACACACACACACACACACACACACACACACACACACACACCACACGCATACACACACTACATGAAAGAAAACTCGCATTATGATTACAATATGCTAGTGGTTTGTTATGTTTTGGTTTAATTTGTTTTGTTTGTTTGTTTCTTTGTTTCTTTGTTTGCTTGTTTGTTTTCTTTTTTAGGTACACTCTGTCAGATTGCTGACTGAAATATTTGCCTAGCAAACATTCTGTAAGTTGTTCTGAGCATCTGATATGATATGATATTTTCCCTCTAAATTCACAGATCGAATAGTAGAATATTCTGCTTCCAGTTCTCCGAGCATGGCTACAGTACTCTGTTTACAGGTCGCTAATTGTGGCTACAGTACTCTGCTTACATATCACCAGTCGTGGCTACAGTACTCTGCTTACAGGTCACCAATCATAACTACAGTACTCTGCTTACAGGTCACCAATTGTGGCTACAGTACTCTGCTTACAGGTCACCAATCATGGCTACATTACTCTGCTTACAGGTCACCAATTGTGGCTACAGTACTCTGCTTACAGGTCGCCAATCATGGTTACAGTACTCTGTTTACAGGTCACCAATCATGACTACAGTACTCTGTTTACAGGTCACCAATCATAACTACAGTACTCTGCTTACAGGTCACCAATCATAACTACAGTACTCTGTTTACAGGTCACCAATCATGACTACAGTACTCTGTTTACAGGTGGCTAATCATGGCTACAGTATTCTGTTTACAGGTCGCTAATTGTGGCTACAGTACTCTGCTTGCAGGTCACCAATCATGGCTACAGTACTCTGTTCACAGGTCACCAATCATGACTACAGTACTCTGTTT